>VZTA01016268.1:296493-364450 GCA_013398855.1 Mohoua ochrocephala | reverse complement strand
CCCGCCCGCCGCCCTGCCTGGGGCTGCCCGACGGGCCCCGTCCCTCCGCAGGAGTTTACCCAGCAGAGCAAGTAGGGCAGGGGAATGTCATGACACGGTGTCCATCGCGGCCCCCTCGCCGAGTGGCACTGGGGCTGGGGGACCACGGCTTGCAGGGTGCCCCTGCCGCGATCCCGACGGGGGACCTGGGCAGCCTTTCCATGAGGAAGACTTTAGACTAAGGTGGGGAAGACTTTTCCCGTGTTGCCGAGGCCGGAAAGCGAAGGTACCACAAAACTTGTAGCCAATTAAGATGTTAAGGATGTTTCCACAGCCTTAGGAGGTGTAGATCTGACACACCACACTACTGCTGTGTAAAGGATGGGGATTAGACATGCCACCTGGGGAAGATAAAAGCTTTCAGCTATTATGTTTGAAGGTATCTACTTGCAAACATGGAATTTTGAAATGCTAAGAGTTAAATGACACCTTCTAGTTGGCAATGATGAGTATTAAGTGCATCTGGGAATTGTTCCCAGGTGACTGTAGCTAATATTGGTGTAAATCTAAGCTGTTTTCACTTCTGATGTGGTACATACCTCAGAACTAGCTTAGAGCTCTCAGAGACAGAGTAAGTAATGCCACTGAGCAATGCAGGCTGGAAAGCAGTTTATGATGCACCAACTTTGAAGTGTTGCTGGCTCAGAGCAAGATGACTGGTGTTTGAATAGAAAGCCAGATGCTACTCATTAATGTGTAAAATTATTGTACATGTTGATAGATGATCTGGACAGCAGTTATAATCCCTTTGAATTGTCACAAGTAGTAAAAGGGTCAAGTTAGGAGAATCAAGCCCCTGGAATACATAGACTGTATTTGAGATGAATCAGACACCTGTGTTTTGTTTTGTTTCATTTCATGTTAAATAACGGTGCAAGTAGTTCAGTTCATGCTCAAATACAAATAATATGGCTAGATGTGATTAAGATGTACATAATTTCTCACCTTAACACACTCACAATTTTTGACCCTTTCCAATCACTGTTGGTAACTTATAGAAACTACTCCAAAAAAAGAATAAGTATTCATATAGATTCCAAATAATTATTTTCTACGTCCAGTTCCCAAATAGCAAACAAATGTCTTGACAGAAGATTTGATGAATTCACTCACCACTTTCTTCTTCACGGCATTATTTTCTTTCATCACGCCATTGCTTTGGTGTTTGTTCTCCATTCCGTTACCTTGTTAACTGGTAGCTGAGAAAGAAAAGGGAGAAAGTTGTGCTACTGTTCAGGAGGGGATAAATATACAGGCTCTTTAGTAGACATGCTGTCACTATTAGAGCAGGAACAACAGACCCACTGCAACTACAAAAGAAGTTTAGTCAGTCAGGTGGAACTACATTACTATGGCTGGGTTCCAGGCAGGACATTTGGATTAATTGTTGGTGTGATTCTAATGATTATTAGACCTTATACTAGCTAGGTCATTGCACATTTGCAAAGGAGGAGTCCATTTATTTACTGTTCTGTCAAGCAAATTCTTGCCTGTACATCACCGAATGTACTTTAATAATGTTAAAGGGCATTTTAATCTTAATTTATTAAGCAACTAAACTGGATTCTGGTGTTTCAGAGAGGATCTGATATTTACACGGTGCATCATTGTGTGATCTTGGGCAGTCCGCCAGTTTGTTCAGTTAATTTAGAACATGGATTACTGTGTTCTTCTGCTTCGACATCTAGAGATGACAGCACATTTCAAGGTTTTTTGGCTTGTGTGGCTTGTGTAATGATAGATCCAGTCCTGAATACGAGTTATCTTCCAGACCAGAGTCTACAAGACAGTGAGCTATAAGACATGGGGAGTCACAGGCAGTTTGGTGAAACAGCACACTGGAGTGTTGAGGCCGTCACACACACAAGAGGTTTTTAAGATGAAATCGCTTCTATGAGACATTGGCAGTACTGGGGCCATTATATCAGATGGTTCCAAGTAATCAGTCTGAGCTTTTAAGTAAGAGAAACTGGAGATGTAACAGCATCCTAGAAGTACTAAAGCCAGAAAAGTTATCTTCTTCCCTCTCTGCTTACCAGCGCAGTCAATACTAACAACCTGCAAACAACATCCTTTTCCTCTGCTTCAAAGGGCCTTAGTCAATTCCTGCTAAATTATTCTTCAAAAAGGGCTTTCATGGAAATGTATTTATTGGAGAGAAGGTTAGTCTTATCAAACAGTTCTCCTGTCCCATCCACATTTAACAAGTATATGAAAAATAATGTCACGACCTGTTCACTGAAGCTCCCACATTCCATACAGATTTCATATATGGGTAATGTAGATAATTAAATTAATGAAGGTTCTGACAGAGCACAAACAAAGCATCATCGAACTAGAATTTAAGAGCTGACAAGATAAAGATTATATGGGTCATAGCACCGAAACAGAAACAACACAGTCAGAAACAATCTGCTAAGCACCTAAGGAGACATAACCTCACAGCTAACCACCAGCAGGGATAACTTGTGTCTGCCTTCCCTCACTGCACTTATTTTTATGTGGCTGAATTTTTTTCAGAACATCTTTAAAACATTGTAAGATATGCCTGTTGTGTCTGGAAAGTTTAATTGCTAGCAATGCACCATCAGTGGAAGTGTTCAGACTGATTTATCCTTCCTATAGTTCAGGTATTACTATTTTACTCTTTTACTTTTTTAACATATCGACTTGACTGTAGCAAAAGGAATGTTACCATATCCAGAACAGACATTCTAGTTGATGCAAAACATAAGAGATCTGGACTGGGGATGGAGTAGAAGTCACTGAAATCCTGCATGTATTTTTCAGTGTTATTTTTGCATCCTATTGACTTGTGTGCGGGGAAGAGAGACATGATTTCAGCAAGCAGAAACCTGATCTTCAGATTGCAGTGTTTGACAAAATCTAAGGAAGTGATGATCCACTTAGGGAAATGAAAGGCTCACATGTGCTCTGGTGCTGTTGTTTACCATTCACTGAAAAATTTTAATACATAGTGTGGAAAAGTGTATTCCTTCCCTCTGAAGTTCATATCGCTAGTGCCGGGTAATGTTACTCAAGCTGTCAATCCAAAGATATTCATTCATTATTTTTTCTTTGTCACAGTAGATTAGATTTTTGTGCTCCATAGCTTGTATGGTTAGTCAGGAGACAACTCACAAATCACGAAAGTCTCATTCATGTCAGGCCAGGGGGCATCTTCCATTTCAGCTACAGTTTGCTTATCTACTCATCCAAAAGTTTATTTACCAATGTCTGGGTTGAGCTCATTGGTAGGACATGCAATCCAGCTGAGTCCTATGAATTGTTAGCCTTGGCAAGGAAGGCTCAGCAGCTCACAAAAAAGGAACATTATGACTGGCGCAGCAAACTGACTCAGGAGAGGTATGAATAAACCCACTGCAATCCAGGTTTCGTTCTGAACTTCTGTTGAACATTCAACTTTCATTTACTGACTGCAAGTCAGGAAAAAGAAAAGCTGTTGGAAAGCTGTCGTGTTCAGAAAAAGCAAATATGCAAAGGGAGTAGTTCAGGTGAACTAAGTTTTTAAACAGCCATATTTGCTAAGTTAGATGATGAGATCACCAAGGAGATGACCACCTCAAAAAAGTGAGTTAAAGGACAAAGATGTTAAAAAAAAAAGCAACAAGACCAAGCCAGAAATAAGAAGTGTATAAAACCTGGACTAGATTAATTATTGTTGTCCAGTCTGAGTGTAAGGCTCAGCAGCCAATGAGGGCCCATTTGCCATCTTGATCAGATGAGTGTGGACTTACATCAAAGCCCTGGTCACTCCACCCAAAGCAAAACACAAACAAGCTTCAGACAGTTTATCCGTGATATAAAAGATACTGCTGTCACAAATTCCTCATGATGGGCATGCGCAGCTTCCTTACCTCTCTCTCAAGCACAAAATTATATTATCTTCATAGAAAAATAATGTCTATGTCAACATTGCACTACTACGGACAGGGAAAATGTGGAAGAGCAGCCTCCAGGTGACAAAATTTACTTGTAATTATAACTAATACGACCTCTCAGGGATGGAAAGGACTTTTGATCCCTCAGGGCATGCCTCTTTCAACTGTAGCACAGAATAGTTTGCTTTCCTTTAAAAACAAGAAGAAGAAGCACCAGGAGAGACAATACCACATTAAGGTGTGAATGGCAAAGCTTTGGAAAACCCATCTGTGTTAAAATAACCCAAACAGACTCGGTAAGTCTTATTGTCCGTGATAGACTGACATCTAATAATTTTTGCCTTTGGGAAGCAAAAGTGCCCAACCTAATTACTTTTGTTTGCTAGGCTTTGTGCTGGAAAAAAGACCATGTTTCAAAAGACTTTTTTTTTTTTTTTCCAGCACTAAAACTCTGGTAAAGGAGCATGGAGAAGAAAAGTTTTGCATCTCACTCCTATCCCATAGGTTGTGTGCTGCTATCTTTTTCCTATTCGACTGCAGCAGAAGTTTTCTATGGCTGTGTGCTTGTGCCTTTCAAAAATGGAGCTGTCCTTGCAGTGTAACAGACCGAGGACTGTAAGCTGAGGACTTGCCTGTGTTTCAAGCCAGATGCTTCTGTCACCAGTTTATGGCGTGTACTGCAATGAATGTGCTCCTCTCCCTGGTACTGTAAAGCGCGCACACACACACTCTCACATAGAAGAAATCCACCACCGATTCATTAAAAGATTGATTAATTAGAGCATCCAATGTGAAGAACACACTTTGAGTTTCCATGTCCCCAAAGCAGTAACATTTTATGTGTTAGATCCTGATAAGTGACATATCTATCTGGTTAAAATAGGTACATTGGAACTCCATTAAGAACTGAAGGGATTCTTTTCTTCTCAAGTACTTTTGTTAAACTTGATTTATTCTGATGCAAGTGAGACTGTACAAGTCCATGTTTCCTATACTGTTTATAAACGTCTAGCAGCCCCAATATTAAAATACCATTGATGGAATTAGGTGGGGTGTGGCTTTAGTTTGACACGGAGCATTCCTATGGTACTGAACTATTTAGAAAAAGTTATTCTCAAATACTGTAGACACCTCAGCTTCCAGAAATACCTGTCTCGTAAGTAATTAGTTAACATAGTGGTAGAAAATGTATATGTCTATTTTTTTCCTGTACCTGTAGTATCCCTCCTAAAGTGCCTTTACAAAATGATGAATTATTGAGTCTGCATTTCAATATTTCATACAAGTCACAATCTGGTATCTTATACTGAGAAGCGGAAAGATTGAGTTTCTATCTTAAAGTGAAGTGTTCTGTTGTGGGGTGTTGCTGAGTTTTGGTGGATTTCCTTCTCTAAATTCTGGTGAAAATTAAAGCTATTTTCCATAGAAATGTGTTACTCTAGGAGAGGAAGACAGATTTCAGAGTTAATGACTACTTACATAGAAGCTGAGTACTTGGCTAGCACAGGAAATGATTTGTTTATAAATTTCACAACACTGGTTTATACCAGGATAAATCTATTCTTCCCTCCCCGAGTGAACCCCTTGAGAACATTGCCAAATTTGCTGAAAAGTGTCAAGTCCAACTTCTAGATGCTACTCACCACTTATTTGAAGTACTCTTCGCTTGCGGTGAAGTTCAGTGCAGTTCAGAAGCAGCCCTCTTCAGAATTGCTACTGCTGCCTTCTTCTCTATAATAGGGACAACTAAGTCATTGAATTGAATGTAAAGCCAGATTTAACTCTTTTATACATTTTCAGAAGTAATAAATAATTAACAGTAAAAACAAAGAATAATATGACGCTTCAGCTGAAATTCATGCAATGTCTCTTTTTTACCCAATAGAAAACAAACTGCCTTGTATGGCTGTGATACCCTACAAGAGGTCTTTGTTTCAGATGCCACAAACCGTGAAAAAGCTTTGCTTCCCGCATTTGAACCATTAGCCATTTGAAATGCAAGTGCCTAAGGCTAGGACTTGCATTCTTATACTTTTACCTGATTACAAGTGACCATAGTGAGGAACACCCACAGCATTCCACGTGCTGTAAATAGCTTTTAACAGTGATGTCTTGGGCCAATACTTGAGCGAGATGGTGTGTGGTACTTGCAAGGGGTCATCCCTTTGCAAGATTATAGAAGGCTGGGACAGCACTGTACAGAACGTACTGTACGGTAATTAACCTCTCAGTAGTTAATAAAAAAGATTTACCTTGTCTGCTCTTCTGGCTTTGTGCCAGTGTTAGTTTAAAACCTGAACAAAATATGGGTCAGGACAAGGGTGTAGCAGTTCAGACTTTGTTATAAATTCCTTACATCACAAAGGTGAGAGAGATAAGAACAGCTCCTTGTGAAAAGGTGCTATCAGCTTCTGCTTTTCCCTGCTCATACAGGTATTGCTTTCTTTAAAAATTCAAGGGATGTTAAATCAGTCTCATCAGTATTTTCCTAAGGACCTTGACAGGTAATTTAGTTGGGTTATTTCTAAACTTGCAGATGCTAAGGTATCCAAGATGTGTTAGGTAGACAAGCAGCTGTACGGATGTGAGTTGGCTGAAAATGTAAACTCTGGCTGGGATTTGAAGTAACCTTGTTCTTTTGGGGAAAGTGGGATTATTGAGCATGTGGTGCTTGGTTTGTGTTTCAGGTTGTGATTGTTCTGGCAGCTCCTACGGGTCACCTCTGACCCTGTTACATAAACCTTGCTGAGGTTCTCAAAAGATATTAGCATCAGATTTACTTCAGCTTAACATAGGCATCCTTCTCCAGTTACAAGATGCTAATCGATGAAAACACCACTTTTGAGCAACAGGAAAGAAGTTCTCCTTAAGAATCCTTAGCTCATTTTATGTAAAAGTGTCTTTAGAGTTGGAATCCAATATCTTACATTTAACAGGAAATACAGGCTTGTACTGTAGCTCTCTGTAACATGGTGGCTGAAAGAAAATAGGAGATTCATTCTCTGGAGTAGAGAAGGAGGGAGTAGACAGGTGAGTTTCAAACAAGTCTAATATCTCAAGTACCAGTGAGAGATGAGACCTTCCAGACCTATATACATTTAATTCGCATTTCAAATAATCTACATTTTAACTGAAATCTTTATAACTTTTTCATTAATCCAAGGTGATCAGGTTGTGAAAACTAAAACAAAGATGCACTGCTTCCTAGTAGCATCTGTCATTTGTGGAAAGGACTTGTTACTCAGCATGTTCCATGATTAACATAGGGACAGGAAAATAGGCAAGAAGGGCTATAAGGCTGGCACTGCTGCATTATAAAACAAGTTTTATGTAGTTATGTATGCTTTGGACACACATGCATGTTCAAAGAGCATTAATTCAATGATCATTGAAGAGCAGCTCATTCTACGATAAGACTAATCCTTTCAGACTAAACAGACTAAACTCTTTGATCCAAGTTTTCCCAAGCTTCAGATTCAGGTTTTTTAGTTTGGCCTGCTTCATCCTGAGCAGCAATACAAAGAAATATTTCAAGGGCAACTTACACAGACATGACCAAGAAACAGAGCAAACAAAACATCAATTTCTTTGTTAGGTACCACGCAAGAAAGAAATCATAAGCAGAACAGAAAAAAGAGTATTTACAAGCAAGCCTATGTTAAAAGTTTACAAAGTGACTATTTGGACAGAAGTCTGTGAAATTTTAGTTTAATGTTTGCGACGATTTTTTTCATTGTTAGGAAGTTGGAAACACAAATGCCAGAGAAAACGTGATAGCCAGAGAATGTACTGTAGCTGTAACTATATGTGTGAGTGCTCATTCACACTTAGAGACGTGGTTGCTTTGTATGCAGATAAGCCCCTTTGGAAATGCAGGCTCAAGCTGGTGCTAAGATTTTGGTCTATAAAAATGTTCTGATCTGGCAAAGCAGTTTTAAAGCTAATTCTGTGGGAAAACTGACCATGTACATAAATGTTTGGCTAGTGAAAGTGAGAACATCTAGCTTCTCATTTAGTCAAATCACCAAAACTGGAATTTGGTGTCTTTTTATGGCTGCATATCCTTTATGAAAATGCACTGCTTCCTGCACTGCGAAAACCACAGTTTTGAGAGAAAAGCCAGGACACTGACCATTTTTATTTAGCAGTCCTTTCATCTTAAAAACCTCAGAGTTCTGAATACTTAGGCATCAGTACAAGGAGATCAAACAGATCTGGGGAGGGAAAAGAACAAGAATATTGAATAATTTAAAATGATTTTTCCTGACTTTTTATAACAGTTCATTGGAACAGCTACAGCAAAGTATTTTCCAGCTATTTTGCAAGAAAAAGTGGTTAATAATTACCCTTTGCTGTGTTGGCCATTAGTGTTGTTTTAACCATTTTTTCCTATGTACACATGCAAATCTGGTATGTCATCATTTAGGAAAAATCTTATGAGCCATGAGTTTAATGTTTTTATTATGTTAGGGTTATTTCCAACATTACCCTCCATGTAGAGTAAAGCTAGTTAAATCTTTGCAAAGTTATTTCCAGTGAAATCAGCCTAGCATCTATGTACCATTTAGTAAATGTTGAATTAAATATTGACAAGTGAAGGCTTTTATGTTGTTAGGTCATGCCCCGAGGTAAGACCAGGGCTGCTGCTTTGTACAGGTTCGTTCCAGGTGGAAAGGAAACACTTTTAAAGTAATTTGTGTTACAAAGGATGATGCCACAAAATGAAGCCCTCCTAGGACTCAGTCCTGAAGGCAGAGTACCCAGCATCTAAGTTCCTTTTGGTTGACCACCTAAGAATATTTCAAAATTTCTGAGGCACATGTATTTGAGCACTGTTATTACATCCAGGAATTGTTTACTACTTCTCTTGAAATCTTCAGAGGAGAACTGATGATCTTTTTGAAAGATCACTTGAATTGCTAACCCTACAGATGAAGCCGTGTTCCGACTCAAGGATCATCCTCATTTATATAATGACTTCTTCTGGCCTTAGACATCACTCTTGATCCCCGTGGAGAGGGAAGAATTAAAATGCTTTTGCATGCATTGCAATTTCAGCCAGTCACTAGCTCGCTGAAAACTTGAGTTGCAAGGCTCCAGTCCCCTGAGAGCAGCAAGCACTGCTTCAGCCTGGAGTACACACATTCTTTGCAAGGCTGAATGTGCCTAAAAAGGATGCAGAGCAAGCCCAGGGTAGAAATATATGCTCATGTTACTTTCTTGTGAAAGTCAGTCCTGGAAATCAAGCTAGGAAAATAAACTTTGCCAGACTTTGCCCTATCCAACCTGTCCAGCTATTTTAAATAACCCCAATCCCAGCTTTGCTTCAAGCTACAAAACCCTTTTAGTTTGTCTAGCTGTAGTTTTAGGTTTGATATTTCATTTTTCTTCATCTAGGGACTAAAAATAATCAGAGATATTTGTGTAACAAGTTATTCTCCCATTCTCAGATTCATGAAACCTGGCAAGCAGTGCTTTGCCATTTGTTCTCTTGAAGGTTAAGACATATTGTCAAAGTATTCCCCTCTAAAAGTAGGGGTAAGTAATGTAATACAAAAATTGGCTTTCACGTACCACTACCTTAATTTGTGTAATTAAATCTTGATATGTAAATATGGTAATATTCTGCATGTTTTAGACATATGTGTTTTTCTCTCACTTTGAGGAATTGGGGAATGAAAGAAAAAGCTAATAAGGTAGGTCGTCCCTCCTCTCTCAACCTTGAGCTGTGATTTCCAGGGGCATTT
The DNA here is from genome assembly GCA_013398855.1 of Mohoua ochrocephala. Classification (NCBI taxonomy): domain Eukaryota; kingdom Metazoa; phylum Chordata; class Aves; order Passeriformes; family Acanthizidae; genus Mohoua; species Mohoua ochrocephala. Next base: position 354,762 of record VZTA01016268.1, on the reverse strand, counting down.
AAATGTCTTTTTTTGTAGTTTAAAAAATGGTACAAAAAATGCTGTCACACTCAGTAAGTTTCAATTACATGAACGTAAATATACGAAACTCCCTTACATTGCCAAGGCTTATGAAAAACTGGAAAGGTGGTGGCTGAAGTGCCTGCTTTGCATTTCAAAAGATATTGGGATCAAAGTCTGTTAGTTATTACCATTTCCAGCAGCTCATGGCAGCCAGCCATGAGGAGAGCCTCCGGGAACAGCGGGGACTCCCCTCCACCATCCCTCGGAAGAGCGCGCTAAGGGACGTTCTCAGCCGTTGTCCTCAGTCCAGGTAAAACTGATCCAGACCTTTACCCTGACTATGGGCCTGTCTTTGCGGCTCAGGCTCAGACCCGCCTTGTCACTGTGGACTTGATGACAGGGCTGTATCTGCCCCTGACTTGGTGACTTCAGTTCACACTTGAACCCCAGACCTGCCTCATCAACAGGGCGGGTTGGGCTTCTGGCTGAGTCTGATCACTGCTACCAGGTGACTGGCAGTCAAGCAAAGAAATTGTCAAAGAAATAGTATCAAACATGCATAAAGACACCACTATATAATAAATTCAGAAGCTGTGGAGTTGCAGGCAAAAAAACCCAAAACAATAGACTTGGAGGTGCAGGTGAGTTGTCACAATCCACCCCCCACCAGGGTGAAACCATCAAGCTTGGGAGGAGCAGGAGATGGATGAGAGCAGTGCTGGGGAGAGGAGCAGGATCTGAGCAGTGTACGGGTAACACTGCTGACTGCATTGTTGTTCTCTCTCTGTAATAAATAGACCTGGACTCTAAGTGAGACTAAAAATCTCAGTTCTAGAAACACGCTTACAGTTAACAGTAAATTCTTAATAGATTTAAGGTGTGTTTCCTCTTTGACAATAAACAATACTTTGAGCAGTGTTTCTGTTCCGTGTTTTTCTGCTCCAAAAACTGGAGTAATTTGAGCTGTGATGTCCAGAAAGGGAGGTAGAAGATACTGCAAAAGTTTAGCACAGTATCTTTATTTGTCAAAAGCAGTACTCTCTCAGCTGGTTAGCATTAGTGACAGCAAAAGGAATTCTCCATAAAAGAAGATCATCTTTGCTTCAGTTGCGATCAAATTGTAAAACAATTTTTCTGCAGTAAACGTCATTGTTTAGGTGGTCCAATCATTCACAGAAATAACTGTGTAAACAGAACAGCATATCCTAAGAAGATATTAGAAATGAAATTAATGTCACTGTAATTTTGAGTGAATAAGATATTCTTTTTCTCATTTTATGAAATAAAAGGACATTGAGAGAAAACCATCATTTTGGGTCCAGGTGTTCCTATGGGGAGAAACAAAAGGGCTAGTGCAGGGATCATCCCCCTGTACTCAGCACTGGTGAGGCCACACTTGGAATCCTGTGTTCAGTTCCAGGCCCCTCAATTCAGGAGGGACATTTTGGGGCTGGAGCAAGTTCAGAGAAGGGCAACGGAGCTGATGAAGAGGCAGGAGCTCCTCTTATGAGGAGCGGCTGAGGGAACAGGGGTTGTTTATCCTGGACAAAAGGAGGCTTAGGAGGGACCTTATGACTCTTAGGTCTTTTCCAACCTAAATGATTCTATGATCCTATGATAGCCTGCCCTGGAACCACACGAGTGTCCAGATCGATGTATGCGCAGCTTCTTAGGCAACATGAAATCCCCAGGTTATAAATTTGTATAACAATACAAATCCACTATCCTCTGTTTGGGTTGCTACTGACAGCTACTGCATTCCAGCTCTTCTGCTTCCCTTGTACTCAAGCATTTCCCATTGTAGCAACCTTTTGGTCTCTTCAGTCTTAAGTACTGGCTTTAAAGTTCAGTCAGAGCTGACCTCTGCCCACTCTTGCTGTTAAAAGTTTGAAAATTGAACAAGCTACTGTAATTTCGTGGTGTAAACTAGTATGTGAAAGCAAGAACACTGACATAAGGCAAGTCACTAAGAGTGAGATTGTTCCTAGTTTTATTGCCAATTATATGAACAGGGTGTGACAGTGGCCGAATTATGTCCAAGTGCACGACTCCTGCCACATATGGCAAAAAAGTCCTGTAACGACACCATGTTATTGCATTCCCCTTTGCTGCTGGTTCAAGGGGCATTACTTTCATGTTAAGACTTACGTTGTCAATTAATAAATTATTAACCTGAGAATAGAAACAGGAATCTATAGGTAGCACACTCTAAGCCATTGAGAAGATTATTCAAAGTTGTCGTCTTATTCCTCAAGCCATTATTGAAATAATTGGTAGCTGCACAGCAGAGTTTTGGTCATAGATCCCCTTACCTCCCACTTATGGTTGTAATAAAAATCAAGATTTTAAGTACTTGATGTAACTTTGTTACTTGGAAGGTAATTCACTGTTCCAGACCAGTATAGGATACAAGTAAACACTATCTAAGCACAAAAACAAGTTATGCAAGTGCTATAGCACCGTGTTAAACAGGATGTTGGTGATACTGCTGAATTGAGCTACTTCCGTGTCAAATTAATTCCATTAAATGAAAGAGCAATGCACAATAATATGGCTATCTGAGAATTGTATTACTCAACCTATCGCTGAGTTATTTTGAAAAGGAGGGCAAATGTGAGGAGAAAGTTCGCGTACGGTGTACTAGGGACGCTCAAATCTAAAGCTGATTGCAAAGACCTGTAGAAAGTCACTTTGGGCATTAAGTGACAGATAAAATTAATTGCTTACACATACATATTAATGTAGAAAAATCCTTAATAAATACACAGTAATGGATTCACATGCAGCTATTTTTTTGAAAGATCCTGAAACCATTGTGAATAGTCTTAGAAAGCTGACAGCTGAGTTCTCTGAGGCAGACAAAACAAGAAAAACATTAAAATGAATCTTGATAAAGGAGCCCTCATGCTGATACTGTTTCAGACTGTGGCCAGCAGTAGATCCTGTAATGGACCTTTACTCTCAGAGCAGATGCAGAGGAGGACAGAAGTTATGGATGATACCGTTGGACTAAGTATGCTGACTTAGAAAGGAGATATGTCCTTTTCCTCAAGTTGTCCTTTCCTTGCAGAACCTTTGCAAGGTATGGACAATTACACAAACAGTCTCACTTCCATAAAACTTGCTAGCACTCACTTGGGTCCAGCCCCATAGTCACATCTTATAATGGCTGGGACTGGCTAGTCAAGCAACGAGAAACAAAGAAAGTTTATGTATCCAGATTCTAGTAATGGGTTTCTCAACAACTTCCTAACTTAGAGTATGTATTTGGATCCACTTTCCATTCTCCTGTGTCACTTCTCCAATTTATTTCTATTTTTTGTTCCAGCTTCCTGTGGCGATGAGTTTGACAGGGTCCATACATCAGGTTGTCAATTTTAACTTCTTTTCTGATTACTCACCTGGAATTTCCCTAATTCTTTTATCATGAGACTTATCAGCCATACCCTTCCTAAGTGAAATTTTTGCTGGTTTACATTACATTCCTGCATTATCGGCTCGGTTCCCTGGGCACGCTACTGTTGTGCTACATTAAGCAATTACACCTCACAGGCTGTATCTATATTAGTCAATAAAATTGTTCTCATTTTCCTGAACTTTACAAGACATCTAGTTCACATGCTCCAAAACTACTCTGCCTTACAAGCCAGAACACATCCTGGTTTACTAAAATTCAAACAAAGCCACCAGTGTGGTTGAGTGCCATAATCTCCCCAAAGTGCCCAAGGAATCTTCGGTCATCTAATGCTGTAACAGGCAACCTCAGCCTTAGGTTTCTCCTCTGTCAGGCGTGTTGTGGTGTGTTTATTTTAAAAAGGAATTGCTCCAGACAGGAAATGTCTGTTTTGGTAAAATTCTTCACTTTTTTTCCTGAGCTGCTGCAGTAGTTCCAGGAACTGGTGCAAGAGATCACTCAGAGCAGAGACAAACCTGAGCTGGAGCCAGATGCTCCAGGACAAGGAAAAGCAGGGCATCAGAGCCAGCAAAGGGGAATTATCAACAAAATGGAGCACTACAGCCTACAGAGGCAGCCTATTGCTGGTAGAGTCCTCAATGTAAATACCCTCTTAGAGCAAGAGGCTGAGAATAGGAAGCGAAGAGCAGAGGCAGCCAATCTCATCTTGAAGAAGACTGAGCTTTTATCAGACTACTCTGAGTTACTAGTTTGCCTTTGGGACAATATTTAATTAATTTATTTTTTTCTACATATTTTTCATGCTCTCAAGATTCCTGAAATGAAATTCCTTGCTCAGTTGTTTATTTCCATTTCAGAATAGGTTTGATTAAAGTTCTCTCCCCTTCACTCCCATCTTATTTGATGATTGCTTATGCTGTTTCTACTTCAATTGTGATACAACAGGTTTCTAGTGCCTTTGGAGGAGAGGGCCACAAGTTTCTGAGCATCTATTCGTAAAGTCCTGGAAAAAGAAATATTGTAATTAAGCAAAAATACAGCGATTCTTTTACTTGCCTGGTCTTTGTGGCTGAGAAATACAACTCGTCAGGGTGTTACATATCACCAGTGTCCGGCATGCCTGCTCCCTTTTTCCCCCTGCCCAAACCCTCTCCAAGCGTGCACATCAGGCTTTGAGAGTGGTTTTTGTTCAGTGACATTGCACAGAGAAGGTTTGTGCACGTCAAAAGTGTTGAGTGAGCTCTGGAGCCCCACAATCTGCTGCAACACCATTACTCACAAATCTCACTAGGCAGGGGCACAAGGAAAATAAGCAAACTTATTAACCTTTTTCCTCTCATTTATTTTATAAAATAGAGTGGATTCTCCATTACTGAGACTGGGTCTGGTCAAAAACAAGAGGTCAGCCAGGCAGGTAACTGTAGCAGCAGAAACAGACGTGTCTTATAGGAACTGAGAGCTTTCAGCAATAGACGTAGTAAAATCCTCCTCTGGTCTTATGCACATTTTCTCTTCTTCTTCTCCCCACCCTCCTGACAGCTAAATTGTGAACATAAAACTGTCCAGTCTGAAATGCAACAATGAGGTCTGCTCCATAGGTGGTTAATTCTAAGACAGGTTATTATGTTCCATAATATGTCATGTATCAATTAGCGAGATGAAGACAACATAATTAATCCTGTCCCTGAAAGAATCTTCTGTGTGGCATTTAAGCTTCAGACTAAACAGTTTAATAGGTGTAGTATGGTGTTCTGGAGAAATACATAGAGCAAATGTCCACTCTGTAGTTTAATAAATGATTATCAACAAATGGTATGACATTTGAATAGAACCGTTACTGTTTTATCAGCTGCATGAGAGCAAACTGATAATCTGCAAGCAAACATGATAATAGTGCCACTGCATTCAGTTTTTCCAACTTTGTACTCAAGATTTTAACAGATGTTGAGAGAAGAATCACCATGGAAGATGGAAACACCATGAATTTGTCTAAACTGAAACTCATGATGGTGTTTCCCTAGTTAGTACAGACTCTGCTTGATATTTGCCCTTCTTCCCTATATGGGAAAAAATCAATTCACATGCAGTTAATTAACAGCTGGAAACTTGCCTGATTATTTCATTAGACTGCAAAAGCATAACCCAGGGAAGCAGGAACAGTAAAAAACTGACTTGTGTAATCGCTGTTGCAAAAGAGGCTTACAGCTTCTATCCAGCCTGTAAGAAACAGCTGGTGTGCCAGAATAAGATCGGCAAACATTTAATGTAGCCTCTCTCACTCCTGTGCGAATTCTTACTGTCTCAAAGGAAGGAATATGATGACATACCATAGTACCTTTTCTCTCCACAGTACCTACCATCAAAGCTGTATTGGGTGGACACATAAGCTCATACACTACAAATATATATGCTATTTTCATGGAATACTCTGAATATATCTAACTGCTTGAAATGGTTAAATGCTGGTGTCAGCTCTAGGTTGATACACTCTCAACAGTCCTCAAAGCAGCAAGGTAGGGTAAATGCTATGTTCTTCAGATCTAAGAGATTTTGCATTTCTCTTGAAACAGAAATTTGGAAAATTTTTGTGATCTTCTGCATTCATTTTTCCTGTTCTTTTGTTACTATAGTTTTCTGTCTACCCCTCACATGATTCGGTTAAAGCACGAAATTCATTCATGGAGTTCCTTAAGCTGCTGTCCCCATCTTGCCTTTCCTGCTGTTTCTGCAAGACCACAATGTGTTATCTGAGGCCCAGTTCTGCCTCATGGCCCCCCCATCCTCATGGCTTGATTTGTCTCTTGATCATTTTGATTAATATTTGTTTCCCTCCAGGTGCAAAGCACTGCCGCAATATCCTGCTGTCTGCAATTATGCCAGCTTCAATTTTGTTTGAAACCCTAGCTTTAACTCTTCAACTCCCTTCTCTGTGTGTAAGTAATTAAATTCCTTGGAATTTGTACATACTATGCTGTTCTTCATCTCTTTATGGGGACATTACCTTATGCTCATTCTTCACCCCAAAATCCACAACAGATACAACAGCCAAAGACTGTGTACCGTACCAGGCCCTACGGCATTCAGGCCTCATTAAGTGACCTCTGTCCTGACCTACATCACCTGATTAAGGTCTAGTATCCTTTGTGGGATAGGATATACCAAGGACAAGATAATCTCTCAAATCAGAGGTTGGATTGCACCACATTTACATGCACATCTTTGCTCTGACTCATAGTTACCTAGTACACCTAGTTACACGGAAGCCACAGCCCTCTCTGGCCAAATCAAGACTTGTTTGTGTCTTGTTTGTCAGTCTCTGACTGACCACAGATTTTAGAGACAGCAGATTACATGTGATGTTACTTCTTGGATCTTACTCCTTGGATCTACACTTCTGTTGTGGTAAGCTGTACGTGAAAGCAAACATGGAGAAGACTCCAACTACATTTGGACACTGACCCTTCAAACCTATCCTAATTCACTGTTGTCTCTAAGCTGAAGTGATCTGAACTACTGATACAAATTGTTCCACCCAAATTCCCAAGGAAATGCTTGGAGTTCAAAGTGAGGGATCTTGTAGATATGAAAGCAATGAAAGGGATAACATGACAACTGCAAGGAGACTGAGAAGAAGATCTCACAGCTTTTGTCACATGTGGCTTAACTTTTTTTCAAAAATTCAAGGAGGGAGGAATCTGACGGTGACTTTCTTTCTGCGTAGAGAAGTTGCCCTCTTCTCTACAACGTGTTCTTTCATGTTTGCAGGTATTGCCTTGAAATACTGACAGCTTGGCAGACAAAACATTTTTTTAACTACAGTTTCTCCTCTTCAAGGTTACTGTTAGGTGGTTTTGCATGAAATTAAATGACTCAATTTCTGTAGCAGTGTAAAATGACTCCAAACCCTTTGTCCAAGTCTAGGAGTTGATACCACTTCCTTCAGATTTTCCTGGCTCTGTGTTACGATCTCGTTCTATCTGCTTCACTTGCTCGGAGCTCAAACAGGGAGTTTTTTAATCCTTTTAAAAAACAGTTTGCAATCAAAAAGATTTGTACTGGAATAGCTTCCTATTGCAGAATCTGCAGGGGTTTTTTTCAGCTGGAAATCCAGGTAGCTTCCGATATTACCTATTTGATCTTCCTTTTAAACTTAAATTAAAATGTATTATTGTTGTATGACCACAAAAAACCCTTGCCAATTTGTAAACTAAGAAGCAGTAATAAAGTAACGGAAGAGTAATAAACATCTTCTCCAAACTTTGTGGCACACCTCAAAATCCTTTCACAATTAGAGAAAGCTGATTTGACAACTCCCTTTCTAAACAAATCTCTACTATTTTTCCTCCTACCCATTGTCTATGATGTTTGTTCATAAAATTTCTTCCTAGTAAAAGTCTGATAAGAGCCAAAAGTCTCATTGCCCCCTCCACTATAACTCACAGTTTAGGAATGAGGAACACCTTCTGTCTGCTAAGACAAAGCCGTGAGAGAGCCGTATCCCTTGGTAGGATTCCTCTGTTTCAGTGCAGTGGGGAAAAGAAGGAAACCCCCTTGTTCCCTTACTTGTCCATTTTCTTCTTTCTCATTCATGGACTAGTTTTGTCTGACTGGAAATCCAGAAATAGAGATTAGCTGTCTTTAAGCAGTTTGGATTATAGCCTGGCAGCAGAAATAGGAAGTTAATTTCTATTTCTCATCAGCCACTTTTTGAATATGAAGAATGACTGAAGATTAGTCTTCAGTGATTTGCTGAACCTATACATATATAGAAATTATAGAACCTGTAATTTGACTTTTTGTTACTATAACATGATGCTCACTGGGAAACATACATCCCCGAAATACAGAGAGATAACCAGGTGTTTAGGGTGTGGCAATGGATAGGGAGGGCTGCTCCATGTTTCAGCATAGTGCTATTTAGAAAGCTTTGTTTTGGAAAACAAAACAGAACAAACCAAAACCCACTGCAGCAGCACCACCACCACACATATCCCAGATTATGAGAACTGAGAAGCAGATTTTTTCCCATTTTTTGTTTTCTCCATCTGCTTCCTCCTCTTTTACCCCTACCCTCTCAGCACTGTGACGGAGCAACACAGAGCAAATCTCACCTTCAGGCAGAGGAACAAAACCCTTCCTCGTGTGAGGAGTAAAGGAAGGGAAAAATGAGAAATATGAGGTTAGTGAGACTAGAACAGGGGCTTATAGGGAGAGAATCAGTCCCGTCTGGACTAGAAGCCTGGGAGGTATCAGGTTGCTTCAGGAGCAAACAAGGCTGCATGCAGACCCTGGCATCAGCTGGCTCTCCAGTTCCCCAACAGTGAGACTGAGCAAATCAGACCAACCATCACAGGTATTTGAGACAAAAGGATTTGGATTTTTTACACTTTTTGTATATATTTTGATTCATCCTCTTGTTATTAGCATTAAATATATTCACTAGGATAGTCTACCAGCACGAGAGGGAAGTACTCACTGTCAGACTAGGTTCTTGACCTTCCCACCTTCCATTTTTTCAGCCTTAGAGTTTTGAACTCTGTGATTTAGTGGAAGTGGAATTTTTAGCTCTTCCAAGTAAAGTATTTTGGTGATTTAGCCATAATGTAGCACTCCAAAAGTCGGGGGACCACCAATTAGACCATAGAATGTTAGAACCATTAGAACAGAAACGCAGAAACAAAATTCAAAGCAAGCAGGTAAGAAAGTCTACGGTATTGCCAGTTATTGTCTCCTACCTCTGAGGATGGATGATCCAAAATATGCTTGCAGGAGGAAAGTATTTTACAGGTGTTGGGTATTGTTCTTCTCAAAAATCTTGAAGTGAAAGTTTATTCCAAATAAGTTAACACTGAAGGTTGTAAAAAAGAGGTGTTTTTGCTCTTCTGACGTGCTTGACAGACTTGAGGCAGTCTGGGATCTTCGCTTGCCTTTCACACTGTGTGCCTAAGCAAAGGGTGCTTCCTGTGAATGGCTTTCTTCTACCTTTGGACTCAAAAAGATAATGGATGAAAAAAGGTACAAGATCATAACCTCGACTTAAGCCTACATTACTTTCCAGTGTTTTCAGATCTGTGTAAATCTTTGCCCCCTGAATTGCCTCACCATAAGTAACATATGTAAAACAGAATTAGGACCCTTGGCTGAGTATGGAATGTCCTAATTTATTTTGTTAAGGAGGATGTGGTGCAAAGAAAATATCCTTCACAGTTTTCAAAATTTGTATTTAGAGTCAGAGTAGATCCCATAAGATTAAGTGAAGAAATTCCCATTAACATAAAGATTTGATCATCTGTCCTAAACACGAACAAACAAAGATACAAGAGTCCCCATCTATCTGTTTCGAGATAAATTACTACACACTCTAAGAAACCACTCTACCTGTTCTTTAGATCTAATTATTGCAAGATTTTTCCTTTGGATATTGGTTAGAGTACTTATGCCAGGCACCAAGTTTACAACACAGAATTTGTGCCAAGGAGCTGAAACACCCCATGAATTTTTGTTTTCTTTTTATAATGAGCTTTTTACTGTGCTTGAAGACAGAAATGATTTTTAATAAAGCCACTTGCCAAGTTAGCATATGATTAATCCATACTTACATCAATTAAAGAAAGCACTAAAGAATTTTTTTGCCTCCAAGGAATGCCATAGTTACGGAACAGTTCCTCCAGAAGATAAAAGCTGCGACGTTACACACACAGACTCCTCTCAGTCAGAAGATTCCCCGTAGAAACAAACCTTCTGTGAATCAGTAAAGAGATGGGGGATTGCTGGGCATCCTCTGCTGTGCTGGCACCCAAGAGAAAGGATGAAAAAGTGAAGAACCTCTTCCTTCCCTTGCAGTGAGCAGAAAGGGCTCTGGACAGTATCAGTGAAAACATCCAACCCCTCTGTCCGCAAGTCGAATTTCAGCCAGTGCCTGTCTGATGGGAGGCGTGATTGCCCTCCCAATGGGGTAGGGACTGCTCAGGGTTCACTCTGTCCCTCCTGTGTACAGTAACCAAATGCATTACAAGACACACCTCTCTGTTCCCCAAGAAAGCTTTTCCTATGCCCTGCACATTTGCTCCCTGCATTGGGGTGATAAGCACTTAGCCTTAAGTTCCTCAGGAGGAAAGAAGCTGAATAGTACGTAAGGAACAAAGTCAGCCGATGAGGGAAGGAATACACAGCAGATAAGGTAATCTATTGCCTGAATATTAAGCCATTAATTGTACTAGAATAAAGTTGAAAGAAGAAAGATCGGTAAGTCCTCCGAGAAAACAAGAATTTATTTGCTTAATTTCATTGGTTTTCATGTCAGATGGTCGGTTTTACTGCAACAAAAGCCTTATAAAGACAATAACGCCTGTCTTAAGAAGGCCTTTAGGCTAAGGAAAAAAAAAAAAAGAAGGGGCATTTTAAATTAGGTATTAATACATTAATACAGAATTATTATTCATTGAAATACCCAGTTCTGTACTTGCTTGTTTTTCATTTGATCTTACTTTACAAAGCATTCTGAAGAACACATGAGCTGAATATTTACAGAATTGACGTGTCTAAGAAATTCTGCATTTTTCAGCTCTGGTCACATGGATGCTAATAAATTAAGTAAATTTGAAGCTGACTCCAGAATCTAGCTGTTTTTCTCAGACCTCTTTTCAAACCAGTATCTTTCTGCACATGAACTTTACTGGAATTCAGCCTTGGGTTCACAGTTATCACAGCAACTTCCTCAGACTCAGCACCATCCAGTCAAAGTGACCACGCAGTGCTTGAATAGGCACCGACAGAGGACACGCCATTGTATTTACGTTAGTGCCTCACTTAAGTCTAAGTGTGCTTCCTCTAGCATCTGCCAGACCTCCTGGCTCAGATCCAGGAGACTGTAATAGCAGTGCCAGTAACACTTATGGGTGATACACCCTTTTTTCCCAAAGAACCATTATCATTGATATTAAATATTTACACAGTAGTGACTACAAACCCCAGGTTTGGCACCCTGCTTCACTATCCAGTAGATAAAGAGCTTCTTCGTAGGGAGTTCACTGCTCTTGGGGTAAAAAAATAATATGAGAAAAACAACAAAAGAAGAAAGGGCAAGTCCCAGTTAGTAATTCATGCAATACACTTGCATCTTATTCTGCTGGAACTTTCTGACTGCCACAGTACGGGATCATTCTGAAACATCAGAGAGGTATTTCAAAAAGTACCGAACGGTTGTGCTAGTTTTCAAGACTGTGGCTGAGCCATGAGGAGTTTACTGAGGAGTTTTCATCTCAGGACTATGCAAATGCTTTAAAGAAAAACATTTACCATGGACAGTGAGTCACAGAGTGTGCTGCTGAGTTTGTCCCTTGTAACCACGACATACTTATAGCTTCAGCGATTTACAGCTCAGAAACCTGCTGTGAGGACAATACCCATTCTTTATGGGAACAGACTAACACCCACTGCCTATTTGTTTTTCCCCTAGAAAATTAGGGCGTTAACGTTTCTAGCAATGCAAATATAATCCCCTGTAACAGCATTAGGAAGTAGGAAATATTGCTTCAGTCTCTTACTCAGCATAAGGAGATTCAGCCCCCTTCCTCTAGTTTCTATAGATCAGGCTCGGACTAGTGGAGACTTGGAAAGGCACTGCCGCAACCTGTCCTGAAAAAATGGTACTGAGTGCAGCAATGAAGATGAGGCTTGCTAAGGAAAAAAGTACAGCCAAGAGAAAGCTTGAGTCTGTGGCATAAATGTTCATGGCACTCCAGTACAGAGCCAGGTTCAGAGCCTCGGAGTCACTCTCACCACCTGTGGTTAAAGAAAGACTGCTTTTGGTGTGATTTTTACAGAGTGATAGAGTCCTCATCCCTTCAGCCACTCAAGAGCAGCCGACAGCCTGTGGTTTGGAGTCAGCAAGCCTTTGAAAGTCACTGGGCTGAAGAGGTCACTGAAGCCGCTCCTCCAGCTCATGCCCATGGCTGCCTCTTTCTGTCTGGTCTGGTCCTAGCTGCTGCATTGAGGCGTGCAGTAAATGCATCTGGTTAGAGAGCTTTTCAGTGTGCTCGGAGCAGATTCCTAGTTGAGACTATTTCTAACATTTTAGCCTAAGCCAAGTGCTATGGCCACTGCAGAAACAGCAGACAACTACAGAGTTGCCTACTGCGTTTAGGGCTATCTAGTTCACACAACTGAGTTTAAAATAAAGTTTGGCTCGACTTTATTAAAGTCAGTTTTGAATCTTCAAGTTCCATCCAAGTCCTGTGTTGAATTTAACCTAATATGCCTAATAAACCCCCATATAATCTCGTTAATCTGCAGCCACCAAGTGATCATCATTCCACCCTGGAGCCGGATTTACAGGAGATTAGAGTGGAGAGTCTCCAAGCTGGCTCGGAGACAAAAGCCAGTGTTAGGCATAGCAGCTCACAGCAGCACAGCGTCCACAGAGCTGCGCATGGAGCAGGGCACAGGACAGAACCAGACCTGAGACCTCACCCATCACACTGGGCTGGGGGTTTGGAGCAGCTCACCGTGCGGGTGCGGGAGCCTCAACACTGTGCTCCTACAGTCACTGCAGAAGTAGCTGCAGATTGGAAAAAATAGGCTGTGGAAAAACTGCACTGAAATACATCCTAAGGAGTTTTCCTATTGACAAGACAATGTAGTGAAAACGTTGAGCTAGTAGGGTAAGGATCAAGGGCTGCTAAACCCACGTTGGTCATATTAAACTGAGCTTAGATATATCCTGGAAGGACACAAGCCACAGCTGAAAAAAATATCAGGTATTCAACCCAGTGATTAATCTGTCCAGAGACAGTGTGCTGATGCACTTGATGGCTCCTGTGGAGCCACCCACATGAAGAATGACTTCTCTGTGGAAATGCACAAGAATTTAATCCAGAGAACAAAACTTTGATGAAATGAAGAAATTTCATGGACTTCAATATTCACTCATGTATATTTGCAGTCCAGCCACGTGTTCTTATTTTCCACAGGGAGTCTTTTTCTGTATATATCTGAACCTCATGCTGAATCAGAACAAGCCATACTTAATCCTGGAGTACAGACCAAGCAGAAGATGATAACTAGAAACGCTGGAAGATAAGTAAAAGCCTAAACTTGTTTTCAGTGTACAATATTTATGTTTTGAACAACTGAAGACCTGGCCTTTAAAATTAACTTGGTTTCTATTTCAAGAACCATATTAACTGTGCACTAATACTTCCTTGAAAATGTAAAAAGCACAAGCTACATCCATTATTTCATAATGCAACATCTGTTTAACAGCTATTTCTGCTCCTATTAGTGTTTGCATTGTTTATTGTTTATTCTACTTCTTAGGAAGCGTATCTACCCCTAAACCAGAGTTTAGTCTTGCATGAGAAATTCCTTTCCAACAGTCCTCTCTGATCCTACTAAATCCATGCTAATGTGCAAGGTAGCAGTACTAGACTAGACTATGCTAATGAATACACTCCGCTGCGCATCGTGTGATGAACTGAGATTTTGTGAAATACAAATATGCCTCTGGGATTTTATGGCAAATGCTAAGTTTTATTCAAGAATAAATTATGGTTAATTATCTGTCTCAAAGGATGGCAGTTCTAGGGTTCTTATGGCTAATTCAAACAACCATAGTATCAGTTATTCAACAGTGACAGTAATTAGAAAGATAGTCAAAGGAAAAGATTTTTCCTGGAAGTTGTGTGAGCACTGTAGGCAGGTCAAGGAACATAAACTTTTCATAGTTGTAAGGTATGTTATAAATAAAATAAAATAAAAAATAAAAAAGAAGTTTACCATCACGTAGAAATGTTTCTTTTTTTGGCCTAGAAGATATATCCTGAGTTATTTGAACAGAATAATGGATTAATGGATGTGAGGATGGACGTACAAATGGAAGAAAGACCTGGAATGTGATGTGCGCCAAGATAATTATGGTACATATGTTAAAAAAAGTACTCAAATCCAATAAATTAATCCAATGAAATTAAAATATAAGACAAAAACATTTGTGTGGAGACATCCAAGTGATTGTAAGAAGGCAGTATTAGTCAGCTCACAAGGAGCCTGGTCATACAAGCTTTAAACAGATCACAGTCTATGCAACATATGTGTGTGTATATATATACATATACATATATATATATATATATATATGCTGTATTTATATATGAGTGAAGAGGGCACAAAATGAAGAGGGCACAAACCACCCACCTCCCCCTGGCACACATACACTCTTCTCTTAACTAGCTCAGAATGCCCAATTCAACATCCCAGCTTGTAAAATACACAAATATATGGGTAAAAAACAAGCGTTTTTTATATATGTTATTCTACTTACTGAGGTCTTAATTCAGGCTGAAATGTATTCTCTTACTCATTCTTTCAACAAGTCTTCAGTTCTTCCTCTTCATTGTTGCCAACCCTCTTTTATACTGTTTGTTCTAAGAGTGTTAGTCCATCCTCAATTCAGATAAACTGACTAATTAAGTAAAGCTGTTCAGCTGCATTCCTCTGCTCAGTTGTTCCTGGAAGGGGAAGAACTCAACCCCACTCTAAGAGAAACATTCACACTTTTGTGACTGTTGGGGAAAATGGAATAATTTCCTTGAGCATTTTCCTATGAATATTGCTCTTGAAAAAAATATATTAAAATATCATATACATTATATTCAATTTAAAGAAAAAACAACATAAGATTTTGCCTTTTATTCAAAAGTTCTCTGATTCCAAACAAGGCAAAATTAGGCGAGAAAAGCCATAGAAGAAATGGTTTGTGATTTCTTTAGAAACATGATAAATTAATCCTGATTTCTTTCATAATACCTCTTATATTTCAGCATTAGTCTAGGGTAGGGATTTATCTACTCTGAGATATAAATACAGATCTTTAAACTCACACAATCTAGAGAAATTCCCAAATTAGCCTCCCAAGAAAAAATTTCTCTCTGAGATCTTTTCAATAATTTGTTAGTTTAATTCTTTAGTATTCAAAGAGATTTCTATATGAGTGAGCGTTGGTCTTAAAAAGCGATTACAGGAGAAAGACTAATGGCAGCCTCGGCAGTAAGTCAAAGGGACGTGATAATGGATGATTTGGCATTTGCAGTGCTGCCTCTGCAATACCCCGTCAAGCTCTGGGTCCCCTGGGATGAGAGAGATGTGCAGATGGATGGATGGCTCTGGGTATTGGAACATCCAACACAGAGGCAGAGTCTGAGGGAGTTCAGTCCGGAGAAACGGAGGCTTAGGAGTGAATTTAAATACTGTCTTCCACTTCATGAGCTAGGGGGAGGCGAGAAAGGACATGAACAAACTCTTCTCTGAAGAAGAAAGGGAAATTCTGGTTTTGTATGTGAAAAGATAATGTTCACAATGGTTGATTTAAAGAGGTACCCAGCGAAGGTTCTGAGAAACCTATTTTAGCATTGAAGTTAGTTCCACACTGCTACTCCAGAAATCTGGCCTAGGTGAAGCCCAGAGGTCGCTTCCAACCTAAATTATTTCATGATTGTATGACAAAACAATTTTAATAGACCTAGCCTTTGACAACATAAATTGTACAAATTCCCTTAAGGAGATAAATTATACTACCAAAAGTGCTGTCTAATTGGTGTACTTCATTTTATCCTAGGTCTTTTCCTCTATATAATATAAAGACCAAAAAAGCAGTCAGACTAATAAAACCAATGAAGACATTTTCATACCGACAACTTCCTCCTGTATCTCCAGTCCAAATCTCTAGTCAGTGGTCAGCATTAAGATAATACATATGCAAATCTCAACCATTTCTGATTAAGTGTAGAAATCAAGTCCAGTATTGAGCAAAACACATTAACAGCCACAGAATATTTCAGGCTATTTGTCATTCCCCACTGGACTTTGAGCAGCTGGATTTCTGGCTAATACATATGTAAAGCTCACTGTCATAGGAACTTCTCACGTTTGCAAGAAGTGGTTCATTTCTTGTCTATTCCCGGGTTTCATTCTTCCAAACATATTCTGCCTATCATACTTTGTTGTTGTTTTTTGTGTCATACATGATTTGCCTAAAACAAGTAGTCTCCTGGTGATATTTTCTTTTAATCTTGAACTTTGCCAAGGCAAAGTGAAAATTTTAGAACTCTCTTTTAGCTGCCATAGCCATCATGAAGTCAGTAGTTTGAGGAGGTAGTTCCAGGCAACTCACAAAATTATTCTAGAAATAATTGATTCAATCATATGTTTAAAGTGGAAAGCTCTTGAAAATGTAGGAGACGAAGGATCAGGATGTATATCCCAAGTTGATACTTAAACTGTTTTCCACATCATTTAGTAATCTAAAAGACAGAAGTATCAGTTCATTTATTTATTAGACAAACCACAAAAATACAATCCTCTGCCAACAAACTTCAGCTCAGTTAGGTTTGGGCAAAAGGGGACTGAAGATTAGAGTTACCAGTTCCTATAGATTTGACCGTGCTTGACATGTCTTTGATAAATTTTAAATGCAACATGGATTCCATGACCTTAAGTAATGCTTTGTTTCTGCTCCATTTTGTAACCTGGCTGCACTGCAGATAAAGTCAGTTATTGGTACAGTCTGTAAAGGTGGCCTGTGGAAAAGGGTTAGAAATGGTCTGAATGTTAGAGTTGGATAATGATTATTAATTCCTTTCATATTAAAAGTTATTTCGACTATGTAGATGACGAGCTGGAGCAGCCCACAGAAAGAATGTCAAGATCTCTTCTGCCCTAACACTAGCCTATTTCTGGTTTACTCCCTTGCAATTATCTAGCTTACTCAATTGGGTTGTTATTTGTCATTATCTTTTCTTTCCTGCTATTTGTGTTTTTGGTCTTCTCTGCCTAGTCCAGCTAAATTTAATACTATTTTCATATCCTCATCTCCATCCTTCCCTGGAGCAGGGCACCGACATATCACACATGCTTAGGAAGGGCCCTATCCACTGAATTCCTGACCTTTCTAATGTAGTATTGCCCAACAGTCCTTGAACTCAATGATCTTAAAGGTCTTTTCCAACCTACCTGATTCTGTGATAAGCAAGAAGCTGGGATGAGGGTCTTCTTGGCTGCCCAATGCCCTCTGCTCATGAGGACTCTCATGGTTCTTCAATCTTTCTTGCTTGGTTCTTAATTACCCATCTCCCCTTTCCTTCCCTCTCTGCCCACAGGCAACTTTCTTGCCTTCAGAGGTTCAGTTGCTTCTATTGACATCCCCAAACTGCTCTGGAATTTGCAAATGCTCATTTCTACTCTGCAGTGCACAGCAGCCGAGGTCCCCGGTGTCTCAGCTACCTCACAGCACTGTGCTTTTCAGCCAGCAGCTTGCCAGTGGCAATATTTTGATTTTGTGTATAACAATGCAGAATTGAGGGGAGACTTCTTCCTCTGAGAGAAACTAACCTATAGTGGACCTTCAAGTACCTTTTAAATTCAAGAAATCTTCAGGCTGAGAGATTATACACATATTAGATGCTTGATTTACATATAATTTAAGTATATGAATGATTTTACCCGTATCAACAAACCTTGTTTAGAGATGAGGAAACTGAGGCATAGAAATTGTAAAGTCCACAATTCTGGTATTCACTATCATGCCATACTGCACAAAGACTAACTGGACAGAGGTTTAAAGGCTATGAGCACTTAATGACCTGTTCTGCCTTTCTAGCTCAAAGTGTCTCTTTTGGGCACACAAAAAGAATTTAAGTTCAAACTCAAAATCAGAGTCTCTCAAAAAAAAAAAAGTAAAATACAGCATGTGAAAAAAAAAAGCAAAGTGAAAGCCAAAGGTGGAAATATGATCCTCAGATTAAGAAATAGGCTTTTGTTCAAATTTGAAGTATAAGCCAGAATAAATGCCTACTATTCATTAAAGACCACCCCGACACTCTTGAGAAGAGTGCCACGTGGAAATTTAACAGCATACCGTGAACTCTTAAGATGTGAAAAAATAAGCAACGGAGTTTCTGAGTCCCCATTTGGGCTCTTTTCAAATCCTGATCCTCCGGTTTGTGTATGTTGGATTTCTCCTGGTTTGTCAGAAAATAGCTTGGGAGGTTCACTTGAAGCCTCAGAATATTGGTGTCTGCACAAACCAGGGCTTCTAGAGAAATCCTTGGCATCCTTCAGCCTCTTGTGAACACGCATTAATTTTATTTGGTGCTGTCAGTGTACATATGCTATTTTTTTCTTTTGTTTTCGTCTCAGAAAGGGATGTCTCTATTTCATGAAGATCTGTTTTCTGCTCCAGGGAGAGATCTCTTCTCACGCAGCATGCAGAGTAACACATCTGATTTTTCCCTTAAGGATAGAGGCAAAGTAGGAAAATTGTGGAAGATTATGCTAGGAAACATTGTCTAGACTTCACACACCTGTGTTTTCAGTCTGTGCAGGCTGCTTCCATCGATGAGTAAATCATGGTCATCCTCCGACTTACTTCAGTGTCTTGCTTACATATGGAACTTCTTCATTCTTTAAATGCACTTCTCACCCATACAGGCCAAGTGGCCTATTTTTTGTGTTTAACAGCCACGATTGAGAGGCGATAATTTCCCTTGATTATCTGTAGATGTGAGTCATTGGATATTAGGGCACTTTGTAAGCACATCTGTCATGGTATTCACTTCCTTCTAGAACTCAGAGTGGTTAGTCAGACTCTGCATTTGTAAAGATACAAGAAAACATGTTTACTAGAAATGTAACTGTTCTTATGTTGCATGTAGGTCTTAGACAGGCCTAAGAAAACATAGGCACAAGTTAATCCAATTACCAGGCTGGAAACACCCACAGTTCCCTAAAACCCAGGTGCTGTTGCTGTGGGCTGGGCTGGGCTACTTGCCTGGTGAACTCAGAGCTGACAGTGTTAGTGGTGCATTCACTCATTTTAATGTCCAAAATGCACAGGAGGACAAGGACCCAAGGGAACCACTCTCTCCCTTTTCCCTTCGCTGGAAGATAAATGCAAGGATTTGGAAGAAATTGCCCACGCAGAAGAGGTATGGATGTAGAAGAATAAGGATTGTCCATGCTCTCCCTCACCTCGCCCATACCTTATGATTGCAAGGTAAAATACTCAATTACTCAGATGGTAATGTTGAATATACCTCTTACATTCCTGGGTGATCTTTTTATATATGTACTATGCTTTAGTCTTTAACTGTAAAATCATATACTGCTTCAATTCTACAGCACAAACATTCAGTCTCCCACCAGCCTTGACCTTGCATTAGTGGTCTTAATATGTCTTTATTCATCGTGCGTTTTGGCTTTATGAATCTCTGGTCTTTTAGCCTGTTACATTTTCATGAATGACAATTTTGGAAATAAAAATACCTGTAGATATGTATCTTTTACTCGTATTGCCCAGGAACTTTCAAACACATTCAAAATTAAATTCTTGAGCACCAGGAGGGGTTTTTTTACAAAAAGGTAATTTCTGAGAATTACAGAACAGCCCAGGCTGTAAGGGACATCAGAAGACCGTCTGATATAGACTTTCATGGAAAAGAGAGCCCAGATGAGATTGTCTAGCATCCTGTTCATTTGCACCTTGAAAACCTCCAGTGAAGGGAACTCTACCACATGGGAAGGTTGTTCCCATGATTGATTGTACTCACTGTAAAAGATTTCTTTCTTATATGGAAACCTCCTCTGGAATCACTGGTATCCCTTGCCCCTTTTTTTCCTCTATGTGGCTCCTTGAGAAGGGAGAGCCTCTGACCTCTTTGTAGCCATGCTTTAAAAACTGAAATTCTGTGGTGAAGCTCTTCCCTGAATCTTCTCTTTTCCAGGGAGAAAAGACCTAACTCCTCTAGTCTTTCCTCACAGGGCAGATTTTCCAGCCCTTTGATCATCAAATGTATCACTTCAGAATCATAGTCACAATGCAAGCAAAACAGTTTTAGTTGAGTCAAGTCTTCCTTGCTGTTGTTTCATAACAAGAATAACACACATCTGTTTTGTATAAAGCTGGACTTCTGTATTATCCCTTGTCCTTCTGGTAACAGCTTTCCAAACACAGCTATTAGTAGATGAAATATTCTAGATTACAGGTTAAGATACAAGGTGTATGACTAATTGTTGCTTGTTGTGGGATCAACAGATTTTGCCAGAACATAAAATATACTTAATAATATAAATTGCCCAATAAAACATTCATGTAACAGAGCTCAAGGTGAGAAAAATAGGAAATGACAACATTTATACATTGAAATGTACATAAAAAGAGTTAGTGCTTTTTTTTTATATAAATATTTTGGCCCCATTTTATGGACAATAAAACGATAAAGTTTGCTTGAAGTGTCATGACTTTCTTGTATATGAAATTCTTCCCTTTGACATCAATACCCATATGCTCAAATTACACTTGAGTTTCTACTTCATAAAAAGTGATTCCTCATTTGTACTTTTCCATGAGATAACGAATGCAGATTGCAGCTGGCCTTCATCTCCTATTTCCAGATTAAAACTAAGCACAGTCCTTCACCTTTGGTGGAAGGTATCAGGACTTTGTCTGAGAGTGGTTTGGGACTGGAACTTCATGGAGGCCACAGTTACCATCAAGGTCATATTAAATAGTGGATAATAGACTTCCCCTCTAGATTTTGCAAATTACTGATTAATAAAGTATCTAATTCATTCTCATTGAGTTTTTATCGATTAAGGTAAAAGATCCCTTGAGGAACAGCCTGCAAGTTGTGGAAGTTTGGTACAGCATTTTAGCATGTCAGATTCTCTAGATTTATAATTTTCTGTGGCTTAATACTTCAATATATTTTGCATATGACAATAAAATACATATTTTAATATATAATTGCAGTTGTGTGTTGCAAGTCTAATCAATATTAAAGTATATAATTCACTTATATATTACATTATATAATGCATTTTTATATAATGCATTATATAAACGTTACAATTTATTCTGGGAAATATAACTTCAGTTTTCATCAGCAGAATTCAAATTATGGTTGAGTCCTACCATTTCCTGCCTGTTACTTCAACTTCATTTGACTCTAAAAAGATCAAGATAGAAATGAAAAGGATTTAGGAACAACGTTAACTATACTTTTCAACCTAAGGGGACAGTGAAACATTTCTCCAAGTCTCTGGGAATAATAAAAGGACATTACTGTTATGTCAGCTCTCCAGGCAAGCATTTCAATATTCTGGGTGAGCTTCCCAGCTGAATATTCCTTAAAAAGATACCACCACCAACCCCTGAGAAAGTTTCAGGCCCCCCAGGCTGCGAGCACTTGTTTTACCAAATAACAATCCTGCCTCCAGATTCCACCTGAGGCACAAGAGTCCTCGAGCCAATTACCCTTCCCCAGGTCTACTAGTAACCCCTCAAACTGACACAGTCTTCTTTAAAATTTGAATCTTCTCATTTATTGATGATCTTGGCTTCAGAGATGACTGATGTAAACAAGCAGATGAACAGCGACAGACTTTGGATGGAGTTTTTAATATTCTACATTTTTTATTATTCTCAGGATAGGAACAAGAAAGTAAAGATCGTTTAGAAATGGTTCCCTTTCCGAAATGCAACAATCTTTCTGTTTACCCTTCACATCTGATTCCTATTTAGAAGCCCAGAAAAGCCAGGCCCCACTCCTTTATCAGGCTGCTGTAAGTACAGCTTAATTCTCCACTGAACTTTTGTCTGGCTGAAAACCAAGCCCTTTTTATTATTTTTAATCTCTCTCAACAAATTCTTCCTCTGCAAGATATACTCCTTTCTTTGCTGACATCTGCTTTCTTTATTCATATCTTCATGATGTACTATTGCTCTTCTGAGGGGAAAAATAATTTTTTTTCTGATTTATGCCAACTCCTGACATTTCAGGTACTTTGTCACAATTCAATTGTTAATAATTTTTTTTCCTCTAGTAGGAGTACTGTTTCACTATGACTGAGGCAGCCTCCCTGAATGGGGCTGTTACGGGGTTTGGAACTGGAGGAGAACTCGGGGAGCAGGGAAAAGTACAAATGTAAACAGATATTACTGTAAATCAGGTGGCAACAGTGGACTGCTCTAGGGACCAAGACAGCAGTAATGTGTGAGACACTTTGCCTGGTTCTGTATTCAAGCTCAGGATAGGAATTTCCTTCCTCAGAGCTGCTCTTCTTTTTCCCCAAATCCAACTTCTGGGCAAGGGAATGCAAGAAATCTTTCCCAGTGTAATCAGTTCTCAGCTAATGGAACAGGACACAGCACATGTCAAGAGTTAACGCTGGAGAATGGAGTAGCCATTTCTATCACTTTTTGCTGCATTCAGACCCATGGATTCTTGGTAAAGAGCTGTCATCAACTCAGATCACAGTCTTTTAAAAGCAGGTTCAGAAATGTGATAATTTAATACCGCGTGAAGAAAATAATCTGGTGTAAATTCTCACAGCCCACCTTAAAAGAATATATGTAAAATGAAGAGCTTCTTAGCTGTAGACTAGCTCCTTATAGAGTTCCTAGGGCAGAAGCATCACTGCAAATAGGAGAGAAACGACTCACATTGTTACTTGTTCAGCTTTTAATGGGTTTCGGTGTTCAAGTGTATTCTTGCAGATTTGCAGCAATAAATTACCAAATAAATTATTTAGGAAATAAAAAGGAGCACTGCCTTTTACTCTCTCTATCTGCATTGAAAACGCACTTTCAGAGACTCTGCAGTCAGCAAAGGGCTCTTAGGCGCATGCCTGACACTGAACAAATAGGATCAAGGTGTAAAAGTTTATCTGCATAAATAAAAAAATTCTTCATCCTCTGTTTCAGCTGCTGAGTCTATCAGTCAGAATGATAATGTCAAGAATGCTTTACTGCAGTGTTTTTGGAAGAAAGCCCAAGTTAAGAGATTAGAGCTTTGTACAAGCCTTGGCCACAATTTCTCCCAGAAATGAAATTCTCTTCATTAATATATCTTCTTATCTCCTGCCCCTCTTATGCTAACAAGAAACCACTTCGGTGGTTTCCGATATCCTGAAGAGCACGCCAGGGACTGTGTTGTGGTCTGTCCTCTGCAGGCAAGGCAGAGAGAGTTACCTTTGTAAGCTTCTCCTGCTTAGAAGCTTAGACCAAACAAACATATTTTCAGAAATTTTCAATTGTAAGAAAAAGTATCAAAGTGTTCCCGCCAAATACTACCAAACAAATGAAGTAACCCAGAAAATTAAAATAAGCCATATTTTAAGAGAAATATGACAGTAGTTTTTTGGGGTTAATAGAAGAGTAACAGACCCGTGGTGAACAGGTAGAGTATGTCTCTGAACATCTGAAAATGAGGAAGAACTTCTTCACTGTGAGGGCAGCTGAGCACTGGAACAGGCTGTCCAGAATGATTGCGGAGTCTCCTTCCCTGGAGATGGTAAAAAGCTGTCTGGACACAATGCTGAGCAACATGCCCTCTTCTTGAGCAGGGAGGTTGGTCTAGTGGTCCCTTCCAACCTCAGCCATTCTGTGATTCTGTGACTCAGGTCTACATCCATCTCTGCTACTTTTCTTGTGGCATTTCCACCACATTACATGTCTTGAATTTCCTTTCTCTTACACAGAGTAAATGACACAAGTAGCAAATACAAAAATCAAGGAAACAAAAAGTACCCACTCCTTTTTTCCAGGGATTAATACAAAGACAACATATTAGTTTCAGGAAACAACTGCCTGGGGAAGGACTTTTTTTCTACCTTATACAACTCTGAACCTCTTGTGGCTCTATAGCATGACGTCAAGATCCTCTGAGTGGCTTTGATCTATGAATTCTAATCCTACCAGCAAACAGATCTCATTTCATTCTCTTCTCTTGTTAAAGAGAAATCTGCTGATGTCAAAATGGCTGTGACAGCCAAGGGCAGAGGCAGCGAGTTCCTGTCTAAATTATTACCCTTTTTTTTACATTAGAATATTTCAAAAATGCCAGAAAACACTGAAAGCAAATAAAGTTAGTGATATTCTCTTAATCTGGTCTGAGCCAGTCTTTTCTTACCAGGTATTTGGTACATATTATAGTTAATGTCCACTTCATGCTGTCTTATAAGGATAAACATTTTGAATAAAAGTGAAGAACACAGAATTGAAATAAAGAGACTAGGCAAAAATATAAAATTATATAATTTTTATTTATGAACAGGAAATACAAATCTTCTGAATTGCTCAAATGCTGCTGCTCAGCAAGGAGAAATTTCCACGAGTTCACATTTAGTTGACATTTGCAGGCTTCACTAGGTTCTAATTTGTATAAATGAAAATTGCACTTTAAATAGCAAAAGTAAGGTTAAAAGAGGACAAATTTCAACATAATAGCATGTTGGTGTAGGGCTGTCCATATACTCTGTCAAGATGAGGAATAGTCTCTCTCTAACTGCACTAAGTGGCTGTTGTGACAGACACAGCATCAAAGAGGCTGAGCAGTCACAGGAGTAGGAAATTTCCACAGAATTGGCAGGTCATATTTAATCACAAGACCTCAAAAGTGAGTATTGTTGGACAGGAAGCATTAATAGTGAAGCTGGGAATAAAATAATTCCACATACAGTCTTCTAGTGAAATCCCTGTTGATTCATTAGTAAGGATTAAATCAAATACTCTCTGCTGGGGTTTCCTGACTGTTCTCCAGGTGAAATGCCCTACGACTCAGCTCTGCAAGGAAATGCTCCTGTCATGGCATTCGGCAGCTCAAAGGCTGAGTTTGGTTTTATGTCTCTTGTTAATTAATTTCAACAATTTTCTAGAAAATGAGGGCTTTGGACCTGTTTTAAGTTTCAAATTTACCCTTTAGAACAGGCTTTCTGTGGAGTATCATAGAATCATAGAATATCTCAATTTGGAAGTGATCCGCAAATATCATCAAGTCCAGCTCCTGACCCTGCACGAGACAACCCTGAAACCTGATGCAACTTTCTTTTTTACAAGAGACAATATGGACAAAATGGTTGCACGTCCTGTGTGGCACTGAGGTCTCCCTGCGTACTCCTGTAACCCAACGCATACAAGTGGCTTCCTTTCAGCCTGCTTCTCCACCTTAGGGCAGCACTGAGCCATCGTGGCCTTTCTCCTTTTGGCACCTGAGGCAGCTCAGCTGTCCGTGTTTGGCACTGCAGCACTCTGGGCAAATCCGCACCAAGGCACGAGAAGTACAGCATTTTACTTGTTACACACAGGCTCCAAAACAACTGGAGGTGGACCCCTTTTTTTACTTTGAATGCATTTGTGAAACTTGTTAAATATACTGTGAGTTTCCTAACAACAAAGAATTTACCTGGCTGTAAACGTGTCCCTGGCTGTCTCTTACGGCTGAGTCACATGACATGGAGTTCTCTTTTACGTAGATTTGTATCTTACAAATAATTATGAAGTGTAGCTCTGGAGAGAGACAGAAAGTCAACAGATCTTTTGCATTTGTACATTGAAAACAGCAAGGTCTCAGGTTTGTGAGACCATGATTTGTGATGAATAATGAAATACCAATGAATGAAAATCAGACTACATGTGAATCCTGGGCCTATTGAAACCAATGGACATTTTGGTACTGGCATCATTTACATGATGACTTCTGCATCTTTTCTTACATTTCAAACAAAATGCAATCTTTCAGCTCAATTTAAGAAGTGGTGGGAAAAGAACTCAATAAATTGCAAATTTGAAGCTTTCTTTATTTGCTTTTTTGTTAAAGCCATATAAGTGGAACTTATAAAATTCAGGATGGTATAAACAATGATGAAACATGGCCAGTGAGGTTTCCTGTTTATGATTGGAACAAAATTTCAAAATCCTTGGTGTTTGCCCTCCTGTCTCAAATCATTTGTGATGATTTGTGCTGATTTTTGTTTAAAAAGGAGAAAATGGAATAGGTATCCTTTAGTTATACCTAGGATACGGCCTCAGCAGTATCTAGCAACAGCTAAATTTTTGAACGAAAAACTCTGTAGTGATTCATTTGCACAAACAGTGAAGTGGCCTCTTCCAAACCTTTGTGTCTTGTCAGGTAACTTACCAGGGACAATCTTGGGTGGAACATAGCAATAAGGAAAAATGTTACAACATATTAATTTACTGAAAAATGCACAGGAGTCCTAATTCTTGCTTACTCCTAAGAAGTCCAAGTTTTTATAACTGAACCTCTTACTCTCCCATTTTCAGTTTAAGAGTTCATTACTGTTACAAGGAAAGTCACAGCACTGAATCAGGATGGGTTAAGGCTAACACGTGGCCTACACGCAAAGAGTACCTCTGTTGCAAAATCAATGACCCTTTTTAACCTATAACCTGGCTTGGCATTGCCAACACGTATTTCACCTCAATGCTTGTCTTAACCTTGCTGTGACATGGTTGCACAAACATGCTGCAGCTTTTCCTCGCATCAGATGTCTGTTGCTGCTTGTTCACAGGTAAGACCTCAAAGTTGTGCTCTGTTGTTATGTTTTTGAAGCAGCTGAAAAACAAAGTGCCCACTTGGGCAAGGAACCTGGTTTACTCCAGAGAAACTTTTTTTGGTGTTATTTCTTGTTATATCCAGATAATTGTTTTTATTAAGGGCTGCATGAGCTGTGTTCATGGCAGGGACAACAGGACTCCAAACAGCTGTTTAAAACTGTGTTAAACTACAAGGTACCTGGACTTGTAAGGAAGACAGGCTGATCCTTTGCGCAGTGACTGGGGCATCAGGGACCAGTGAGCTGTCCTGTCCAGCTGGGTCACCGGACAGCAGAGGGGAGATCATGCTCTGATTCTGCTGGGAAAGGATTCTAATATTTAAGTCCTTTCTCATGTTCGGTATTTAAGGTGAATTGTGAGAAACGTTTGAGAATCTACAACATGGCAAACTGGATTGAAATCTGCAGCAGAACCCTAGAGTACAGGTGAGGTCCAGGAAAGCTGCTGTATGCAGCAGCAAGGCTTTTGGAAGGAAGAATCCTTCCCTTTTTAATGAATAACATGTTCTCAGGCAGGACCCCAGTTACTTACTTAAAGATTAAATTCTGTTGACTGGCTGCTTGTTCACAGTTTTGATTTGTTCACAGATGTTTTATGTTGAGTGCTGTCATGAATCGAACTGGAATTAAGTAAGAATTGGGGAATTTTGGATTTACTGGAAAAGTAGTAATCTTTAAAAATTATCAGAAAAGAAAGACTAAACAGTGTGGTAGGCTGTATTGCTAAGAATCCCAA
Source organism: Mohoua ochrocephala (assembly GCA_013398855.1). Taxonomy (NCBI): domain Eukaryota; kingdom Metazoa; phylum Chordata; class Aves; order Passeriformes; family Acanthizidae; genus Mohoua; species Mohoua ochrocephala. The sequence goes on along the minus strand of VZTA01016268.1, from coordinate 327,199 downwards.
AAGGCAGTTCGCAGTCTGTGAATAGCTTTTTAAAGAAATTGACAGATTCAGGAAGACCAGTCTAGACCATGACAGTCTTAGACCATGTTTTCAAAATTGTTTTCCCAAACAAAGGAAGTGAAAATCTTTTTATGGACATAACTTTAGAAAGCAAATAATAGTCCACAAATGGGTAAATAATCTCTTTGGGGTCTCTAACATGTAATCCTGGAGTACACAGACTCCCAAGATCAGTGCTGCTGGAGTTATTAGGCTTCCTCACAGACACTCAAAGAGTTCGTCTGGGGATGATGATGAAAAGCGCAAGTTCGCTTTTCAAAGAGCCAACGATGAAATTATAATAAAAACTCATGCATGAGCATCAGAAGGAAATATCTGTGTTACTGTTACGATGTCTAGACATGATCTAGACACGGTCCTGGGCAATTGGTTGTAGGAGGCCATGCTTGAGTCTGGGGTGTAGACAAGATGATCTCCGGAGATCCCTTCCAACATCAACCACTCTATGATTCTCTAAAATTATTATACATATTAAAAGAGAATTATAAATTTTAAAATTCAAATATTTTTTAAGGCTGTGGTGAAGTTACACTGAAAAGAGCAGTAATCAAAACAAGTGAAACATCGCCTCTCTTTTTTTGCTTGATCAATGACTGTGTTGCTTCAGTATTTATGTCAGCATAACCCTACTGAAATCAGCTTTTTCTGACACCCTGGGGCTTCTACATCCAGACATTTCCTTGTCTAGCAGTTTGTTACAAAATCAATGAATCTCCTGTGATGTAAAAGTAGGTTAGTCCTTCATTCAGTGTTGATGTTTTCAAGAGGAAAAGACAGAATTATTCTATCACCGACCATTTTTTGTTATTCAAAAAAGTTACTGTTCAAAGAAAATCCATCTTCAGTCAACAAAAAAACTTGCATATATGTCTGCCAGGAAGGCATGTGACTTCTTCATGGGTTTGTGAGTTCTGGGTGAAAAAACATGCCAGATCTTCTAACTGTCTGGGACTCTAGGTCCCATTTCTCTACTAGTATGTATGTATTCTGAGCTGGAATCACCTTCTCCCTATATCAGACAGAAGGGCTGCTTGACCCAGTTACAAGGTATGGGAATTCTGCTAAATAACTGGGAGACACAGTAACCCTTAGGTGAAAGAGCACTGTAGTGACTGTCAGTATGTGACATGTCATTGACCTGTCTCGGTGACCCCACTGTGAGATGAGAGTGGCCCAGCCTGGAAGACAGCAGACTACGAGGAGCATTCTCAATAGGCGTTATGGACAAAATTGTGTCAGGTTTGGCACCTCCACCCTACACAATCCTCCAATGCTATCCCAGCAGACTTTGTACCCTCAGGCAATTTCTCAAGGCACGCAACACACCCAGGTCATGTCGTGTTATCAAACTATGCCCCTGATGGGTTGCAACACATCACTTGTATAATTTCAGTTGAACTTGTTGAACTCATCAGAAAGTGTAAGGCTCAGGAGAGGTACAAATCCAAGCACCGTGTGGTGTGGACATGAGCAAACTCTTCCGCTTTAACCCTGCTTTACCTTGCAGTATATAGCTGGCTCTGCTCGGTTTTGCAGTTTGTATGCAGCCATGGGGTCTTTGACCTCCAGGCTTCTTGGTCCTGGTGAGAACAAGAAATATTTCTGCTGGGTAGAGGGAGCGATCAATCTTGTTAAACCCTAGAATTCTAGAATATTCTGAATTGGAAGGGACCCAAAAGGATCATCAAGTCCAACTCCCGGTCCTGCACAGAATCATCCCAAAAGTCACACCATGTGCCTGAGAGGTGTCTTGAACTCTGTCAGGCTTGATGCTGTGGCCACTTCCCTTTGGGTCCCAGCACCCAAACACCCTCTGGGTGAAGAACCTTTTCCCAATATCCAACCTAAACCTCCCCTGACACAACTTCAGGCACGTTTTCAAAGACAACCTCAAAACCCCCCGAAGATTTTTAGATTGCCTTTCCTAAAAGGAATCAGATTCACGGCAATCTCTGAGAAGCAGAATTCTGTGACTCAATACATCACGTATCTGACAAGCAAAACCCAAGAACATATTATTCCTGGATCTCAGTCAAAACAATTGAAAGTAATCCTGTTATTTCCAAGGCACCCTTGGATCCCGTCCCTGGTCAACACAGAGGAGAAATCAGTGCCTACCCCTCCTCTTCCCCTCACGAGGAAGCTGTAACTGCAATGAGGTCTCCCCTCTGTCCCCTCTTCTCCAGGCTGAACAAACCAAGTGACCTCAGCTGCTCCTAAGCACTAGACAATGGTGTAGTTTTATCGCCTGAAAACTTAATATGTAACAAGCAAGACATTCCTGGGTGAAACCTAAATGCCTTTGATATGTATCAGGCCAGATTTGATGATCTAATAGTTCCTTCTGACCTTAACTTGGGTGACATATTCTGTGTAGGGAGGTGTCTCACCGGGGGGCACTGGGTAGCCAATTACAGCCCACAGAAGAGTGGCCGGAATTGTTTCCTTTAGTAATTTTTTTGGCATGACACATTACCATCTTCTCAGGTAATAAATGACAGGGAAAGTCTTTTCTTGCCTAAGAAAAGAAATGACACAATTTACGAGGAAAAAAAAAGGTACTAAGAGAGCGCTGTGTTAAATAAGGTAACAGGAACATAACATCAAGTAAAATATTCCCGTAAAATCTGCTGGCATGCAGCAATGATTGTAATGTAGGTGTTACCTTAGGTGTATTGTGCTGGTATGTGTTGCAAAAGAAACACGGAAACTGTGATCATAGCAAACAGGAGATTGTTCACTTACAGCATGCGAAGGAAAAAGTCTCTTCTATAATCAAATAAACCTGACTTAATCATCAGGATGTCATCAGTTGCACTTGATGAATGGCCACTTACACCACACAGGACACAATTTTGGCACAGTATCATACTGGCAGAGTACCAGTCCTGCCGCGCTCTTGAGGCGGGCGCGTGTGACTCAGCGGAGACATCCGTCGGTGTTGAGTGACTGTAGGCTCCTCTTCTACCAGAACCGTTTGAAGTGAGACCTTTTGTGCTGTGAATGGGAGGTGGGCACACTGCACATCTCTAAAGGGCAATCTTCCCAAAATACTCATGATGTGGTTGCTGGTGGTCATTCGAGCTCTCTTTCTCCTTTGAAAGGGCAAGTGCTAATAATAAACAAAACAAATAATTGAGCAAAAGGAGGAGTTAAATGGGCAAATAAATGGCGCAAACCAGTTTTACTTACCTTCAATAACACATATTTCATTGCACTAGCATACTGCTGGTCATGAAAATGCATCACTTAAGTATTTGATACGTCATTAATTAGCCAATAATGGACAAGCTCACCTAAAAATACAGGAGGAAGATTTTAAGGTATAGAATTCCAGTTTTAAAAGATTTCTGTTCCAATCTACATAATAGTAAGTGCAGTGTTGTTATTACAGGGCTTGCCTAGAACACGGTAAAGAAGAGGATTTTATGGTTGAAGGATTTTAAGCTATTGACTTTGACCTAAACGAGTAGCCAAAATATAAATTAGTTGATCTCTTTAACAGCCTATCTCTTTAAGATTGAGGTTCTATGGAGAAATCAAACCACTGTGAGTTGAATCAGGACAATTATGGTTTATCTATTAATCCCACTTCAAGGTATAGCATTTTTTATGGTGCCATCATAATCTAATAATGTAAAGGCTAACGATTTAAAGTGAACTTCGCAACACAATGCCAAAACAGACAGCTATGTTAATATTAAAAAATAGTATATATTACATTTATCAGAATCTGGCACCATTTCGAAAACCCCTCCTAGAAGATGTTATGACACTCAGGTTTTCATTATCCAAACTTGCTTTGCTCTTCCTTAAAAATATCCAGAAAGTTAAAAATACTTGGCAGAACTTGAATCAATTTCAGTAAGTGATTGGCACACTTCCTTCCTAAAACCCAATATTGCACCATTGTTACTTAAAATATAATGAAGGTGTCCCAGAGGTTAATACCTATAATAGTTTAATGCCAGGGTGATGGAGAGGCTTGAAAGCAACAATACCTGGGAAAGCAAATCACCTTTCTGTAAATAATCACTCAAAGCCAGTCTTACATTTCTACGTATCACCAGGTACAAGGAAGAGATGTCAGAAGAAGGATTAGCCCATAAATGGGATATCTGGCTCACAGCACTGGGTGGATGCTGCAGTCCTCTAAACTCTCCGTGGATCTCGGAAAAACCAGCAGCAAGAGCACATGATGTACTTTATCTCAAGCTTTCCTTTCATAAGCCTGTCAACTTCAGAGCAGAAATGGGGTGGTCTCTGCTGACCATCTGTTACCTTATGGAAGAGAGTGCATTGGTCAGGTCATCAGAACCTACTCCAAGGGAACAGGAAGAGAGGCAATGACCTAAAACATTTACATTAAGTAGCTTCTGTCTCAGAACAGCATTACCAAAGGTCCAGCAGGACCTGTGTTTCTTCCTTAAAATCCACACTGGTGGCTTATGGGAAGAGCTTTGAATCTAGATTATAAGACAAATTTGAACTATGGACTTTCAGATAAAGAAATGTTCATCTTCTGGGAAAGGTGGAATGAAAAAGATTTGCGAACAAATCCAGGCATCTCTACACAATCTCCTCTGTATGCATGGGAAAACCATCTGCCTTTGTCCCCAGGCAAACTCCCTGCAGACCCTGCTACTCTCCCTGTGGGGGTCCCAGCCCATGTGCCCACCTCCAGCTCTCCCAGTACCTCTACTGAGCCTGCCTAGCTCTGGTGAGGGCAGGCACAGTCCCCCCATCCCACCAGTGTGTTCTCCAGTGACCAGGGTGTCATAGGCCAGGAAGGGCCAGTTGGCAACCTTCATCCTTGCTGTCTGTCCAGCTGCTGTGTCACCAAACCTTGTTCACACCAGACTCGCAACTCAAGCAGCCACATGGCCCAGCACAGTACCACGTCCAGCTGTGCTCTCTTGGGCCTAGGAAGAACACCCAACTCAGCTGAATTGCCTTGTATCCAGTGTGGGCCTTGGCCTCATTTCCTTTTTGATATTCCATAACCAGGTCCAGAGTGATAAGGTCACCTCTGAGTGTTCTCTTTTCCAGGCTAAACTCCCCCAGCTCCCTCAGCTGCTCCTCATCAGACTTGTGCTCCAGACGCTTCACCGGCTCTGTTGCCCTACTCTGGACTCACTCCAGCACCTCAGCCTTCCTGAATGAAGGGGTCCAGAACTGGTCACAGAACTCAAGGTATGGCCTCACTCAGTGCTGAGCACAGGGGGACAATCATTGCCCTGCTCCTGCTGGCCACACTATTCCTGATCCAAGCCAGGTGCCATTGGCCTTCTTGGCCGCCTGGGTACATGCTGGCTCATGTTCAGCTGCTGTCAAACAGCACCCCCAGGTCCTTTTCCACCAGGCCACTTTCCAGCCGCTCTGCCCCAGCCTGTAACGCTGCCTGGGGTAGTTGTGACCGAAGGGCAGGACCCGGCATTTGGTCTTGTTGAATTTCTTACCACTGGTCTTGGCCCATTGATCCAGCCTATCCAGATTCCTTTGCAGATAATGGCTGGAGAGATGGTGACTCGAATCATCAATGGTGGTCAGCCTCTCTCCACTGCCCTGCCAGAAATGCTCATGTGAGAGGATGAAATGACAATATTATCAAGGAAGACTGCTGTGTGTGTATCCTCAGGCAGAGCTGCATCACCAAGAACTCGGGAGCAGCCATGCTGCTGGGAGACCTAAGTCATGTCAGGTGCTGTCTTTTGAGTTATCCCCGTGCCTCTCAGGCAATCTGCTAATGGCACATCCCTCACAGCCCCTGAGACCCTGCCTACCTTGCTGGTGCAGGACTGGTTCTGCAGCATGACCAAACCTGTCAGCTGCACTGGTCTGCTGCAAAACCCAGCAGCACTCCCCTGCCAAGGAGAGTAATCTAACCACCCTGAAAGACCTTCCCTTCATATCAGTCCTTTGTTGGCTCAGCTGGCCACTGACTCTAGCACAGTCCAGCTGTGACGTTTTCTGTGCGTTCATGGTTATCAGGATAGGGTCAGCAAAGCTCCACTACTAATCTTTGTACAATTGATTTTGCTGCCTTGTGTTGTGACAGCAGCCAGTGACTGCTGCCACTGACTTTGTTAACCTAGACATTAATAAATCAATTTGTGCTGACCACAATAAAGAGGAGTTGATTTAAGTTGTTTTGTTGGTAAGTCATAGATGATCTGGTCACCTGATAAAGGCTCATTTGTTCATATTTTGTTACAATAGCAAAACCATTATACAAACCTCCACTGCTTTCAGCTGTGAGTTTTTCTTATCAAGCAGCAGATTAATTTTTTTAGCACTGTTCAACTCCTACGATGACCATTTTGGCAAGTGCCAGACTTCCAGTGCACACATGGTTTTCCACCAGGTCCTTTGTCCAGCCTTGCAGGTTGAGGACTCGTCACCTTGTCTTTGATTCAAGTTAGACCAGAGACATCACTTTCTCTGCTCTTGTAAGGAAATACTGTTACAAAATTGCCCTTAAACATAGACATATAAATATAGTCAAAATTTATGAATGTATATTTGACACTGCCTACCTTTTCATCTCTTTATTTCAACACGGTCTGGCAGAAGATGTCCCTGTCCATAGCGAGGGGGGGTTGGCACTTGGTGATTTTTAAAGTCCCTTCCAACCCAAACCATTCTATGATTTTATGATTCTTTTTGCTTGCTTAAGTTCTAGCCCTCTCAGTGGCCCTTTTCTATATAGTAAATAATAAAGAACAGTGTTCGTCATTATGGTGCTACGCTGATCTGAGGCGATGTACCGGCTGTAAAACCCTCGCCAAACAGCCTTGTTCCCCGAGAGACACGCTGCTTTGTGCTGCAGGACCTCCCTCACTGGCAGCCCTGGGTCAGGGAGCAGCAGCAGGAGCGCAGAGCTGGGTGGCATGTGGGGACCACATCGACACATGAGCAGGGGCTGGCCGGGGCTGCGGGCTGCCCTTCTTCCTGGGCGGGCTGCATGTTGCCGTCCCACGCAGGAACAGGTAAATCATTCCCGAGGCAGAAATAACTTGAAAGTGTCGGTCTGGGCAGGACAATAGCTGGAAACGGAGTGGGAGATGCCGTCAGCAGTGCTGTTCTGCCACCTGGTGCTGGAACACCGTCCCGGCTGGTCCCCGCGGCTGCCCCCATGCTTCCCTCCCTCCCTCCCTCCCGCATGTCACCCAGCCCTGGGGACAACCTGCCCCGAGCGCCTCTCCCGCCAGCAGCGCCGGCAGCACAGCCAGCAACCCGGGACACGCATTCACCACGGAACTATAAAATCGTTCTTTAACCCTGGATGATTTTTACTACTAATAAATATCACTCCCCTTTGCACAGGGCAGTCCTGGTGACTAAATTGTGTCCTAGAATGTGATGACTACTGGTTGCAAAGATGTAACTGCTACTTACCCATTATTTATAGGCACGTGGGGTGATACTTGGGGTCGTCCTGTGCAAGGCCAGGAGCTGGACTTTGATGACCCTTGCACTTCAAACTTTTATCTTTCACTACAGGAAATCAGGACTGATCTCACTCAGAGACAGGCATGGGCCGACTGCCCACAGCACAAGCTGGCTGGTCTGGGCCAACAGCCCCACTGGTCCCAGTTCCATAGGCAGCTTACTCAGCTGCCAGCTAACCTACAGAGCGGGAAAAGGGAACAGCTAAGCCTGGTTTGCATATTGAGTTTCTCTCAGGTTGGCTCATAGAGACCTAATGAACCATGATCTGTAGAACTTCATAAAGATACAGCCCTCTATGAAGCTCCTCTCATCAGGATGTAACTGTTATTACAGCTCCAGGACTGAACATTTCAGAAATAAAGTTCAGAATGATTTTAAAGTGGGGCTTATTCCTCAGACCTGATGTACTTCCTGCAAATCTCAAGCAATGAGGCAACAAGACATAGTATCTTCTGCTGTCTCTATTTTAACAGAGAAACACAGCAGTGCTGCAGATATTTAGAACATGCACAATGCAGCTTTTTTGTTTGAATTTTTCAAGGCAAAATGGAGGCCTGCTCTTAAATGAGGGAAATAAACCGGCATGAGGTGATAGACAAAGCTCAAGTACTCGACACTTTCCGGCTTTTGTTTTCACAGACAGGCCTGCTCCCACAGCTCTGCGCGTGCCAGTGTGCTCTGGAGAGGAGCAACCAGCAGGAGGAAACAATGCTAGGGTCTACCTAAAAACGGGATGTATTCAAGTCCATAGGGTGGTGATGGGACCAACATAAAGCTGTACAAGTGGATGGCCCACCTGATTATGAGATAGTTAAAATATCATCCATGAAACAGACCATGTTTATCGTGGAAGGGCTCTGATCACTGGACAAAGACCTCAGGTCTAAATAAAAAGAAGACTCAAGGAACAGGGCCTAATTTGCTTCCACTGCAGTCCCCAGAGGGATGAAGGTACACTTCCCCTCAGAATTTAATCCTAAATATTTGCAGGACACAGGAATAACCAACATGGACTTGTCATAGGCAAATTAGACTTGACCACTTGATAGTTCTGCATCTCACTGCTGATGGCAATGCAGATAAGGTGAGGGAGGTGATGCAGTGCATCCACGCTTCAGACAACATCTCCCACAACAGCTTTCCTTAGAAGCTGAGGTGTGTGGGGTGGAGGAAGTCAACAACTTAACATCCAACCGGGGGGCCAGTAGCTAACAGAGAAAATATTCCAGGGGGACAATACCAAGGGCGCAGTGTTCAACCTTCTCCTGCTAGTAAGATAATGTAAATGAGTGGTCACGCACTACAGCTTGGAGTCTCAGGTTGGATATTAGGGAAAACTTTAGTGGAACAGATTACTCAAAGAGGCTGCGTGATCCCCATCCTTTTAAGTTTCTTAAGACTTGATTAGAAAACAGAACATAGCTGACCTGGTCTAGTATTGCCCAGGTCAGCTACTTCATACTTGAGATGAGGTCTTTAGGGTCCTTCCACCAACACCTCTATGAATTGGTATAACTGATTTCATTCCTGTCAGTAAAAATACTGGTATTTCAAACAAACTGCCTTTAGTATGCAAAACACATGCATTTATTCATTGCAGTCTGATGACTGTTATGGGTCCCTTCCCACTTGAGCTATTCTCTGATTCTTTCACTGCTTAGCTTCATTCCCAAGCCTCTCTGGGGAGCTCTGCGCTCCTAGAACAAGCATCTGCTGTATATATGCGAACTTGTGACTTGTTCTCAGCCCAGCCAGTTCACTGCGTAATTCTGCTCCCAGGCCCACTGAAGGCATCTTTTTCTCCTTTCTGTACTTTCATCACAGAGATAGACACGGCTAAATTTACTGTAGGGAACAGTTTTCATCAGCAAATCCTTTCTTGTGACACAACCATGAAACAGCATCTGCAGTGACATACTGGGTTCTCAGCTTAGAAATGTACTTCCTAAAAAAAAATCAGTTCCAGGTTGAAGGATTCTACATCTTTGGTATTTTGATTCAGAAAAATATTCACGTAATTAAGATTTTAAGGCTGCTACCCTCACTCTGTTAAGAGCAAAAGCATTTGGCAGAGGAACAGAGGTGTCAGAACATCGATCCATAATTCTATTGTGTCCAACAAAACAAGCAACTGCCAGCAGCTCCGAATAGATCAGTGATGCCCTTTATTTTTCCCTTCTACCGATTGCTAATTAAAGAATTGCATTTAGGATTTGCTGATATTCCACACAACAGCTGCTGGTAAATTTCTGGCTGACTGTACAGACCAGCTTCTTGGAAGGCCAATGTGCTGTACAAGCGTGGCAGAAATGGAACAGGCACCCGAGATTAAATCACAGTTAAAGGGGGAGGGGAGAGGAATGCCTGCACTACAGCCTTGTGAGGAATTACCGGTCACGTTAGTTCTCCAAATCTACCCCTGGCCTAATTAAGCTGCATTTTCACTGTAAAGCAGGCAAACTGCCAGCCATGGTGAAGTGAAACCAGCTTTCCAGTAAGTGCCAGGAGGAGCTCAAAAGCGTGTTCATGTTTAAAACAGAAGCCTTTAATAAGGGGGCTTAAGAGGAGCTATGCTTGAACAGGGTTTAGACTAACATTAAAATACAACTCTTAATATAGCAACATAAAAGGTGCTTTGGGGTTTTTTAAGGTGTGGGGTTTTTTGTGGGTTTGTTTTGTTTTTTTTAATTTGCATCCTCTGAGCCTGATTTCATATTCATGTCAAGTATCACTATTTCCTTTAGAAATCACTACAATCTGTACAGATCATCTAGTCTTTTTTTCCTGTTTCTCATCCAGTATTTTTTTCCTGTTTCTCTGTTCCAGGGCAGTCCAAGGGGTTTGAGTTCAGCACTAGACATTTCCAGTCTGGGGCAAACATAAGTAATGTAGGGGTCTGATTCAGAGCAGTACAGCCAGGTTCCTTAGATCAGTCTGTGATGTGTGTACACTGGATCAACAATCAACCTGTGCTATGACATTTGGTCCAACAGCAGAATATATTTGCAGTTTTTTTAGTCGGGATTTGCTAGCCAACTACAAAGACGATATTAGTTCTTAAGGAATTAGAAGCTCAGGCCATATGCCAATAAACAAATCCAATGGAAGCTGAAGCACGAGCAGTCACCCTCACCGCTATCCAACACAAATCTCAATGCAGGGTTTCCAGCTAACAGGCATTCCGCAGGAGCACTATTACAAGGTCTTCGAGGAATCAAAAAATAGCTCATCCTACGCATCACCTATCAGGCACAGTGCACAAGCTCTGATAACTACTTAACTCCTCCTCCCCTCCCCCTTTAATTACTTAAATGACAAGGATTCAACTACCACAGGAACCCACTGAGTAGATTCAATAGCAACTCTTCCAGATCGGACTCAGGAACAATGGATGAATTGCTCGCTGTGCCAGGCCCCATGCAAGAGCAGAACAATTTTTAGGGGCTAGACACTGAGAAAACCTTGTTCATTTGGATCTTAAGCCAAATATCAAACACACACTTTTCCAAAACTTCTCTTGTCCTTGCATCGTTAGTAAGCATACATGCAAAACTGCTAATAGAGAGACACAGTAAACACAAAGAAACCATAGTGCAAAACATCCCGCTTAGAAGAAAGAAAGAAAAAAAAAATCTATGTCAACTGTTCCACCGTAGATGTTGGTTTGCAGGCTAGGAGACGTCTGATCACCACTCCTAAAAAGAAATCAACATTGTTCCTTTTTAAAAGATATTTCACCAACATTTCATTTTTGAAAGGCAATTTTTTTTTTCAGCAATTGAGCAATAGTCCACAGTACGAGAAGCAGCAAAAGCATTTTATTTGCTGTATTATTAGTGTCATTAGAAATATGATTGGTAAAAAAAACACGCAAGTCCACACAGAAAGGAAAGCTTAATAAAACCCAAAGACAACTGGAAAGGTGGTGGTGGTAGTGGTAGAGACTTAGCAGAGAAAATATTTTTTTGAAGTCTTCCAAGGTTCTAGACAGCAACAACTCTTTTTGGCCATCAGAGATGGTAACAAATCTTCCTACTACTTTGCATCAGAGTGTCCTCCTCCACCCTTGCTGGACTGCTAGCTTCAAATCACTTAAACGTGTTGTGGAGTGTGAGAAGGGAACTAAACACAACATCAGGATCTCTTCGCATGAGGTAACGCTTTCATGCAACTGTTCTGCACATGCAAAGGCATAAAACTTACTGAGCAAACACTATCTTCTCAAAAATCACTTCAAGTCATAACAACACTTCACTTTGTTTAATTCCTGTATTTTCCAAAAGGTGGTAGAAGTACTGCATTTTTTAAACAATAACATGCTTCTCCTCCTTCAAACAGAAAATATCTTTAATCTTTGCAACAGAATGATTTCTTTTCTCTGACACTGAAATGACGAGACAGTCTTAATTAATGAAGTAACAATTGTGTTTCTGAAGCAACAAGTTGCCACAACGATTATTTGTAAACATTATACCCACAACAGTAAGTACATTAAAATCCCACACTTCCACCTTAAAATAAACCACAAAGATTTGACATGAAATACATAAAAAGTTTATTATGTATGTACCCCATCTTCTTATCTGGAGGAGAAAATCTGAGGCAACAGTTTGGTGCAGTATAGAGAAGCAAAGCAATATACAGTAGCTGCACACAGCTTGATTGGTTTCAGACCACAACTAAATACTCTTACTACGACTGTTAGTACAGAAATGTTCTGTAATTAGAAAAAATGAGAAGTATTACTCTCATGCTGTACAGTCTTATGTTTCTTGGTTAGAAAAGAACAACTGATTGAGTTTGAATCTTTCGCGCCTGAACCTTGCACACCAACTTGTTCGGCTGTTGCCTCTGGAATGTTCAGCACAAAGGTTAAGCTCCAGACATAATTTAAGTGCTTTTCATGTGCAAACTGTTACTCGCTAAAGCTTTCAAAGTACATTTAATTACAGATATGAACACCCTGTAAAGATATGAGGATATGACAGCAGACCCAGAGGCCAATACAGATTCTTTAAGAGAAAATGCTATGTTCCACTGCAGTAGTTCTAGTCCCTGATTAGGTCCTTCCAAAGAGGGGGCTTATTTCAATTGTAGGAGATAGACCACTCTTTAACAGAAGCATCATGGGATGTTGTTACCAGAGTATGTTCATCCAACCATGCCAAGCCGCTTACATGATGTAGTCTGTGAGCATCTGTATCGCAGTGCAAAGTAACAGAAAAGAATTAGGAAGGCTGGGATGACAAGGTAACTTCAGCACATACCAAATACGATTTTTAGCTGCATTAACTACTAAAAGCAACTATAAAAACAATGTAACAGAAGAATTCCAGCTAATGTGATTAGAGATTAACATAAAGGCTAAATTACTTTGGGAACATTCAAAGCCTGTTTACCATTACTCTAGAAAACAGGAACAGTGTTGGATTTCAAGAACTACTAGCAACTTTCAAAACCAGTATGTTGAAGAAAACATACCTGGTATCTTGACTCTAGTCTCTGGATCACTCACAGTCCAAACATATACCATCATGTCCATGCCTCCAGAAGCAAAGTGTTCATTATCCGGTGACCATGCAATACAAACAACTTTCGCATGGTGTCCGTAAAAGACGTTGTGCTCCTATTTGAAAGTTAGAGAGACAAGGGTTATTCCAGTAGTTAAATCTACTTCAGGAAATCACTAGCTTTCAATGTGCAGCATCAGAACAAGCTACTGCAAGACTCCAGACAATGTACATCTCAGGTGCAGATGGATGCACTAAGCAAACCAAGTGGTGGCTTCGTTTTATGTGATTTATTTAAACACTTACTAGGCCAATAAAATACAAACCTTTTGTAAAAAGCCACTAAGACATTTTTCTATTAAAGCTCAACCTGTTATATGCATATGCAATTTAGAGGCTTCTAAAACAATCCCACAGATGTTTCTCAAGGCAAAAGTCTTTCAATTTTTACTTAGAAAATGAAATGGTTTTTGTGGAATGTCATCCTGCGTTTTTATGTCCTGCGTTTTAGTCAAAGCTTAAGGACTTTACAGACTGATACACATTGACTGCTTGGGCTGAAAAGTGAAAATTGCCCATTTTTTGATTCTTGGTTAAAAGACAGATTGGCAGATAAAGCATCTCCTAGCTTGATGTAGCACCTCTACATCTCGTGTACCTCCAAGCCTATCCCTTTCATTGCTTAGTCCTTACCACGGTGTGCCAGCAGAATTTTATTGCCAAGTCTGCTTTATTTACTTCATTGAATTTTATTGTACTGCATGATTCTTATCAAACTGAGCCTGCATTCTCGTCCATTTTACAAAAATGCACACAAATTCTCTAAAAGACATGGCATGTATTTTTTTCATTTCCTTTTAAAAACCCAAACTAACAAACTAGTGGTTCAGCAGACCCAAAGGAACCTTTTGTATTTAACTACTGCTAGTCTCTGGAAATCCAGCTCCCTCCCCTTTTTTAACTATGCATTTGTTATTACATGGGTTTTGGTGTTTTCCCAGCAGCCAACTGATGCTGCACATTTCCTCAACTCTTTTTAAGATCTGGAGGGTTCACACAGCTGCTGTAAACACTAACACTACCCCAAAATAGCAGGTAAACAGTCACAGTAACATCAAATTTACATCAATGATCTAGAATTAAGCCTCAGCAGCTACAATGTACTTCATCACAACAGATTTAGACATGAGCTGTCAGTCAATTTGTTTTTAAACAAAGACAACTCTCGCTACAACCATTCTTACCGCGTAGCCATCAGCGACACTAAAGACAGTGACAACTTTGTTTGCATCACAGACTGCAAGAAAGGCACCATCGTGAGAATATGCCAGGTCAGTAACAGGACCTTTAGCTTCCAAAGTCTTATCATCACTTTTCAAAGAGGTTCCTTGGATTGAATACAAATGGACATTCCCATCCTGCAAATTAATAGCAAAGAAAGAGAAGAGGTAGAAAAATCATTTTACAATAGAAAGAGAAGTTTCTGAAACTCCTTACATTAATTCTATCTGGTAGTGCTTCTGTTAAGAAAAAGTTTAAATAACCTGTCATTTATGCTGGCTACCATCCACCAAGTGTGGAAACAGACCCATTTTTTGCCAGCTTGAAAAACACACTGGGTGAAAACAATCTGGCAATTTAAAACCAGCAAATATAAGAAAGATTCAATTTAAAAAGAAGGGAAATAGACTTTAGGTCACAATTGTGGCAGAACCTGGGGAATGAAAGCCCAAGAATACCAAATACTTGATACAATACTGATGTTGTTACAAATTGTCACCTATTATTTCTCAACTATTTCTCTACTATTATTAAATGCTTCTGTTACTTGCTCCAGTGTTTAAAGTAGTTTTAGGAAGTGCAACCTTACCGCTCCTCCCACTGCTGCTGTACCTCCTGTGGGGTGAATGGCTACAGCTTCTGGCTCATAGCCAAGGTCATCGATTGCAAAACATTTTTTCTTATCTTTCATCAAGACAATCTGTAAGTAGAAAACCAGAAACTAAGACCCTTTTTCAAAGTACCTAATATAAAAACATTACTAAGCCATATTGCTTAGTCATAAACACAAACCTCCTCTGGCTGCTCAGAAGTTTATTGTATTCTCATCTTAAGGGAACAGTTTGATTCTTTAAAAAAAGCCTACATGCAGTGACTAACACACATAATCTGCTGTACTGGAGTACTCGTGCTCTAAATTATGCAGTGCAGGGCATCCTCCATTGCCTTCAGCTTTGCTTCACTTGGTTTGAACATGAAATAAACATGGACAAAACAGTATTTTTAGCAATGCTTACTCCCTTCCTGGTTCACTGTTAAAGGGAGGGAGGCAAGACCAAATTAGTTGCCAGTTAATGCTGCAATGTTAAACTTTAAAGGCTATTTCCTATCCAGTTCTAGGCTATGGATAACTGGGATTAACTCACACAAAAACAAGTTTGGACAACACTATCAAATGTCCCAAGCACAAGCCCAGCACCCATACAGAAAGCGCAAATCATTAGAAGTTAATCGTATTTCGATACAAGAGAGCCTTGGTGCAATGTCTCTGGTTTTCCGTGATCTGCGTACTAGTGGCAAGCAAGCTAGAGCTGCTTATGCTGTACAACGGCATTAGTTAATTGGTTAGTTGGATTAGTTGCAAAAAAATAAAATGCAGGAGAAAAACATTCTTTAGCCAAAATCACGTCACTGAACAAATCTGGTTTAACTTTCCGGCACAAAGCTGTATTGATAACAAATACAGATGCATNATCACGTCACTGAACAAATCTGGTAAGAGCGTGATTCTGACTGGTTTAACCTTCCAGCACAAAGCTGCATTGATAACAAATACAGATGCAGCCACACAAGGGACTTCCTTAAATTCAAGTATATACATAAATGTGAAATTGGTACAGGATGAAAAAAGACAAGGCTATCAAGTATCCTGCTGAATTATGTTCCCTATAGCTCTTATTAGGAAATTCTGCAGATGTGCAAGGTTACCCCACACTAAATAACTATATGTTACCATACATGGCATTATTAACACAGCAATTGTTGATAATCCACAAGTTAATACTTACTTGTCCAATGCATAAAACTACAGTATAACCACCAGGACCCACAGCTAAACATTTTGGTTGAACATCCATTTTCACAGCATCCTGGCCACTGGAAGAGGATGTGCCAAGGCGGAGAAGTAGAAAGGACAAAGCAGAAAAAAATTATTCCATGTCTACTATCATTTAAATGTCCTGCTTCAAATAATCACCCACTAATCATCAAGAACATGCATAATTTAATTTTTTTATCTGCTAATCTGCAAAGTTTCCTATTGTTTGTTTAAAGCTTTACTATCTTGATCAGGTAGTACACCTTTGAAATGAAAGCCAATGTTACTATATTATAGTTTAATTTTTAAACTAATTAGATTATCGTAACGGGATTCTTTAAATTTTTTTTTGCCTAAATTCTGATTTCCATGAAGAAACAGCTGTGTCCCACCCCTCCTAACCACATTTATCACCACTATCTCTGGGTATTTATGAATCACAAAGCAGACACCCTTCCTACAGCCCCAGCTAAGTCGCCCAACACAAGACAGGTCTCCATCTAACCCGTGGAAGGGATAAAACAAATTGAAAAGCCTGGGATGCGTTTCTCATTGTCAGAAAGAAGCACAAGGTTGGTACAGTAATCATGTCTACAGCTTCCATGGTAACATAAAACCTAAATAAACTCCAGCATAATTTTTTTTACCATATCAAATCAACAAAACTCTTGCTGTAAAACAATTGTACTGCAATAAAAGGCAACATTTTAACTAACCTGTAATCCCTCTTGCTAAGGTTGGTGTAGCGCACAGTGTCATCCATACTGCAGGTGACCAGCTGGTCCATTTCATCCACTGCCATTCTAGAAACCTGGTTTGTGTGGCCTTTCCCAGAAAAGCCATCATTCTCTCCAGTTTCAGAATCCCAATAATGTGCATAATAGAATTAAGGAACATTTGAAGATACTGGTGCAGTCGGATACCACACCATAAAAAGTTAAATGAGAGAACAGCTAAAGTTCGAAAGGACCTCTTGAGATTTAGTCCAACCTGCTGCTCAAATTGGTGCCAGCTACAACGGGCTGCCGGGTTCTGTAAGGTTTTGAGCATCTCTGCCCATGGAGCTTGTAAAGTCTCCATCCCTAATCTCATAATGTTTATTAAGGGAACCTCTGATATTCTGTAGTGAGCTAAATGACCTACCACGAACAGCAGCAAATACTGGAATAATTAGCATTAGGTCTGAGACTAGAAAATACTTTTAAAAGAATTTTCGTTAGAAGTCCTGCAACATTGGCTTTCCCTCATGTAATATGGTTACAGGTCTGCAAAGAAACAGGGCCTATATTTATAAGAGTTCATGCCAACACGACACCATTTTAAAGGCAGGATGAAGGACTGTAGTTGTAACTGTAAGCTTCAGAATGCTGGAAATGTAACTTTCTGCATATTCTGTCATAAGTGGAAAATATGTATTGCTGTTTCTTGATGTTACAAGAGGCTAATTTATATATTTACTTGCTCCTCCATACTAACAAGCTACCTACCATGAAGAAGCAACAACTGAAAATTAAGAGCTGGCTTATATTATGCAGGAAAGTGTGAAGGCAACTAGAAACGCAGGTATTAGGGGAAAGCAAAATAAACATCTTTAGACAAAATATTCCCTTTTGTCCAATAAACTTTGGGCTTTTTTGTTCACCTCTCCTAATGAGTTCTCTCAGACTATAAGACTAGAATAAGTATCACTATCATTCAAAGGATATTAATGTGACCATCATTACTTCCAGAGTAAATATAGGACTTTCCACCATTTTTGTGCACCGTAAGACACTGAATTGATTTACTATGACCCTGTGAATGGGACAGAAATAATTATTGATGAGCAATTTTTAACACATACATACACCTATTTTAAAAGAATTATAGGTTATTCAGAAAATAACATGCTATTCACAAGCACTAAAAGTCACCCAGTATAAAAACCACTATTTCACAGTGCAGTCATTTAACTGTTACAGCACTGCTACTGCTATGTCCTTGAAGAGAAACAATAAGCACCATGGATGTCCTTATTAGCCCGATGGACCAAAATACTTTCGTTGCCTTTTCATCACTGCTTTTCAGGCACTTTATGATTCAGGGAAGAGGACTAAATATGGCCATGTACCCACACCAACTTCCAGAATTATAGCAGTGATGGCAAAAATCTGGGACATTGTTTCTAGTTCATGTAAAAATGTAAGTTCCCGTGAGAGGGAGTCTTGTGTCAGCGAACTCTTTAAATCCTAAAATTAAAGTTCGATTGCACGGTAACCCTAGTCACCTTGTCCACGATACACTAGTTCTGGGAGAATGAGACATCACTGGTAGTTTTCTATCTACGCTGTATTTCTTTTCTCATCTCAAGAATGCTTAAAAGCTGCAACAAAAGACAAGCTGGTAACATCAATTAAAATGAAATAATCAGTCTGTATTTGCACAAAGCACAGTCACACATGTAACATAGTAACTTGATTCACATGACTTCAAGAAATAGTCACGCATAGCTTGTTTGGCAATGCTAATTTAACAAAGCTATTTTTCAACAGCTACTATTCCATCTTGACAACTTCAACCACTGAGTCATTTTTTGCAGAAACTCATGCAGTAACAGAACTTTAACCTACCTTTATGACACGTAAAGGCTTATCTGGATTGTTCTTGTCCAAATAATTGATATAGCCAGACAGTGAAACAGTCAGTAAATGGTCTTTCTGCCACAAGCAACCCAGCTGCTGATCCAACACGTTTGATCCCATGTTAAAAGTATTTACAATAGAATTAGCACCAACATCCCAGATTTTAGCAGTTTTATCTCCAGAAGCAGAAAGCAACTGGCTACTGTCAGGGCTCCAACTAATCTGTAAAAACAAATGTCA
This sequence comes from Mohoua ochrocephala, assembly GCA_013398855.1. Lineage (NCBI taxonomy): Eukaryota > Metazoa > Chordata > Aves > Passeriformes > Acanthizidae > Mohoua > Mohoua ochrocephala. The sequence continues at coordinate 308,219 of VZTA01016268.1, read as the reverse complement.
CCACAAGACGGTAAATGCATTTATTAATCCAAGACTTCGCAGTTCACGAGCTGGGTAATGAAACACTACGGATCATTTGCACAAATGAAGCGATACTTACAGCATAAATACCTCCATCATGTGCTTTGCCTCCACCAAGAGCACACACTTTCTCTCCAGTCTTCCCATCATAGACAAAAATCTTAAAAGAGCACACAGACATACAACTTAAAGGGAAAAGCAGTAATAGAAAAACCCCAAGATAGGGTCGGACACTTTGATATACCAGACCCCTTTTTAAGGAGAGGCACAAGCTATGCTGCATTGAATAATTAAGACTAAACGATTGAGATGAAAATTGTAAATAATCACAGCAAGTCCCCTGTACATTGGATTCAGACATTTGAAATTCTGGAAGATGTTTTGACTCCTGCTGTGATGGCAGCTGCTTAGCACTGCTGTCATGGGAGTCTGCCCTCTGAGAAGGACAAGCTACCTATGGTAGCAGTGTCATTGTCAACCTGCCCTTAGCAGTAGGGAGCACACATGGAGGTGGGTTGCTATCTATGAACTCACTATTTCAGCTAGACCTCTCAGGATCATAACAACATACATATTCCAAAAGTCCAACATGTTCCTGCCAAAATAACCTGTAAGAGAATGCTAGGGAAATGGAACGGGGAAAAAAACCTGAGTAAGAATAGTCTGGTTATTACCAGTTATCAGTTATTACAGATTTACAGGAGGATAATCAGAAGTTTAAACCAGTAAATTTTTGGCATAAAAAAGAAGCAACCTGGATTTTACAATCCTAATCCTACTCCCAAAATGCACAAGAAAATCTTATCATGCTAAAATCACTACAAAAAGAGTTCCCTGTTTTTTACCTGCCCATCTGCACTAGCTGTAGCAAATCTGTTCCCATCAGGAGAAAACCTCACACAGTTCACAAACCTTGTATGGTCCTGTAGGAAAAAAGTAAGAATCAGAAAACAAAATAACAACAGACCATTTTACATAGAAGACAATCTAGTAACAAAGAAGTTCTCTTACATGTAAACCATAAATTAGCTGCGTAGGAGATGCCTGCTGTAGAGAATTGCTATGAGGCAAGTTTAGCCTCTATCTGAAGAGAAGTATGGGGATCAAGAACGGTCCAGGGAAAACACTGTGACATCATTACTGATGCAGTTAAAACAACTCAGTGCATACCAGGAGAATGAGTACCCAGTTTCAGGGATAAGTAGTAAAAAAAGTCAGATGCAGCCTACATGCAAACACGAGATTCTTCCCCACTGGTCATTGAATTCTTCTGCAACATTCTCCAGACTTCAACTCTTGCTTCATTGTGCAGTGAGTTTTATACACAGAAGAGTATTTTATCCTTCTTATTGCAAAGGAAACACAGGCATGAGGAATAAGTTACTATTTTACTGAAATTCCATTTCTGGGAGACTGCATTAGTGGTAGTTCTGTGAAGTAATGAGGCAAGACTGATGTATGCTCCCCAAATAGACTATTTACAAGTAGGAGACTATTCAAACCATGCAAACTAGAAAACACACGTTAAATAGGGAAGCACCACAATGAGGCCAAAGCTCCCATGCAGAGAGATTTGGAAGACTATTTTTAGTATTAGGGAAGGCAGGTTCTAACCTACTTTCTTCCACTACACTTTTTTTTTCCCCCCTCGATGATACTGCAGGCTCTAATCTAAACCATATGACAGCCCATACCAGAATCCCATATATCAACCCAAATATCACTTTAAAAGGAAGACTGCATCACATACCAGTCTAAGCAGCACTGGTAAGCAATTTGGACTTCAGAGTTCCAAAAGAACCAGCTTAGCAAAAAGCAAGTATCAGCTTAAGTTCAGAAATATATTAGGCAACTACATCACTTCATTGGATCGCAGAGCTCAAAACAATTCCTTTTCTAGAACTGGAATGGAATCCTTACTAAAGTCAGCATATGAAGACTACTCAAGGCTTATATGTAAGAGAATAAAAGGCCTACTACACTGTTTTTAAAACTAAAATACAAAGTAAACATTTTGAATCTCTACTGCAATAATATCCAGTATCTTTGCAACAGTTTTTTTGAGGCAAGAGACCTCCTGCCATCAAAACAGTTGCAGAAGCTTGTGGATTTTTGTTTTCTTTGGCCTCAAGCAACAATGAATACCTTAACGGTGGTAGTTCCAGCCTTTGTTTCATTCAAGAGATTGTAACAAGTAGAATATGAAACAAAGTTAAAAGGAATGTAGAAACAGAAAACTGACCACACAAGTTACATACCCATTCCATGTGGTAGAAATCAAGTTACGCTTTCAAACACCTACGGTCACCCTTTCTAAGTGGCCCCGGGATTTCAGATTTGAGCGCTTGTTATCAGATTGGAAAATTCCACATTAAAATCACCACATTTCTTGAATCATGCACCTTGGAAAGTACTAAAAAATTCTACATGCCTGCACTGAGAAACAGAGCTCTGAAAGCATCAATAGGGCAAATAAAGCATCCTACTTCATCCCTTCCATAACTTAGTAAGTGAGAAAGAAAAAAAGAATACTGGAAAAAGTGCTTCAGGTTCTCTTTTTAACCAGTCATTTATTTCGGTTTTCTTGGCCTGAGACGAGCATTTGGTTATACATGACTTTAAGAAAGCCACTCGACACCAGCTATGCCTCAAAAGGGGGAACTGAGAACTTTCGTTATAACAGCTAGTTGCGACAAGAACTGCTGCACAGTTTAACAGAGCCACATCTAAACTTAAACTCACACTTAGTGTAAACTTGAACTTGAATGGCGGTCCCTCAAAGAAAGCAGCACAGTTGTCATCACTGCCAGTTGCCAGACGATACGGTCTCGTTTGTTTAATGTCCACGCTATTGATCACTTTATTGTGCCCAGTAATCTCGCCAACAGAAGAGCCACTATCCCACAGGAACACTGCTCCGAATCTAGTTAGAAAGCACACAATAACTACAATTCATAAAAGTTACGTGTAGATTAACTCCTTGAACATCTGCAAACTGCAGATTTGAGTGCACTCAAAGAAAAGAAATTAGGTCATCTCATTAATCTCATGCAAGCGCATCATAGTTCCCTGAAGGCTATTTGAGATCTTGCTGGTGAGAGAGTCTAATCTTCAATAGGAGACGTTTGCTGAAGGGGACAAACAATCAAGTTTTGCATATAAAGCTTCTAAAATTCAGAGATCCAAAGTATATTCCTCACAAAGACTGCTGCTTTATAAAAGAAAGCAGTAAATTACTCCATCTGCCTAGCCACTACACAGAATGCAGAAAGCTAGGATAACAATGACATTGGACCACAGTTATCTGACTATTTAGCCTAGACTGGGTACCATCACTTTTACAAATATTATTACTTAAAGGTTTAAGGAAGAAGAGTTTTAAAAGCACTTTTGACAGTTCTTACTCTAAATCACCTTAAAAAAACCCCAGTATAATCAATACAGAAGCACTACACTGCCAGAGCATGGCTATTTGAAAGGCCTGGTTTAGAATCCCTTCAACAATATTCTAGACTGAAAGTGCATCCACCTAACAGGAAGCTGGCCAAGTTTTTGAAGGAGGCGAGCAAACCCACAATGTATCTACCCAGGGGCAGATGGGGCAGAGAGAGCAATGGAGGACATAGAATCTCTTTTAAGGACACAGTACATAACAGGGATTAAAAAATGGTGCAGGGAATCAGGGAACAGGACCCCCCCCCGATGCTTTTCAGCCCTTTAGGCACAAGACGACCCGGTCTGGACTCCGCCTTCAAGTTCTGACAGTGTTTGAACATTAAAGGCAGGACATAAACCGGAATGGGCATCTCATTTAGTCAGGTAAAGGACAACTGCTTGTGATTTCACTAAACTACCATAATAAGGCCTACAAATATAGACATGTTGCTAAAGGAGAAAACTCAGACACGGGTTTGTTTTTTTTTTTAAACTCTTATTCAATCAATTGAATAAGACCATGAGTCCAATAAGTGAAGGAAGAGGGAAAAAATCTTGTGTTTTCCCCTTCCTACCCTATCAGAATTCGACCAAAAAAATCTGCTAAACAGCTATCCTTGAATGTAATACCCACCTACCTCTAAGAAACAAGTCCCATACAATTTTTACACTAAGCAATTGTAACAGAACTGTATTTTCCAACTAATTTACAGCTGTCAAACACTGCACAGAGAATTTTGTTGAACAGCACAACTTGAAGTCTAGACAGGGAAAAAGCAATGATTACCTTCCACTGAAGAATTAAAAGCTTTCTGCAAGGAACTTGCTTTGTTAGAATACAGAGGTTTACAGTAAATGTTTGTATCTATATATAAACACACACGCAAACACAAAAGAATTACTCACTTTTCCCTTCCTTCTCCAACCACAGCAATTCTCTTGCTGTCTTCGGTCCAGGCAAGGTCCTTTATTTTTCCTGCAAACGGCTGATACTCATACTTCAGTAGGTGTTCCTTCTGTGTAGTATCCCAGATTCTCAGCTTTCCAGAGACATCTGCCATAATAAAACAGAATATAACTATTGTTCCAGCATGACTCAGTCACATGACTCAATCTGCCAGAGTACAGATTTTCAGCTACACTGAACACTTGTACTAGGGACCTTACCCTATTACAACTACTACAAATCACTTGATTTAGGAATGCTGAAGACTATATCCATTTCACCAAGCTGGGTTTTTAACCAGATATTAAGATTCAAGACATGCAGCCCCAAATACAACACACGGAGAAAACACTAGCAGACATGTGAAAAAACTGCACGGTAAGAGAGTAGGAACTTTAATGTTGTCAGCTGGCATGTGTTTAGTATCTCTGTTACACAAAGAACAGGCCAGCCCAGCCCCCCTGCCCAGTAGCTACCAGACAGCTCACTGACCGTTCACTGGCAAGTAAGCCACCCTACATCTACAAGGGAGCAGTCCAGTGGACAGTGGTTGATGCACTGCAATTTGTACCTTCAAAGGAGACCTGTTTAGCATACAAATACCAGGCATATGTAGACGTACTAAGAGATTTCTGTCCACAGAACTCAATTCATGCACACCCATCAGTGTACTTTTTCTACACAGAAGCATTACACAGTGGAGGCATCCAAACGCACCATTAAATATCTGGAATACTACACAGGAATGCAACAGAATATTCAGGAATAGTAATGTCAAAAGCAGCAGACACTGCACAAGCAGTTAACAGTTTAAGACTTAAGATAATGAAAGCTCCCTGGCTCACTGTTTCCACTCAGTATTGTACAACCCAACAGCCATTCAGAGCAATTACTGTGGCGCAGCATTGTAACCGGAGGAATTGTTCTATACACAGACAAATTTACACATCTCTAATGAAACCCACACAGCAAAGTCTGTGTGTATTGTACCCTTCAAAAAAGCCACTGTTTTAGTATAAACCACGTGCTAAAATATGCATCTTTCACCTCAGCAGAATGCTTAAATTCTGTTCACCATTTATTGGTGCATCTTTACAGTTCAATTTAAACATACAGCAACCCTGCATCTTTGGGACCTGGCCACAGACTGATCTTCTGCTAAGAGGACAGATACAGAATTTTGTAGCGAGAATTTGTTATTGAAGCAGAATTTTAATGTGGACTTTAAAATCTAATTGTTTTCTCCATCTATTAATAGATGAGCCACAGAGCTTTAACTTTGAAGTATCTCCCATTACTACATCTGTTATGACTGCAATAAGAGAAATTGCCATAAAAGCCAAAAGCATATTGCCAAAGGTCTGTCTCACGAAGCACATGAAGTATCAATGCAGGCTGCATGGCTAATGCAGATTTATAGATAGAGAAATGAATCTTACATGTTATACTTAGAAACAGCTTAAACAGCCTGGTCATCTATCTTCAGACCCCATGCTCAGCAGTATCACAAAACTATTTATAAATGACATACAGAAGACACTTTTTAAGGGAAATATTGCAACCTAAACTGTTTCACTTGGGTATGACAAAAATTCTGAGAAAAATCAACCAAATACTTCCGCAGCACAGTATCCATTACTGTTCTTTTACAAAGGACTGGACATCTAAAAGACTACGAGAACAAATTAGATAGTTATTCTGAGTATTAAGTGCTGCATAAACCTAGAGCACCAAGTTTGTAGAATACAGAAGAGGGTATTCAATTTGACACATGGTCCACACACAAGACTGAGCCAAGAAAATCCTGGCTGTGGTCCCTTTCAGACAAGAATGTGAGAAAAAGGAAAAAAAAAAGAAAAAAAAAAGAAAAAAAAGAAAAAAAAGAAAAGCTGTGCTATCAGTGTTCTTAAAGGTTCCCCAGTACCCCAAAAATACTTATTCTAATATAGCTTTCTGATATGAAGGAAACCAAGAAGGACAGAACATTTTACATTTAAAAAAATACAGTGCTCTTGAAATTGCTGAAAGAGAAACTCCCATTCTACTAAGACCTTTGTGGAAATCTGTGCCCCCTTTCTAAGGGGCTCACATTCAGAATGTTTTGTTTTCAGATATATTACTTAGAAAATACATCTGTATTTGGGCACATTACTTGCTTCTGAAGCACTTCTAATTGAAAATGGCATGCATTTTTTTAAAAAATCCATATATTAGCTGCAAATCTTTGTAAAAAATACAAGTTACAGTATTGTATTTATCAATATTTTTCACTGTATACCAGTCCTCCTGAGAAAAATATCAACTATTTGATGCAAGCTTCTATTAAAAAGGGTTTGTTTAGTTCTTTGGTAGTCAAAAACTGCTATAGTACAGGAAATTCACACCGTAAAAATTTATGCTACACATCCTCAGACTATTGATTCATATGCATTATATGGAAACTGAGACTGAGCCTCTCTTTCCCTGCTAACTTGCCAAGGAAAGCTTTTTTGGTTCAGGTTAAAAGGTAACAAAAGTCATAAATGTTGCCAAGTTTGGTCAGGAAGAAGGGAGAAGGGAAAAGAAAGGAGTACACGCTGTTTTAGAATCCCTCCCCTGCACAAAAAATACTGTTTATTGACATCACAAACAACAGTCCTGTATTTCAGAAATAACTTTTCACTCTGCTGCATTTACACGAGTCTTCATCACACTAAGTATTTGGGGTTCATCTCCAGGTTCTTTTTTTATTGAAATAATACATTTTAAAAAGACCAAGAATGTCGCTAAACTCACTGCCTAAGAAAGAGGTTAGAGGAACGACGACAGAAGTCATTCCTCCTTCAGAGATGCGTACGTAATTCCACCAAAGCACATCACATTGACTGCATATTCCATACACACACGTGAAGTGTTACTACTCTTTTGCCAGTAACTTTAACAGCTCTGTCCACACATCTCATGCACATGGATACTTTACCTCCGGATGCTATGTAGAATCCACTGGGAGCATACTTGGCAACTACAACCTGGTGGGCATGCTCAGTGTAGATGTCAGCAATTGCAGGATTCTATTTTAAAGGAGAAAAAAAAGTTACAACGCTGTATTTCCTCCTTTTCAAAGGAATAAAATCAGAAATTCAAAGATAAAATTCATAATATCTCCCTGCACTCTCCTCTCTTGCACCCTTCCTTCCAGCTTAAATTGAGCAATTGTCTAAAAGTGAGAAGTGCAGTACACATTGCAGAACACTGCTGGTACCACTGAAGCAACACACTACTTTCTAACAGCTGACACAAAAAAAGATTTCCTCTTAAGGAAGCCTGAAGTGCTGGGACCCTTTCTTCTCCAATACCTGCTGAACAATAGAAAAACACTCTCCAAAATAACAGGCCAAGCATTAGGCTCTCTTTTTTTAGGGCTAGCCCAGGAATAAAGCAGTTACTCAAGTAGAATACTAAATATGAGCTGTGCTTTGCAGCACACATCTAAAGTTCTAATGGAGTCAGGTATGAAACTTAAGCCTGCAGTTAACCATAACCCATGGCTGTTAATCATCACCACGCACCCAGTATCAGTCAATAACCGATGAGGTGTGCTAGGCTTGCTCTTTCCTGACAATTGCAATCTGCTTAAAAAGCCAGCAGACCAGCACAGGAAAAGGTGTTTTCCCTTCTACCAAGAGTCGTACCGGAATTCTGAAAGAAATTCACTGCCACTCCATCATAATTTTATCTCTTCAGTCTTAACTATGTTTTCGGATGCTTCAGGTTGGACAATAAACTGAACTCAGTGTCTCAGCAGATCATTAGTGTTATACAATAGAGACGCCACACAAATCAAAAAAAGGATGACATCAAGGCAAAAAACTGCTTTCAAATTAATTGTATAAAAGTAATTCTGCATCCCTCCCAATTACAGTGTATATATGCTACAACAGTAATACACTACTCTTTAGAATGTTTTCCTACCATTTAACAGGCTTCTTCTAGCTCCAGAAACTTGACTCATATGATCAAAACAAAATTCCATTTTAACTGCTATAATTAATACAGATTTATTCAATTGAACCAGAAAACCACCTGATGTTATGGTATGACTCAGCCATCCAATCACGAAAAACTAAAACACCCGCTCTGTGTTAGAAAGCAGTCTCCTGCTCACAAGAGTTCTTGCTGTTGCAGTACTGTTACATCTCGGGAGACAGAATACAGCTTGCTCATGCAAAAAGGAGCTCTTTTTCACTCCTGCTTTTATGCACTGCTTGAGTGCATTATAACCCTGATTAAGTCACAACCATCTGCACTTACAGCATGCACATCCCTCTTCATTTTGTGTCCAACTGGATTTCATCTGAGCAAGACAAGATAATGTTCTCCCTATTCTATATCTGCATCACCTACATGTTCAGGAAGCTCAAATCCCCCCACATGTTGTTATTAATGGCATACATAAGTAGGTGCTACTTTACAGCAAAAATCTCCAAGAGTCCGGGAAACTAAGCTGAGAGACTAACTTAAAGGGTTAAATGGAAAATAGAGTCCCAAATTTAAGATATGGCAAAGAGATTCCAGAAACCAGGTAATAAGTTAGAGCTGTCAAATTGTACATTATTTATTTGATAGTATTATTTCTGCTTGTAAAGTCAGTTTTCTAACTTGCATGTTTTTCATATCAAGCCCAACCCCCAAAAAACACTTCTAAAAAAGATATTTTAGGAGAAAATTATAGTGTGAGCTGGGACAAATGCAGTACCTAGATTAAACCAGCAGTGAGCTTATGTGGCTTATTTCAAACACTGAAACCAGAGCCACATATGAAAGTGAGCAGTTTCAGTTCCAAGCTTCAAAGTAGTCTTAGACCCATGAAGATAAAATATTAATGAAGTATGAAACCTTAAAAATATCACTAGTCTTTCTCACAGTGCTTTTCCAGCACTGCTCCAGAACTACTTCTTGTTAAAGGAAGTCTCTAGATCATGCTCAAAGATCAAGCATTAACCCTGAATGCTATATTCATCTGATTAGCTAATGGTAGATAGCTTTAGACTTAAGGAGAAAGGTGATCACTGCATTTTGATGACCTGTTTTTTTTTAATTAGAACACAACCATTCCATTGGAGAACTGATCATGGAGGGATTACACACAGACCCCCCAGCCTTTCATTTGGTTGTTGCAAACTATTAGAGAGGCTTCTGTATCATTCGGAGAAGGCATGGCTCTTAACTAAGAGTGGACACACTTGCACATCAGGTTACAAACTACAACATTCTCCAGCACAACAGCCACAGCACAGGCTTGGGTCAGGTTTTGTGTTATTGCTACAATATATTCCGTGGTCACCTGTCAATTATTAACAGTAGCAAACTCTCCTTGTCAGTCGGGTAAGTCTGCATTATCAGCCTGAATTGCACCATAAAACTGAAGGACTCGTAACTTTTATTCTCACCGTCCCTTGGGAGTTTAAACAGTTTAAATTTGAATTCCCACAATCCCACCTCGCGTGTTCTCAGGTCATGCGCCCTACGCCCCCCAGCTCACGCTGGGGCTCACATTTGGACTGGGCTAATCTTCAGTGAGCTGATTGAGGTAAAGCAAATTGCTTTCCTCCAATTTAACCTCCAAAACAGGGTCAGAAGAGCATTAATGACAGTGCAAGGGAGGAGGTCAGCATTCATGACTTGGGCAGAAACTGTAATGTAAGCAGAGTGGCTTTTCCCTCTTCTCTCATCACACTGTGTGCCATTACAGGGTTTAACTGGGGCTTCTGGTTTCAGAAACTTGAACTTTTCTTGATACCAAGAGCAAAACACTATTACAAAGACATTAAACTGACACACTGAAACCAGAGTGCAAGCTTATTTTTGGTTTTAAGTGGATGAATTTAAACTGATAGCAATCAAGAAATCTGCAAGGAATTTAGTTATTAGTAGCACTTTTCTATTATGGCACGGCAATGAAGAAATGTCTGAACATAGTGGGGGGGTGATGAGACAAAACAGGGAAACAGCTCAGTTTACAAAGGTGATTTAGAGAAGCAGCCATAAACAAATCCATTGTTGTGGAGACCTACAAATTCCAGAGAGGTATGTCCTGCCCCTCCCCCTGCAGCCCTTCCTGCTGCAGGCCAAATCTGCAGTAGGAAAGTAAATCTAGGGGAGAATTTGATTTCTAAAGAACAAGCAATCCCTTTGAAGAAATTTATTTTTTAAAAACCAGTAGCAAGACAATGGCCTAAACGTGCAATGTTTCCTCCATACTTTTAAAAGAGATGCCATCTTGGAAAAGAAATCATTCAAATAACTCTCTTACCATTTCTCTAGTTAGCACCAGAGAAGAAAAACAAACCCAAACCTCCACAATACTGAAAACGTTAACTGGGGCGTTCTAATATTTAATCAATGAGCAAAATTCCCTGTGAGCAGGGCTGAGAACTTGCACCCAGCTTGTCATAGAGTCCAGCAACTCATAACTGGCTTGATTCCTGGAGTTGGGGCTGGGTGGGGGGAAAGAAGCTGAAGAATAATGCATTTAAAGATATGGGTTTGCAAGTATTTACATGCTTCTCTGACAGGCTAAGCGCCCAAAACAGCAGAGGGAACAGTTCATTTATTAGGCAGACACAGCACTCAACTTCATAATAGCGATACCTAAGAAGATAAACAGGGCCAACCAGAATATACCAGTCTCTCATCTCTTAAGTCCTATGCGAAGAGGGAAAGAACTGCACATTTTACCGAGATTTTCTACCTGTGTTTACTGTCGCTGCCTATGGTTTTATGCCTGAGTCATGCACTCTACTTATCCTCCTGCTGCTGATCAGGGATCTGTGACCTCGATTGAAATCACCAAGACTGAATGAAGCAGAGGCTGTTAAAGGAGGAGCAGGGAGAAAAAATGAAACTTAGCGAAAGCTTTACACTAGAAAACAAAATAAATCAAGATACATTACATCAATGTTTCTGATGACGACACATTTTCCATTGGTATAAAGAAAATTGTTGCCCTTAGGATCACCTCCAATAATTTTGGAAACGCCTCGTTCGACCTGCGGAAGGCTGGCGAACACTTTTTCTACGAAAAATAAAAGGAAAAAGGGGATAAAAGGAAATTAAATAATAATAGTAATAAAAATAAATAATTTTTTTAAAAATCAAAATTAAAGGAAGGCGCTTAATGCCTCCGCGCTACGGGCACACGCCCTGCCCTGCCAGCAGCCACCGTCACTTGTTGCTGTCAGCGGGCTGCGAGGCAGCGCCGGCTCCGCGCCATTCCGCGGGGCCGCACGGGGGTCCGCAGCCCGCGGGGCTCCCGGTCCCCGTTCCCATCCCCGCCCGGCACCTC
>VZTA01016268.1:239136-295874 GCA_013398855.1 Mohoua ochrocephala | reverse complement strand
CCCGGGAATGCCGGGCGGGCTGGGGGCGCATCCGCGGGGAGCCCGGGAATGCCGGGCGGGCAGCGGGACATCCGCGGGGAGCCCGGGAATGCCGGGCGGGCTGGGGGCATATCCGCGGGGATCCCGGGAATGCCGGGCGGGCTGGGGGCACATCCGCGGGGATCCCGGGAATGCCGGGCGGGCTGGGGGCGCATCCGCGGGGAGCCCGGGAATGCCGGGCGGGCAGCGGGACATCCGCGGGGAGCCCGGGAATGCCGGGCGGGCTGGGGGCATATCCGCGGGGATCCCGGGAATGCCGGGCGGGCAGCGGGACATCCGCAGGACTGCCGGACGATGAGGGGGGAACATCCAGGGAGACGGGCGCGGCGACAGGGGCAGGCTCGGGAGTGCCGCGGATGTGCGGAGAAACAGCCCGGGGCGAGCCCCTCCGCGGCCGCTGTCGGCCCTTTGCCGGCGCTGCTCTTCACCGTGCGGCAGCAGCCGCTGGCTCCCACGCCGTCCCTAAACGTGGCTGCTCCGCGCACTCTGCCCAGCGGTAGCTGTTGGGATGCCGGGAGTGCGCCTTAAGCTACTGCGACGACAGACCTTTGGTTTTGCTTGAGAACCATCGTCCTTGTCATCAGTGATTGAGTCGCCGCAGTAACCTCCTGTGGGAGAGGCATGCAGGTCCCTGATTTCCTCCTCTTACGGAGCTCTTGGGAAGGCAATTCCTGTCCACAGTCAATATTTCCTTTAAGATCAGTCTTATCTTCATCCCTTATATATTTACAGTTATAATATCCTATAGTTTTATGCCTTTCAACTCCAGATGCTGCTGAGGTGCTTTGCAAACTGCATATTTATCTCCTGAGTTGTCCCGAGGCCATGTTGGATGTCTGTTTAAATTAAACTGAACCACATACAGCCCTTCATGTTTCCTATATAGCTTTGGATAAATTGAATTCTTCTCTCCTTCCAATGCTATTAATATAAATCACGTGTACGATCAGCTCTGCATGATACAGCAAGGCAAAGCATTTATATCTAATTGGCAGAAACCCCTGAAATATGTGCTGCTTTGTGCTTTTGTCCCTTTAACTTGTTTCATTTGTAAACTGAGTGAGTTTTTTCCTATCAAACGGGAAAAAAGCATCAGGATAGATGGGTATGACAGGTCTGCCTTGCACAGCATGAATATAAAAAGAGCAAAGCTTTTGGTGTGTTCTTGGCCCACTGACCTGTAAAACAGGCATGGGAGAGCCCTGTGGGATCTCCTTTGGGGGCTGGGAGAACAGGTTGGGGAAGAGAAAAGCCTCGGATTCTCAAAAGCAGGAAGAATCAGTATTACAGTGCAGGGGTGTAAAGCCTTTCATGCAGAGAGGGGTAAGCACTTCAGTGTGAAAGGATGCTGAAATTTCCCAGGAACCTGTCTTGAGCTGGCTTATGCAGCCATTCTATTCAAGGAGCAGTAAAGGCTGCTCACAACTACACTGGGACTGTTGCAAGAGGTTTCGGTATTTTTCACTTCCGTGCTAAATGTATTTGAATTTTCCCCTTATTCAGTGTTCAAAGAGCTACATTTTACTTGAATAATTGCCATATGCCCATTAAAAATCAACTTATCCATGTGAAACCAGCTTTTTTTTCTTCACCTCCTTGCATCTTCTAGAAATCTATGAATCTGTATGTATTTATTATGTCAATATTTCATGCTAAAGACAAAGCAGAGTCTACATTTGCCATAAATCGTTTTTATGCACCAAAGCTGTATTATCTCTTATGTACATAAATAAAATCTTACACGCCCAGAATAATGTTTACATTTTTGCAACTACATTAGTTCATAGAAGATATTTTCCCTCCTTGTAAGGGTTGCCTTTGTAGTTTCTTAAAGCACTGACCTCTTCTCACATCCTAAGATTTTTAATATAGATTTGATATTTACTTGAAATTATGTGGCTGATGCATTATAAACATCCTATTCACTAGTTTCTCATAAATAGTTGAATAATGGCCATGGCCTGGAAGTAGCAAGTATGCCTGCAGAAACTCCTGTGAAAAATCCAAAGTCAGTTTCAGAAGCTTTTTTTTTGCTTTTTTTTTTTTTTTTAGGTGCCTCAAGTATTTGAGAGATGAGAAATCCAAATCTGGATCTTCTCAGTAAAACTCTGACGGTACTCCTGAAGTTTCCATTCTTCAGCCCATAGAAGGGAATTGAATTAATGAATTGGTAGTTTTCCCTCTGTAAAGGTTTGATTTAGCTTTTAATTACTTGGTTAGCAAGTCTTAGCCATTTTTTTGTGTTTCCACAATTGTCCTTGTACTTTAAGTCTTGGGTTTTTTTGAACAGAGATCTTCAGCAAGCTCAAGCTGCAAGTGCTCAGCCTCTTGGGGAACCACAGCCGGCTCATATTTGGCTGCAGATTTATTAGGAATAGTTGAAGAAGTTACTGCTCCCAGATGTCCTACAGCTCTTCACTGGAATGACTGAGTGGGGATATCTCTGCAACGCCACTTTGCATGGACAACCTGAGGAGATGAAAAAATCTTCTGTCCTTGGGCTGGCAGTGGGCACACATTAAAACATCAGTTATTTGGAAAACCCGGGTTCTCTGCATCTTTTTCAAGAGTGCTTCATCTGCATATCAGTAATTGCATAGTGGTGTCGTGGACATCATATAGAGGTTGCTTCAGAGAATGGTCAAATGTTATTGTTTACTTCTTATTATTTACCTAGTGGACTGCAAATGCAGTCATGGCTTGTGAAACATGTAATGATTGATTTCTATTCCCGAAGGCTCAGTTCCCCAGGCCTGTATGTATTTACCATTAGGCACGTGATATCAAAGATGTTCACATTTTGAGAGTTGAATAGTAACATTATGCTTAAGGTTCTGGGCCAGAAAAAATTGAAGTTTCTGTGAGGAAGGTGTGTGGACTTATAGCTGCACTTCAGAGGAGTAGCTAAGAAAGTAATGAAAAATCAAAGTTTATGCTGTTGCATTGCTCAGCAAATGGAATTTCTAAAATTCATAGCAACTTTTCACGTGGTTTTAGCTTTATTTACCGTTCTCCTTTGCTGACTAACAGATGACTTGAATACTGATGAAAACACGCCCCTTAAATTTGCAACTCAGCAGTATAGCCTCAGGCACGTGTTAACAACTCCTTAGAAAGTATTTCACAGTCTTTTGGTATTTCCACATCACTTAGCATAGCATTGCATTTATATACAAGTTTTGTCTGATGCTGAGTGGCCATCAGCTTTTGTAAAAGGAATTTAAGTAAAATACGTCTTTATGCTGTGGTTTGGGTTTGGTTTGGTTTTTTTTTCTCCTAGGCTGCAGCTATTTCTCCCTGTTTTGAAGTCTAAATGGTGAAATCTGCTCCCAAATAGTCAAACAGAAATGGTACAAGAAGTTTGAAATGAGAATTAATCTTACACATCCATTGCTGCTCCTATTATGACATTTTATAATGCACCAATTGTGAATATGTAAATATTTAATAAAATATTTATTACAAATACCAACAAGATAAATACTCTTTTTTTAAGACCTAACACTTAATTTTAATTCTAGCCAGATTTGTGTGGAGTCAGTGTCAGAATGCTGATCATCGATTTACTGATAAAAGACGAACCGTGATGAATATTTTCTGACTCTGATACACTGAAATACTCTGAAAGCTAAAAAATACAATAGCTTGAGTTGCTATCATCATAAAAATGCTATGACAACATGATAATTCAATATACAAAAATGCAAACATACTAAGAATTAGTATGAAATCCTGTTTCCACTGACCTTTGTAGGATCAGAATTTGTTCCAGATGGTGAAGATCAAATTCCCTGCAGTTTAAAATAATGTAATTCTGGGTTGCTGCAATCCCGCACTGATTTCCCCAGGCCACCCCTTATACCACGGTCCCTTGCCCAGATACAGGCATTCATGTGTTCCCATTCCTAGATCTGAGACCTGAACCGGGCCAAACCAAATGAAAAAGTTGCCAGGTTAGATTTCAGTTAAATGAATATTGGCCTGTTTCACAGGACTGTTAAATGAGTGCAGGAGGATTGAAAAATCAGCAGTACAGTTTTAGATTAGCTTCAGCTGTTACAGAGCTAAACCTTGGTTATTTCTCACTTTTACAGGTTCTTAGCTTTGTCAGAGAGACAAGGGAAAATCCGAGGCAAAGCTTCAATGTCATAAGACAACTGGAACAGTAACCACGCGTGCACTTCACATGCCCGCCCCAGCAATAAGGAGTGGTTGCAGAATCCCTCTCTATGACCTCTCTGTGTTGGAAAGAACTGTGGGAGCCCTAAAAAACCAATACCAAGTAAAGGCTGTTGGCACTTTAGGCTGAGGAGCATATATGGACCTTTAATTTCTGTGCTGTTCTCCAAGATATATAATGTTAATCTCAGAGGGGCTGAAACACCGTGTTAAACAGATGTTAAAATACTGTTGTTAGTCCCCCTTCTCCAGAAACTACATCCCTTTTTATGTTTGAATCAATACAGCCTTACCTGGAGCTATTAGCAATACAAGGATATGATGTTATTAAACTAAATCCTGCTTTGGCAAAGGTAGTTCTTGTCGGTACCATTGACAAAAATTTGTTTCTTTAGTGCTCTCAATGCATAGAAAAAAGGAAAATTATTTGTAAATTTGGGGTGGGAAAAAACCCAAACAAAAAACCCAGTTGTATCAGCCTGGTCTGCACTTTCACCACTAATACAGCATTCTGTTTAGGACATCTTGTCAGAAGATGTATAAGAAATAATCTGAGGCGATGACAAAATAATTAACAAGCGGGGGGGGGGGGGGGGGGGGTTGGGGGGGGGGGAGGNGGGGCGGGAAGGAAGGAGTTTTGATCCAGTTAAATTGCAAATACAGCACAGGCTCATAAAAGTGAGTTTCACATTGGTAGGCAGTTACAAGTGGTCCACAGGGAGGCAATTAGATCCTTCTCACCCTCTTAAGGGGACAGACATTGAAATCAAGAGGCAATTGATTTAGAAGAGATAGAAGGAATGTTGCATAATTAACCCATGGAATTCTTTGCCCCAGGCTAACTTCCAGTCGAATTCCTTCGCTGAATTCAGTCACTTACAAAGATAACACTTAAGATGTTATATACATTAGAATATTCCCTGTAATTGCCTTAAGTAAGAAAAAAAGCAATTGTTTTCCTGGTTAAAGACATAAGGTATACAGCACCTGGAAGCACATGTAAACTTCCCCATGTGAAACATTACCTGAATATGGTGTCTCTGAGCACAGAGCTTTGACTGGTGTCTGCAGCCTCATATGGGTTCTGGGTTACTCTATTTTACTCTATTGAAAATTATCCTGCCTGGAACAGGTGTAATGGAGGCTTGGGAAACCAAATAAATTTATACCTTCGTATTTCACAACAGCCTAAACCAAATTAAATGAGGCAATTTGCAATTACCAAAATTGTCGAGCAGTTAAAGCTTAAAGGGCATATAAAAGGATCTTTACCCTATTTGGGATCGCAAAACAGAGTTGTCATGTAACAGAACACCCTCTACGTTTGTTACAATGACTGCCGTGCAGTAGATACTCTGTTGTCAGCAATGTTTCCGGGTCTGCTGCCATGCACAGAAGAAGCCATACCTGTGTTTCTCCCAACAACAGAAGAAATACACAGCTTCTAAACCGGGAAAGCTTTTGTTCTTCCCAGAGGCAGATTATACACTGTCTTTTAGTGAGACACAGCTACAAACAAAACATATTCCTTTCTAAATGATCATTGTTGATTTGGTCTGTCAAGAAAGGCTGTAATATTTGGTTACAGTGCTATTATCAACACCAAGAGAAATGTGAGAGTATACTGGAGACAAATAAAAATGAAGTTTCTCATCATACAAAGATTTTTAGCTATTAAAAAAAGAATAACATTAAGAGCATTATGACCAAACAAACTTTGTAAAAATTCAATGACATCCAGCTGTCACTCATGTGCCTGGGATACCCCTGAGGGTTAGACAGTATCCCTCATTTAATGAAGCTCTTGTTGCCTTATATGGGATTCAACTTTGACATCAACATTTTATTTCGAGTCGTGGTGCTCTTTCCTACATGCTGTTTTTGCAGCTGATAATCGGCCGCTCCATTTATAGTTGTCACGTTTTGCTGGTGACCTAGTCTCTGCTCCCTGTAGCATACCACTAATGCCACTGGTAAGAGCCAGAATAATTTTGACTGCCATGTGACGTGCACACGGGAAGATACGGCTCGCTGGGATGCAGTAGCTTTCCTGTGCCATTCCTGTACTTGCTCGGATTTGCTGTGCTCTGGTTTCTAACAGCTTGAATCCAAACTAAACTTGTCAAAGCTGAGTGTGTTAAGGAATGCCATTTAGGCCTCATAATAAGATTGCCTCATTTTCAGGTGTTGTGAACACATACACGTTTCCTCACCCCCATTAAGGGAGGGTATGGTGTGTATGCGGCACCACCATAAAAATCAGACCTATGAAAGAAACAGCTTAAAGTAATTGCCTCGAGGCATCTACATGCGAAAGTGTTGATCTTCTGCCTTCTGATGGTAGCTTATATATAGCATAAGGTTCCTATAGTTAATAGCATAGGGAATATTTCTCATACCTTGGGGCATGAGAAGTTTCTTCCTTCTAACATTAATATTAATCCTGTGCTGGAGAATATATTGCTTTCCAAGAATTAGAATCATAACACAGTTTCTCCATTCTACATTAACAAGCTCTTTAGAAGTCGGGTTTTGTTCTCATTAGTAGAGCAGAACCATACTCTTAATTAAGCAAATGAGGCAGACAAAGACTAACATATGCAAATTAAAAAGAAGCCTGGTAGGCAAGAGGAACAAAAAAGAGGCAAAAGACTTAAAAAAGCAGTAGTGTCAGAGAATAATTCATCTAACTACAGGGAACTTCTGGAATGGTGAGAAGGATTTGCATCAGAAGATGTGACAATGTATCCACAAAAAGTTGTAATCCCAAAGGTTTACTCAGAGCTCTGGAAGAGAGACTGTCTCATCTCCACTATGTAAACCACCAAAATGTTCATTTACACGGGACATTGCTCAGTCAAGCAAAGGGAACTCTCAGTTGTGCAACATTTATGAGGAAAGACTTGAAGTGAACTGTAGACAGGTTAGTATCATTTTCCATGTAGTGAAAATCTGATTCCAAACTATTTCAGTAGCATTCAGAGATCTTTGTTTTCCATGCTTCTCTGAGCTTGATTTTAGGTATAGTCTGCCAAGATGACCCCACCGAAGGGGGAATCAGAGCTTCTTAACTGAGAAGCTCCTTAAGTGAGATTAGATTAACTCCATTTGTAACCAATTTCTTAAATTACTACAGTCGGGCTATTCAATGTGTTAAGTGTCAAGAAACTCTTCCTATTGAATAGGAAATAGTTCTAATTCCAATGGTTCTAAAGCCCAGTAAGAGTATTTTAAACGACTTTAGGTCCACGAAGTTCAAAGATCTACCAATTTAATAGTTGCTAGACAGGACAAAAAGAACACTTATTTTTCCTATTTCAGAATGCTTTAATGCACATGTTAAAATTGCAACACAAATTGGCAGAACAGAAATCAAATCCCACCAGGAAATTTCACATGGGCTTCATAGCTCTATTTTATCTCTGTGCAGACATTGTGATAGAAATATTTTTCTAATGGTGGAGTTATTTATGCTTTAGAAGTGGTTGCTAAATATAGTTGATAATGATCCAAATTTCTCCTAGAATTTCTGAATTACATATAATGACTAGCTTTTACAGAGCCTAAAGAACCAAAAGCTAAAATCATGAGCATTTAACTGTCAGGAAAGCGATGGTGATCTATCTACTATAGAAAGACAAAGGCTTACATCCTTGAGGGAATTAAATGTCTAAATCCTGTTTAAATTGCCTTCTTTCCACTGAAACCACTGAGAATTAGGTCTTTAAATAGAATTTAAAACCTAAATGCCCAGATACAGGCATTCATGTCATCATCTGCAATATCTGTGTGTATAATGGAAACACCATAAGGAGATATTAAACTGGTTTATCGAGTCATCTATTGATTCTTGAACAATCTGTGGGCATCTTTGGGCTGTGTAATAATTGTAAATGGCGGAAAATAACTTCTGAAACAGTTTACCTGTGAGGTAACATATCTGTGAATTACCGGAGGCATATACATTTTTTGAATCACCTCATGTTAGCATATAAGGAAGAATTTTCTTTTAGAAAGAAAACTTCCTGATTTTGCTGACGATTTTGGCATGACTGTTAATGATGACAGGTTTTCAGGCCTGTCCTTAGACAGGAGGCTTAACAGCATTTTCTGGTGGGGACATTAGATTGTCCTGGGGGCCTGTTTGTTGGATGACAATTAAGTGACAGTCCTCATTAAAAAGGCAAAATTCTAGAAGTGAGTGAATTTGTGACACAGACCACTTCCTGTTCTCGGTCACATCTTCACTTCTGTCATAAAAGAACCATGCAGAATCACTTGTTGCTGAGAGGAATGCACCGTAGTAATGGTAACAATTATTTTAAGCCGGAATTAAAAAATAGGTCACTTGATTTCAAGAGTCAGCTCAATGAAATTAAATACATTAACAAAGGACATATACATGCCAATAATGCCTTCTCACATGTTTATGCTTAAGTATCCTCTAAGAAGCACAGCAGATTGAACTGTAGTTCCTTTGTAGGGGTTTGGGGTTTTTTTCCCTACAGGTTTAACTAATTCTTCTTCAGAGAAAGTTAGTTTTGGGTTTTACCCTTTGGTTCTTTCTTGATCCTTGCTTTAGAAAATCTAGGTGGTGAGTGATCCCGTGTTGTTTCTTGGCCCATATGAATATAATTTACTCTGCTCCTAACAACTTCCTCTAGAGAAAAAGCAGAGAGATATTCGCACAATCCTGCTGATGAGAGACAGTTAAGTGAGACATACTTATTAAAAAAGAAATAGCTTTGACTGCTAAGGAAAGCAAGGGAGTCAGAACATGAAATCTGTTTTTATATAAACTCACTATTAAAAAAAAAAATCTATCACTTGTACAGCTCTGTGAGATCCACTGATGAAAGGCTTTTCTTAAATGAAGAGAATTATAATATAAAGTAAGCTGTCAAGAAATATTGTCATGCTGTAGAGATCACAAGCAACCCATGAAAGAAGGCAGCGTCACGTGTCATTCAGAAGCCTTTATGAACCTGCAGTGACTCTTACTAGGTTGGCAGAGCTTACCTGGGCTGGCAGAGAGCACCAATGGCAGGTTGCAATTGCCCCTAATGCACAGCAGTGTCCGGGGTTTCCATGGTACTGAGTGAGGGCCTGAGTTGTATGCTCCTCTAACTTATATTAGTTATTTGATAATAAAAAGGTTTGGATGTTGGATAAAAACATGATTAAGCGACCTTTGGAGATGGCCTGGTTCCATCCTCCCTGGTCAATACAGGGTCGGAGAGTATAACTTTAGTTAACCCACAACAGACCCCAAATTCTAACAGTACACTATTTACTGTTTAGCAAACCATGCGTTAATTGCATGCAGAGACACAGACATGCAGAGGTACATACCTTGTTCATTCATGCCATTTCATTCAAAAAGGTATTATAAATAACACCGTATGTTCTTAAAAGGCTGATGGCCACATCTGAGTTATAAATAAATGTTTATTAATACCTGTGTAGTATTGCATCCAGCCTATGTTTTGAGCTGTCAAAGCCTACTTTCAGTGAACTCACTTAAATGGAGGATGTCCAGAGGGCACCTACCTCAGAGATTTGTGATATAGGATCACACCACAAACATTTCAGGAATTTAGAGTAAATTCACTCTTGTTGCTTTAATAGCAGGACTAAATTATTCAGAGGATGGATTTTCACCTTGCTTTGCATCACTGTTGGTTTTGTCTGGAAACATCCATTCTTGCATTCTTATCTGCAACCCAGCTTTTACACACATATAGGAAAGCAACTAAGAGTACATTATCCCCCCTCCTCTTCAATCCAAATTACTCTGGCAGCATGTTCAAATTTCATGCAAGACTCTTATTCTAGGGCAACCAGCACTGATTTAAAAAAACTTTTAAAATCACCCAGTTTATGAGTCCCAATATACCACAGTAAATTAGGTTCTAAAAGCTTTGGGTTTGTGGGTTTTGTTTGTTTGTTTGTCTGTTTTTCTGTTGCTATTTCAGGAATGTTGAGGTTTTATGGTTTAAAAACATTTCTGGCAGATGGAATTGTTAGATCATTCAGATGCTGGTGTTAAATCATTCAGATGCTGCTTCTCTTGATACGAGAACAGCCATGGCCTCCAGTGCCTAAAAGCCATTATTTAGCACATTAAGCTTTGCAGGACTCAGCACCAGGAAGACAGTGACAACCCTGCCATGGCCAAATACACTACTGTATTGTGTCTGTAAAGACCCAGATACTGTCACAGGAGAGTAGAAGTGTGCTTAACAGAGATGGTTTTGCTAGTCATGGCTTTCACATGTTCTGTGGACCTCTAGAGTCACGATGACCAATATTTTTGAGTCTCTTGCTAAAATTTGCAAAGAGTGGAGCAGTAGAACATATGTATTTTTGAGCAAACCATGCGTCCCCTTCAGGATGTTCAGCTCAAGAATTTTTCATTAATATTTTCACAGGATTTCACTAGCCGGTAGATTTCTTGTCCCTTTTCTCATACATATTATTTACCTGAAGAATATGGTCAAAAATGAGCACATCAGGTGAGGAGTACCAAGGGCCCTCTACAATTAGTGGTTGTACCGTTCCAGTGGGGGGAGTAAACTCTGCCAAGGAAGGCTTTCTGGTGATAATGGATGTCTGGATGTCTTCCAGACAGGGGCTGTGTTAAAACTGATGTAGCATCATTTGTCCTGCTGAGAAATTTATTGACAGATCACTCAGTGCTTGTACCCTAATGTCCCGAGGCAGGTTTAGAGTTGAGTCAGAGAAGATGACTTCTCTGCTGCATTAAGGAGCTCAGCAGAATTTGAAAGCTCTAGGGAGAGGCTGAAGATGTTATACCTCATCTCTGACTGTGGTCTATGTCTTGGCGGTGTAGTCTAGAACTGTGCCCAGCTCTGACAAATGCTTGCCAGCCACCTTTTTCATTTGAATGACTCATTCTGAAAGCAGAAAATAGAAAGCCATTTGGGCATCATTTTTTTGCCTGCTTTTTTTTAGGTGTCTGATCCAGCTGCTAGTGTGCCTATTCTACTGAGTTTGGGAGGAATTGACTATGGGAGTCCTTTTTTCTGCTCCACTTCATCATATTACATGGGAATGTAGGACTGGAAATGATTCTGTGTGTATCAGTTATTGTTCTTTACTATTATAGGCATGGTACAATGAATGACTTTCAAACCCCAATTTAGTAACTGGTAGGTTGTGGCTTTTCTTTTCACCGGGGCCCTGGGAGGGGGATAACAAGAGGCCTGATAGTCCCTTCTCAGTCCCTTGGGGACTCTCCTCACACTGCTCAGGGTGCCATTTCAGTCCCTATTTAGGGATGTCCAGCCCAGCCCCAATGATGCTGTAGGATGCTGGTGTCCAGCTCCCTTGCCCAGCCACAAGATCCCCTGAGCGAGGCCCCCGCCATGCGCTGAAGGCTTGGCCTGACTTCGGGCTGTTCCCATCCCCAGGGAGGTGCCAGATGCCCAGGGCTGAGGCTGGCCTTGTGCCCCCAGGGTTTCTTGGGAGCCCCGATGGCCTCCCTGGGTTTCTCTCACCTGGCCTCGCTGTGCCCTGACATCTTTTTTGTATCCTCTATTGCATCTGGAAGACTGTTTCACAAGCTCAGTTTACTTCTTATTCAGAGCTTTTCCCCCCTAATTTTCTACCCTAAAGCTATTTATTATCAGCCTATAATTAGTAGTGACAAGTTGTTCTCTCACTTTGGCAGAGTTTTCCTTTCATAACAATGCAATGATGTATTTGTAATCAATGATCATATCAATTCTCAGTTCTGCTTGCATGGATTAAACAAGCCGAGCCATTTGTATGTGATAGGGTCTCCAAATTCAGGGTCATCTTGGCCATTTTTCAGTTTATGTCTCAAGTGTGAGTGATTGGAATGAGATGCATTACACCAGAGAAGACAGCAGAAATGCTTCACACGAGACCATTGATATTTTCCTCTCTCTGCTTGTAATACTGTAGTTAAAACATCCAAAGGTCTTTGCCTTTTTCAGAGTTGCCTTTCATTATCAGTCTGAGTTATCTTGTTATTTAGCACATCTGGATCCTCTTGCCTCCAAACCATGAGGTTCCAGCTTAAACATCAGTCTGTGTTGTAAGAGCCCAAGGACACAATCGTCTGCTGGGTACCTGTTGTCTCCTCTGCTCCCTTATACTGACAAGAAATGGGACAATGAAGAAAGCGAGGTGCACAGACAGCAAATTCCCAAAGAGTTCAGCAAAGTGACACAACACCCTAGGGAAGACTGAGCTATAGTTTTGAACTGTGCTTTGTGAAAAATATCAAGATAGTTTAAACAGAATGTTTCTGATCTCAGGGAACGCCAGTAACTGTCTGGAGACCACCTGTGGGCCACTGCTGCAGGCTGTGGAGACACATTGGTTTCTGTAAAAGTGGCATTTCACATTAGTCACTGCATGAATAAGCACTGACTAATAAGCACATCTTCCTGAGCTTTGCAAGCCTCCTTGTTTTCCTTTCTCTTTTATTTTTCATAAACGTAGTTCCATAACTGGCAGCTTAGTAATTTCAAAAAACGTCCTAATGGTTCCTAGCAAAACTCTGTGTACAGGATTGCTGCTGCTCTTTCACAGCAGTGCAGAAGCAGGAGCTTGTAAGTAATCATGACACAGCACACAACTTTGATCTTAGTACAGATTGCTTTTTGTGCACACATAGGAAATACTTCAGATAAACTCATATTAAATTATCCTTTTTTTTTTTTTTTGTATGTATCAAAGGACCTTTGAAATTTGGGGTTGCAACTGTTTGCCAGAAGTCCTACAGCAACACTCCTGTGCCTGTTAGTAACATCAATACAGAGTTCAGTATTTGAAGATTACAAGCAACAAAGCAAAGCACACTTTAGACAAGCTTGTTCATCCGTCGTATTCTTTTTATCTGCTTTTACAGATACAGGAGTTCCAGCTCAGACAACACAGATGCAGACCCTTTTCTAATACCAAAGTGGAAATTCTGACATGAAAAGTTTCCTTAAATGGCAAGTTTGAGGTTCTAGTCCCTTTAGGGAAAAGAAGACATACTTCCTACACTAAAGTCTTGGCAGAAAAAACTTATCACGCTAATGATGGAACTACTAACACCTGAGTTCTAAAGCCTTGTGTACTCTTTCTATACTCTTCTCACTGTATTTTGTCAGCATTTTCCTATTCCGTACCTGTAACGCTCTTTGCACCTGAAATGCCCCCAGTAACCTTCGCTTAATGGCTAACCATCACTTTCACACCAAGTCTCTTTTACACTACCTGAGAAAGCTGCATTCAGTATGGAGCTGTGTTGCTGTTGTTTGGTTTTGGCAGGCCAACAGAAGATTGTTGAATTTATACGGGAGCCTTTCCTTGAGGGACACTAATTTTGGTTGCTTTTCAAGTTGTGCACAGACACTGTGTAGGTGTGACAGTTACCAGTGCTGTGGTTTGCCAGTGAAGAAAGACCCTTGAGAGAAGACAGTCTTGAAAAGAAAGGAGGAAAAAAGACAGATTTCTTGTGGGTTCTCAGTGTTCATGTGAGTGCTCTGTGTATCTGCCCATCTGGGTGTCTGGGCATGAATATAAGTAAATATGTCATATATATGTGCTCTGTGTGCATGCACCTACTAGGAGCACATCTCAGCCTCACTGCTGGCTGGACATGGAGACATGGATGGTGCAGCCTCCCCTCCCGGGCTGTTAGATCCAGCATGGTATATATACTGTCTTCTAACAGGGATCCTTAGCCTACAGATGGTACTGCTTTCAAATGACAGAGCCGGTCTGCACCCAGTGAAATATATTGCATGCAGGATGTGTTGGAGCACTGCCTCAGCACTCTGAAGGACTTCCAAGCATAACAACCTTTATTTAATAGATGTTTAATTTCCTAAGTGAAGGAAAACAGTAGGGTTTTTATGATTTCTCAAAGAAAGACGAGCCATTGTAAAAGAAGCATTTATAAAAGGTATATTCTGACTGTGAAGGCATATTTTTTTAAGCAGAATTATTGAAAAGGACCAAAACAAAACACCTCTACATGCTGTGTAACAGCATTATTTGGTCTTTGATGTAGACAGACACCATCTGTTACGCCTCCCACGTATCAGAAAGCCTGACTTCTCTGGGGGAGTGGGCAGAGGCAATGCTGACAGGCAAGCAAGCATCAGGGAGCAGCAACTCTCACTTCTGACATGGGTTTCATCTTACTTCCAGGGCCTTTCTACCAGAGATACAGAGTTCTTTTAATATTTAAGAACTGTTTCCCTCACAGATCTGTGAGATTAATGGCAAGTGTCAGTTGATGTGGAAATGAGTCCAGGATCACCTGAAACTGTGCCATAGTCTAAAAATAAAAGGAGGAAGGAGTTTTTTTTACTTTTCCTTTTTTTTTTTTCCCCTTCAGAAAGCAGTCATACAATATTAACTTTAGCCCAGCAGAACTGTCTGCATGTGAGCAAGGGGACTGAGAAACGCAGGTGATGCAAGAACATGAAGTGTGTCTGAACCAGGCAGGCGCCAAGAACACAGAACTGAGTGAGCAGCTTGGGAAGCAGCAGCTCTGCCACGAGGTCAGCGTAAATTTGAGGGAGCAGGTTTTCCCTCAGTGTACTGGTCTTGGGCTTTTCTGCAGGAGCTGTGGCTTGTGTAGACACTCCTGAGTAGGTGTGTAACTATCCTGCTGGTGTACTCCTGGCAGCAAAGCACAGCAGGCTGAAAACACAGGATTTCTTCCTTGTGTTAAAGTCAGGTCAGTCATGTTCCCAGCAGTCATCCCGCAGCATTGCAGGCGCTGATGTGTTCCACTCTCAGGAACCACACCAGGAAGCACAGCCCTTTGGCTTGCACGGAAGGTGAATTCTTTGGCCTCTCTGAAGGAAGCAGAAGAAAGCTCACAATGGTTCCTGTTTGGGGCTGAGGGAAGTATGAGTGTTTGTTCAACTGTGTTACCATGACATTTTGTTCTGGCAAACCAGAATCTCTACAGCAAATTAGACAGAGTATACCAAAACAAATCCTGTTGGTTAAGCTGATTCATTCCTGTAAAGAAAGAAGTCCCCATGATGATTGCTCTCGTACCTTTCTGGAAACAGGGAGTGCGGCTGGAGTGGAGATGTTTACTCGATCCCTTCCCTCAGCTGCAGAAATGAGTGAAGAAGACTGCCAGTACTTCAGATCTGGCAAAGTTAATGTAGTTCATCCTTATATGGCTCAACATCATGGGTTTGCATCACTGAACCAAAAGGAAAAAAATCCTTTTTAGGAAATATTTAATTTTACACAAAAAGGTACACTATGGCATAAGGATTATTTTGAGAATAAAAATAAACATCATGAAACTAAAGATATAGTTTGAGATGCTGCCAAAATACTGTTCTGCTAGTGCTGCCTTGTAGATCAAGGAACATTAATAAATTAGTAAAAGAAGGAGTCCTGAAAAATCAGCAAGAACATAATGAGATTGTCGCAGTTTTAGGGAAAACTACCCAGAGGCAAAATGGAGAAATCCACCGTTAAAGGTGAAGAATGCCTGCTTTATGTCTCAATATAATTTATTTGAAAATGGGGATGTCTGGCAGATTATGCCTGTTAAGCAGATGATAAATAACTTGGAATTTTTCTTACAAGTGGTGCAGTGGTCCCTGAGAACAAGAGCTTCTGGTGACATCTGATTTATGAAAAACCTAATCCTTGAAAACATAGCTAAAAACTGCAGATGGCAGCCCTGAACCTCTGAAACCACTCATGGAGATTTAACTGAGCACTCTAATGATTTTGACTATCTATCTGTGTCATCGCTGTGAGGAGAAACCCTAATCAGCAGCTTTAGATACCGAACACTTTGATAGTGAGAGGCTCAGACAGATGGAGACAGAGACAAAGGTGAAAAAAGGAGTTGTGTTCTCCCTGATTCACGAAGAGAGGGATAAAGGCACGGGGGAACTAAGGACTTGTGGCACTCTGTTCTTGTGCTAGCAGAAGCGTATGCCAGGCTACCCAGAAACTAAGGCAGATGCACTAGCGTGGAGCTGGATCTCAGAGCAGCTTGGGAATTTGAAAGTAGCTCTCAGCCTCCCCTCCCCCCTTGAAGCCATCTCTTCTTCAGGCTAAACAAGCCCAGCTCCCTCAGCCCTTAGGGCAGGTGCTCCAGCTTTAGATGTCCTTGGTGAACCTCCCTTGGGATGCCTCATCTATCTTTCTAGTAGGAGGTGACCCAAAATTGGACACAGTAAAATCTCTTTCCGACTCTTTGGATTCAGAAAATGCACCACGCAGTTAAAAAAATTGCTTCTTCTGAAGCGTTCTTGGTGGGTAAGAACTGCAGTATGAAACTGTGAACTTCAATGTTTTCAGGGTACAAAAATCTAGTTAATCAAATCTTGGAGTTAGTTGCTTTTAAAAATCATTAAATACCTCAAGAGAGTTCTATGGTTTGTAAGACCAGAGTTTCTAAATATATAAATTCTCTGTATTGGAGTAACTTGCAACCTCTGATTCTTGGGGATTCAATGCAAGTATTTCCTGGAGATAGTAATTCTCTAATCATCTACAGCATCATTTTTTTCTGCCTTCTTAGAAAAACATTATGGAAAAGGTACCGGGCTAATTGGATACTCATTAATTTAATTTTTTCCTCTCTTTAACATTCATCCACCTGCCAGCTGTGTTGGATTGTTTTTTTTATTTTTAATTCATCAGTGTTTTTTATTTTTAATTCATCAGGGTTTTTCATTAACTAACCTTAATACACTATTTCCAATCCCCCTGGCTACATCTGGGTGAGTAGGAGAGAAAACAGGGGAATTTCCTTTGCACCGTTCTGAAGGATGACAGAGGTTTAACCCTGCACATGAACAAAATGCTGCTATGACTGAAGGAAGTCCTTCATCACTCTCAGAGAAAAATGCAAGGCATGCTGAGTGTGAAGGGGATGCTGCCCTGTGGTTCTCCAGCAGCAGCGCACGTGGAACTGGAGCAACGGGAGGCCCTTCCAGCCTTCCTGCCAGCGACGTGAACAGGCAGAGATATCGACCCACCTGCACCTTGGATATATATACCGACAGAATGCAAGGGCAGAATTGCAGCATGACATCCCTCCTGGCTGTTGGGGAATTGCTCAAGGAATTGAGCCTCCCCCCCGACCGACCCTCTCTCTTCAGGCATCCCTCCGCATCTGAAACAACCGTATTAAAAACAGGCTGAAGGAAAGGGCAAAAGTATTAACAGCAACAAGAACAAAAGGTTCGTATTCCTAAATATTGCAAGTGACAGGCCTCTGCCAGCAAGGCACTGAGGCAGCCCAGCCGCGGGAGCCGGCTCTGGTGCCCAGGAAGTGCAGTGCCAATGACACCTAGTGTCAGGAGCTCGGATAGAGGCTCCAACCCAGGAGCTGCTCCGCTCGGCTTTCTTCATGAAGTCTTTTGTATTTAGTCTTGTTTTCTAGATAGTATCACACTTCACTCCCGCTACCCATCTCTATCACCTCCCCCCTCCTCCCTGGCATAATCTTTTTAAAACTCATTTTTCTATTGGATATGGGATTTCTGGTTGCATCCTCCATAGTCCATGGCAAGGGTCTTAACTTGTGCCTCAGTTCTATTGCGTTAAACACCTGCCCGGGGGTGCTTGGTCCAGAGATGGGACGTGCAGCACATCCCCAGCTGAAGTCGCAAGGAAAAGAGTCGGCCATGTTCAATAACCATCTTGTTGACGGCATATTCTTTTTTATTTGGTCATAGAAATGATGACCAGCTGACAATCTCTGCCACCTATTTTACTGTTGTTTTTATCCATTCAATCTGTCTCAAGCTAGGGAGACAAAACTCATGTTTCCAAACATTCGGAGTGCCAGGGTTGACCACATCCAGGATGAGGAGGAAGAGCTTTGTCATTAGAATTGGAGAAAGGGATTTTCCAGTGGCAGAACTATACCACACAAGACAAAAGAGTGCTGGGAACCTATAACGTCTGTAACCTGATATATCTACCTTAAAATGTCTAAGCAATAAAGTGTTTTATTGTGCGCTCAGCAGAAACCTAATGTTTTCTGTGGGATTCTATGATTACCTTGCACGCCAAGGGAAGAAATGTCTCTGGCACAAGAGTTTCTGCCTCAAGTACCATAACTTTCCTTCCTCCGGTCCTGGAGATGGGCAGAGTTCAGACAGACTGATTTGAGCCAGTAACATAAAAGTACATGGATTTCTTGGGAGTTTTACTTTTTAGGAATTATGCCTAAAAATAGTAAAAATGAAAGCTTTAATTTAAAGAAGTGAAAAGAGCAGCTAGACAACATATTGTACTTCTGCTTATATCTACTAGATACAAATTTAAAGGAAGTATAAGCTTGGATATCAGTTTGAGTCACGTTATCTGTGACTCTTTGCCACAGACCTTAATTTCCAATGCTCATCCCTGACAGTGACCTTGAAGGCTTTTCGCAATGATCAGGATTTCAGAAATCACCATCATCTCTGCTTTGGACCAGGTTAAGTCAGTGAAGATGTGGAAGGAATTAGTCAGTCATTTATAAATATTCCTAGACAATGGAGATGGTCTAGCTGCGGGGATCTCTCTCTAAAAGGAGTTGAAGTCTGACTCAGCCTCTTGATGAGGATATTTTTTAGTCTCATTAATAGAGTACCACTGTGATACACAGATAATGAGATCACGTAAAAAATGTGAACTGTAGGAATGTGAAATGCAAATAGTTTAGAAGCATAAACAGCGATGGCAAAGACATACAGGTCTCCGGTGTGCATGGATTTTTCTTCATGTATGTTCAGAGTGACCACTGCCACCTCATAAAATTTTCTGCTCAAAATCACAATTTTTTCAAGTGTTATGTCAATGTGCCACAGGAAAACAGGAAAAATATCAACCAATTATAGTCTCAAGTCTTCTCTTGTATGCAAACATGACACCATGAAACAGTGAGTTCAGTGAACTAGGAAGGACACATAAATTCAGTTTAAAATGTTCTTGAAGTCTGAAGGACTCTGTGGCTCAGATTTCAGAGGATGGTATCATTAATCAGTGCCTGACTGCAGGGAGAGTCCTTGTTCAGAATGACAAGATTCAGAATTTACTCTTCCCCACTGCAATCACTGTTAAAATGTAGAGCAAATTGCATATAAAATATTTATAGTCTTCATCTGCACTCCTTTTTACTGAGACATGGAGATATTCCAGTAGATTTGATTTCTTTAAACTGATGCTCATTTACTTGCCAATCTCATCCCTGCTTCCGTTGTCTTCTGGGATCCTAGGCTGGGTTTTAGGATTTTCTGCC
This sequence comes from Mohoua ochrocephala, assembly GCA_013398855.1. Lineage (NCBI taxonomy): Eukaryota > Metazoa > Chordata > Aves > Passeriformes > Acanthizidae > Mohoua > Mohoua ochrocephala. Next base: position 276,385 of record VZTA01016268.1, on the reverse strand, counting down.
CTTCTTACCAAGTAAAATTGGTGAGTTCATATGTCTGTGACACTGTTCCCAGGGGTGTTCCTGGTATCCCCAGGAGCGTACACCTGGCTTCCAGGAGGCGAGAAGCAGCAGAGATGTCCTCTGAAACAATTTCTCAATAACTGCTGTTAACTGTTCTTCCTTACAGAACAGACAAGCAATACAGAGAACTTTTACTGTGTTTATAAGTAGCCTACTCTATTAAGCTGACTACATTTTAAAATTTCTGTTATTAGAATGGCATTACAATCTGTTATTGGTGCTTTTTGCACCCTTTGTGGAAATGGCAGCTCCAGGTTTGCTTGAAGGGCATTTTGTTGCAGCTGCTAATCTAAATGCAAAGTGTGAGGCTGCCTGCTCCATGCTGGGTAGGGACACTGCCTGGTAGCTGGTGTTCCACTCCTTCTAGTAGGACAGAAAAGACATGTGTATTCTTCTGACACTATTCTCCTTGTCTGGCATTACCCTCACTTTCAACCCATCTCTCTTTCTGGCACAGGAATTAAAATCTGCTATACTTTTATGTAAATTGCTGACATATACTTTTCAATTCCTAATGCAATCAGAAGGTGATGAGAACTCTTGTATTGGGTGCTGTTTCCAGGTAGGTATGAGATTCCTCCCCTCAACAATGCTGTGGCTGTTGCTGCTAGCCATTAACCTCTGGGTGGTTGATATTTGGAGAGTTGAAAGGGAGAAGTGTCTGTTTAGCCTTTGTCCATAATGAAGAGAGTGATGACAGCTATGTCAAATGTGTTTCCCTATGTAATAATGCTTGTTAATTCTAAATTAATTCAGGTTTCCCAGTTATCCTGAAAAAAAAAGGGATAGTGGTATTGTTAAAGCTTTATTGTAAGGACAAATATTAGGATTATACTGACTAACGCCTAGTTATATGCTGCATGTTTTAAAAGCACCCCACCATAAGGCAGACTAAGACATGGAAATATTGCTAATCTTATTTCTCTGAATGAGGAACAAGTTTGGACAATTCTCTTTCTGAGCATTTGATTCTGTTCATTTATCAATTTTTTACAAATTATTTCTATCTTTTTACTTACTAGCTAATAAAACCTGCCGTATTGGAATATCTTATAGTACAATTTCCTACTATAGGCATTCAAATTTTTAAAACAGGTTCATGAACTTTCTTGTAATTCACACTTTCTTAGTATTTAATATAAAAGATGTGGTACAGGTAACTTGTTTTCCTATATATCTGTTGACTGTCTGATCCATTTTCAATTTTAAGGAAAATAAAAGACTCATATTAGGAAAGAAAATCCATCTTGCTTGTGTTAGACAGCCTAGGTGAAAATAAACCAGGAAAAGTGGGAGTTGGATCACAGCAGAATTACTAACATTATTCTTGGTATATTTTTTTGAAAAAACTTTTGCGTTCCTTGGACTGAAATTCAATGAATACGAATTTGATGAAATGCAGGTCAAAAAAGCCTTGAGATGAAAATATTCATGTTAATTTTGCAAAACCAGTGACTGTAAGAGAAGAAACTGGTAGATCAAATACGCTGAAGCTGTAAGGAGTGACAAGGCTTTAAAGACTCAAAAAGCTTAGGTACAGGAGTCTAACACAGAGCAAGCACCATTTTCCTGGTCAGCAGTGAAGACCTTGCAGACATGTGCATGCTTTAAATGTAAACTGCAGAAACTGTTTTACACTCTAGAAAAGGATGCTTGCCAGAGGTGACAGAAAACTGAAGGTACCTGGGAAGAATCCAGGCAGTCCACAGAGCTGGTCCACAGCGTGGGCCAAAGAGAGCAAATGTTCTGAAGGAAAGAGAGGAGTCCGTGATATGGAGCTCAACTCACTACTCCATGTGTTAATCCTGGAGAATTTCTCAAACTATTCCAGTTATTAGTTTTCCACTGGGGAGTCATGAATCCGCTCCTTTCCTTGTGCCGTGTGTCCAATGCTGTGCTGCAGAACGTCCCTGGCATGGCAGTGAATGACTCCCTGGCAGCTCAGGTGTAACACAGTAGTGACACCAAGCTTCTTATTTCTTGCCCTTAATCCTCTCGCTGCTGCCTTTATCTGTCGCTGTTGACGACAGTTCCATCCTGTCACTCAGACTCCAACCGAAGGAAGCTCCTCCCTCCTCTACATCCTGACTTGGCTGTGAAAGTCTTTCTGCTCCTTCCCTCCTCTCAGTTAAATACAGTTTAACCATACCCACAGTCTTTCAGGTATCTTTCCTCCCTTGATATAACTTCTTTCCTTGCAGTCTCACTGAGAACTGTCTCTCTTCACTTCCCATTGCTCAAAACACAACACCCTCCGACACCTGCCACCGTTTCTCCTTTTTCCTTGTTTCCTCAATCACGTTAAATGTCTCATCTTTGTCTTGAAGGTCTTTGTAGCTCCATCTCGATCAGCAGTCTGATCTTCTCTCTTACCTTGCTCCCCTTGCTCCAGTAATGGCTCCAGCCTTTTCTCCAGACTGTTTTCTTCCTTTACTCCTCTCTGCAGGACTTCTTCCACATTGTATTTCTAGAGCCAGACCTGCCACCAGAGGTTCAAAGCCTTCCTAAAGAGTATTATACTTTGATAATGTATTTCTGGGAAGCTGTCAGACACTGCATAAACTTCACACACTACCAGTTCTTTAACAAGGGGCTGGTATAAAGGCTTAAATCTCTGATTGGCGTCTCCCTGTCTTAACCTATGTCCATCTGTAGGACTGCAAGCTTTTCAGGGCTGGCTCTGACTCTGGTCTCTTTTATAAGCCTAACTTCCAGGCTTCGCAAGTTACTTTGTGAGAAATCTGGCTACATATTGCTATAGGTTTTAAGATACAAGATATATTTTTTTTATTACAATGTATACATGAGCAAGCCTTTTACATATCCTGATCTGTTGAGATGGCAATTGGGAGTGCAAGTGCAGATGTTAAGAACAAATTTCAGAATAATTATCCTACTGCACAGTTGTTGCTTTGATAATATTTTTTAATTCACAAGTTTGATCTTTTTTTTCTATAAGCGTTCCAGAAAAGGAGCTGAGAGATCTCTCTCTCTCCTCTATTTAAAATACCTCTAAGTTTGTGTGAAGTCCTTTGGCGTGTCTTGTCCATTGATACCATCGTATATGAATCTCATAGCTGATGACACAGATTTATTAAGGAAGATTATGCTCCTCACTTACAGCATGAATGATGTAGTTTTTATTTATTAAAATATTATCTTTCATCACTATTATTATAATATTATAATATTATCTTTCCTATCAGCTGAATGTGAGACCATACATGGATGGTGGAGCCTGGTGACAACTGAAGCACAATGTCCAGTTGTGTTCTGCAGTCCAGGAAAGCATTAGTGTTCTCCCCATCTGTTCTCATTTGCATTGTAGTGGTTTGCCTGCCGCATAATAATAATAAAAAAAAAGCTGACAATCTCCAGCAAAACACCGACTGAACATTTGTTCGTGTTCTTATCATGTTCAAACAGGCTTGCACGTGGATCTTACTGCACCATCACAAACTGAAATAATACACTCTGATTTAGTTGCAGCATTCCCGTGTTACCATGCTTGTACCTGTAACGTGCCACATAAATCAGCACTTAATGAAAATTAAACTGGATAAAAACTATTTTATTTATATGTTTTGTTTAGAAACAAATAGGAATTTCATCAACAGACATGAAAGTCAACATTATACAAAGCTATGGATGCAGAAGAGCCTGAATCCAATCTATATGTACATACAATAAATTGATTATAAATAAAGAGGTTTATAATATTATATTAGTGTTATGCCTATTAAAGAAGTAAATAAACAATAAAATATTTTCTTTACTAGCTGCTGTAACTTAATCATAAAATCCTGGCTTTCCCAGACTGGTGAGTGGCATTCCCAGAGCAGTATGTACAGTCTAGTTTGCTACACCATAGTAATTGTGAACGATAAATCCGACTTTACAGTGTGTAAAATAGGGAGCTCACTCTCAGTTAAGAGTGTGCAACTTCAATTCAGAACAATTGTGTGAATTGGGATGTATTTAATATCTTCCCTTTTCTCCATTCCAGAATTGTTTTGTAAACGTTTTTTTTCTCATTATAAAAATGCAGAAAACATAAGGTACTCAGTGTATGCTGTTACTGCTGTGAAAAAACAAACCACCTGTAAACACAGAGTTAAACTCTATATGAGAGAATATGTATGTATTGTGCTTATCATACCAGCCCAGTGTGTCATTAGGTTGGCCTGGCCAGACAGACAGTGCTCTGTGTGGGATTATAGCGTGGGCTTGTGAGCAAAAGTGGGACAGAGGGACAGAAGGACAGAGCTGTGTAATCAATGCAAACTCATTTATTATATAAACAAGCATCTCTTCTTGATCCAGACGGATTTTCCTTATGGACAGGTGGTGTAGCCTTCCTTTTGGGCAGATGGGGTTATCAGGCTGATCTGGTTTTAAAAAATATGAGAATTAGGTTTGCAATCATGTTCTTTTATTTGTCTGGGTTTGGCTCTCTGTTCTTGGAGGAGGGTGCACACAGTGACTGATGAGCCCCAGCAGCCCTGCCTCGCTCCACACCCGTGCCAGCCAATTCCCACCGCTGCACATGAGCTCTTATTGCAGGGCCAGGCACGGGTAAGACGCCCTAAACACAACACTACTCTGATGGGTCAGACATGGAGTCGTCAGTTTGGCTTAAAGAAGACTGTTCAAAAGGCAGGTTCTGTAGGTAGACTCCACTCTTTGATACACTGTTTGCTCACTGCTCATTTTAGACCAAGCCAGCTTTTTTAACCTGAAGATATTTTGCTGCTAATGGTGATGTACAGTCTCATACAGCAATGGCACCATGTAATTCAAGTCATGGCTTCTTTCATCCGACATTAATTCTCCTCGAGGTGCACGTCAGACTTCTCCATCCTTCCACGTGTGTTTGGGACACTCTCTCAGAGGTGAAAACCATTCCAGGTACCTGCCCATATTCTCCCATGCACCTTGCTACCCATGACCATACTGCTTCAGGACATGTTCCTGTGTGAAATTCCTGAATAAGTGTATCTTGGGAAAAGCCAGAACAGGTTCTTGAGACACATCAGTATGTGCATTCTGATTACCCAAGGATGCTGGAGGGACTGAGGAGCCATTGTAACATGGCAGAAATTATCTCACCACAGAAGAAGGGGAAGATGCCATTCTTCATCTTGACCATAAATTAGTTTTCAAATTAAAAAAAGGAAAAGGTATAGCTGTTAATTGTTTTCATGAGATGGTGGCCGAGGTACGGGTGTGACTGCAGTGCTGGGGCCCAAATACCAGACTACTCTCAAAGCCAGTGAACAAATGATATACAGCATAGCAAACTGCAAAAGCCAAAACCAGCCTTTCACACACTCTCAAATTTGATGTACAGCAAGACATGGAGTGCGGCATGGAGCAGGTAAGGGAACAAACAAGTCCGTGGCAAGAACAAGCAAGTCAATATTGCAACCAACAACTGCTAAACAGATACAGAATTAGGTTCCTCTACCATGCTCTGATCAAATCTGTTATTATTCTGAACACTTAATGCCCTGTGTTGGGTGCCAATAAGAACTGTGATGGGCTCACCCTGGATGAGCTCAGCCTCACAGAGCTGCTTGCTCACAGCTCTCAGTGGAATAGGAGAAAGAACTGGAATGGCAGAAATGAGAGAAGTCATGCTTTGAGATAAAATACAGTATAATAAGTAAAGAGATTTTAAAAAAAGGCAAAACCAAAGCAAATAACCAAAAGTGATGCAAAAGCAATCACTTCCCACCAACTGACTGCTGCTGACCCAGCCCCTGAGCAACAGCCCCTCAGAAAATGCACCACCTCACACTGCTGAGCATGACATCAGATGTTATGGAATGTTCCTGGGATCAGCTGGTGTCAGTTGGGGTCAGATGTCCTGGCTGTATCCCTTCCCAACCCCTTGCCCACCCCCAACCTCCTTGCTGTGGGGCAGTGCGAGAAAGAGAAGGCCTTGTGCTGTACAGGCAATTTACCTCAGCCAGAGCCCACACAGTACCATAACTCTGTCCTTGTGGTGCCTTAGAGGTTTAAGTTTGGACTTCCTCTTGGCCACAGAATGAGCAGGGTCTTTGATGATGTCAAGAAAAAAATGTTAGAGCCCTTCCTGAGATGGATAGAGCCCTGACTGGATCTTGCAGAGAAGAACAGAAGGTCAACTCAGTGCCCCACAGCCCAGAATTACCCTTGGGTCTGTATTCCATGATGGGAAGAAAAAAGGCAGGTTTGGGCATACTCAGAGCGGCAAAGAAACTCAAATGCCTGCCTTATTGCCCGTTATCTATCCGTACAATGAAACTCGATGTTTTCTTTTTCTTTTGCATGTCACATTCGATATTGCTTCCCCTCAGCCTGGCGGGTGGTGTGCACCAGCCATGATGAATGTGGATCAAAAGAAATTCTTTCAAGCCTAATCAGTTTTATTCCTTAATTGACCTGAATGCTAAAACAAATAAACTAGAATTTAGCTGATAATTTTTGTTTGCCTGCTCTGTTGTGCTTGCATTGAGGGGATTTTTCTTGAAACACTAAAAAGTCTACTAATTCAGAAAACCATCCTTAGTTTGAAGCCTGACAAAACACACAAATTAGGACAATTACAGCAGCAAGAGTAAGTGCATAAATTTCGAAGCACATGGAGTACATAAATAATTTGTACATATTTTAAGAATAATTATGAAGACATGAAGCTACCAGGAAATTAAGGTAAAATGCAATACAGATACACCAGGATAGATGGAAGCAGGCTGTCCTGATAGCTATTCTCAGTTTTCTAGAGAAAGGAAATTATATGAATCTCATATGGCTTTCCATAAACACTGCATTATCAACCAATTTCTTTTGTGAAATGTGCTTGACATTTCTGCACAAGACCTTAAATTTTAGATGAACGGATGCTGCCAGGTTTTATTAATCAGGAACTCTCCTAGTAGGCTTCCTGTAGCCCAAAGGCACTATATGGAGAAGTATAAATTAAGGCATAGAAGACGGTGTAGAGACCCAGAGAAGTTGGCTTTAAGTCACAGGGTGGATTCCATGCTTCCTTCCCCTTGCGGGTGGGTCGTCACAGCTGGGAACTGGTGTGAGAATGGATGGGGAACTGGTGAGAAAGGAGGGAACCGTGGGCTGTGTTGCAAAGGAATGTATCAGGACTTGGAGCAGTGACCAAGGTAGCTCCCTGAGCATCATTCCCAGGACTGCTCTTGTTTGAAATCTTCTCTGATTACTCAGACTCAGTAAGTGCTTAAAAATGAAATTTCCTGATTGCACTGAACTTGGATGCGCTGTCAAAACAGAAGAGGGCCAGAATTTCATAAATGAAGAACTAAACAACCTTGACCACTGCACAGCTAGAGCTGGCATGAAATTCAGAGCACAGAATGAAAGGGCAAGGTTTCGTACTCAGGGTCTGGCAGATACAAGTCTTCCTAGCATGTTGGTGTTCCATTACAAAGCAAACACAAAGAAGGACTTGAGAAGAAGAAGCTGGATACATGTCCTGATCACAGGATAGGTATTCCTCACTCATTTTAAGTTGCCATGGAAAAGGTGAATGCAATTTCAGAACGTACCAGTACAAGCATTTCCAGCACTGCTGGTACAAATGTCAGTGAGAGGGCCTGGTGAGATTCCCTGAAGACTATCCTGCCAGGACCACTGATAATTCGAAAGGACTAGAAAAACAGAGAGGCTACTGAGAGAGCTGGGGAGGGGGAGGTTTAAAGAAGATCAGTTTTCCTCCTGTGAACACTTGTAGAAACTTCCCAGGTGAAGAGAGAAGCTGTTTAAGCTAAGAAGGAAGGTGGCACAAAAGCTGAGGCATATGTCCTTGTCCTGAAGATACTTCAGAAGGACTCCCTTTAGTATCTGTGCTGGATCCTTCTATGCCTTGCCTGAAAGGAGACCCTAAGGAAGCAGGTTCTTGGCTGTTTGTCAGGATGCCTCAGCCAGGAGAGTCTACCCAGGGAGAAGAGAGGCTTTTGAAGCAATGCTTATGTCACCCTAGCCCCTTTAGCTGACATTAATCTGTTAGGGTAGGTAAGAAGATTTAACCATTAGGCTTTTGAAGTGTCTTAAAATAATCCTGATTTTTTAAAATGCTATCAGTAATAGAAGGGAAGCTGGGTAGAAAAGAAAAATATCTCTTTGTATTAAATACAGATGTCTGACCACAATAGCATAATTTCTTTTAGAGATATGACTGGTATTTTTGAACATTGGACAGACAGTTGTAATTATTTCTCTCCTTAAAGTAGTACAATGGCTTTAAAAGAATAGGTTTTTGGTGAGTTGTACAAGAATGAATGGAATGAAATGCCTGAATTGTGTGTTAACAGACCTTCACACATACCCTCATTCTTGCGGCAGATTATTGTCTTTTTCTGCCACTATAATTACAAATTCTCTGAACCATGTAAACAGTCATTGACTATTTGGAAAAAGAAAAATTATGTGTTTTGCGAAAAGGACGGACAAATGGTCTCCCAGTGTCAAACCTTCCCAGAACTATGCAAGGAAGAAAGACATGGTCTTCCCTTCCTTACCTTTTCTGAGCATTTTTATTTATAGACACGGAAGATTTGCCAGATTATATAAACTGGTACACAATGTGAAAATAAAGATTGTCTATTTTTGTGGCTTTGAAATTATCATTTATATCTTCCTTATGCGTGGAGACAAATAGTGAAGAGGTGGAACAAACTGTCCACAAAATTGTCAGGTAATAGAGTTTTCCTCAAACATAATTGCAATTGCTCTAGATCATTAGTCACCTTATTTGCAGATTGGCTTACATTGGAAAAATAGCAGCCTGCAATTATATGATAGAAATAGTTGTGGCAGAGATTCTTTGCTCTGTAGACAAATCAAACTTGCCTTTTGTTATACAGCAGTTAGTTTTTGAAGAACTGTATTATTTGGAAAAAAATTCCAGTCACTGGAATTCCTTATACTCTTGTCTGCTGACATCCAGAATTAATTATCAGTGCATTCTCATCCTATCTGGATCAAGAAAAATCTAAAATTTTAAAATAAAATAAGGAACTGTGGGCCCAATAAAGCTCACAAGCTTCACTAGGTTCTTCTGCATTGCACTTTTTTATTTCCTTAAAAATGACACAGAAAACAGACAAGTTTACAAGGGGTGTTGGAGGGAAATTATCCATACAGAGATCACTACTAGCAGACTAGCGACGGACAACAGAAAGGCCTTAAATCCTACAATCCGATGAATTACGGGGGAATTTCCAAGTATCTCATAAAGTCAGTCACAGCCCCGAGGGCTCTTTTACCTTCTGCAAAGCAGCAACACCACAGTAACAAGAAGAAACCTCATCTCTCTATCCCTCCCTGCTTCCTGGGGGATGAAACCTCGATGCTCAGACCAGTCTGCTAGAGGAGGAAGGGAGTGGATGAGAATAATTCCTCCCTGATCCTGAAAATAATAACCTAGGTGGACCTAATGCTTAGCAAAGGAGCAGTTGGCCAGTCACAAACACTATTACTCATTTGTGGCCTTTTTTAGTGCATGTCCAGAAACCCACTGCTAGGGTGGACATCATGATTTATTTACTATGAAATCAGTGATCAACACGGGGAGGAAAATGCTTTTGTTTTACATGGGGAAAAATGGTTATGTGGCAAGAATCCTGCACTCTGACCCACTGGGAGAGGGATTTTGCATTGCCATACAGAAGACGAATGACAGATTAATTAGTGCTTTGGGTATTAATTGTATTAGGGTTGATAATTCTAAGATAAAAGCTGCACAAGAATGCTGCTTATATTTCCACTGGAGAGTGTTCCATAACTGAAATCTGTAAACCACTGACACTTCTTTCTTTCATGACACCGTGTTCTAAGTTTCATGTTTTGAACACAACTCTGGAAGGGCAAAAGACTAATTCAGTGGAGACAGGTGTTCTTCAAAAAGCGCAGAGTTTCTGTGTCTTTTTCACTTAGGAATTTTTCATCTCTGGAGATGCCAGGTATCTCCCATGCAAAAATGGAAGGGAATTCATCCAGCCAGCATGGTCACTTGGGTTGCCCACAATAACTTTCCTTCCCCATACAAGCTGACAAAATCTCAACTGGTGGTGGCACACAGATGACAGGTGTGAAATACAAAGTGAAGAATTGAAGGCCAGTGTAGGCACTTCCTGTTCCTGCATGCTTGCTTGGAACAAGACATTTTGCGAACACCACAGTGTCTCTGCAGCTTACAGTCTTTGGGTTTAAAAACTTAAAGTCTGAGAGACAGAATGAGGCACAGGCTTGTAAATCATGAGGAGTATGCAGTCTGGGATAATAAACAGTCACTGAGACAGCTGCTGTCACAAGAGATGAGCAGAAAGAGATATTGCTACAACAGCAGTTTTTGTCTTCATAAGTAGCCCTAACTGCATGCATGGAAAAATCCAAATGTTTCTAAGCAAAGAGCAGAAAGCAACACAAGTTCTTTCTTCAATATTTTAAATGTAGCTCATCTGTGTCCTAATGAGTTGTCCGGACTCCCAATCCATATTATTATTCAGGAGCGATGTGGAGCAGGATGCAATTTAGCTAGTAGCTTCTGGTCCAAAAATGACTGAATTCAAAGCATGCATATTTGGACTCCCCAGATACCCCTCACACTAACCATTACAGCATGAAAAAAATGCATCTTTCCTGTCATAGAATAGCGTTAACTGGAAGAGGAACATGGTCATAGTTGTCACAGTCATTAATCCCACAGTTATAATTGCCAGCTGCTTACTGTAGTCAATGGCTGTATTCTGGACAATTACGGATGATGTCCATGGATAATCTATTGCCTGTTTTGGAGATGTGGTACCCTGTAGTGTAGTCCTTGACAACTTTAACATCAAGCTAGTGTAATGTCTCTAAGGATGTACAGAACACTGCGATCCCTCTTTCCAGTTTTCATTCAGTCTTTCAGAGCTGTCTTATGGTGAAATCTCCTTCTGCACCATTTTCAATTAACAAGCCTGTAAATATTTTCTTCCAGCACTTGAGAGCTATTTGAAAGGGCTTTAAGCCTGAAAATGTATTTATTTTCTCTTTATTGTCTTTTGCAGATGCCTACTAGATAATCCAGGAACAAAACTGCTGATTTATAGAGCAATACTGCACGTCACTGGTCTGATTTATTGGGTAGCCACTGTTTTGTTAGTTCAGCAAAACAAGAATGGTATTTTTGGGACCAGAAGTGCCAAAAAACATTGTTCATCATCAAAAATCTAACCTGAGGAGCAAGTTGAATTACTGAGGTGCCAAAGCAGCAGGGTTATGTCATGTCCTTTTTTTCATGGTCAACTGTTAGATTAGAGCCAGCACAGAACTCCAAGGTTAGCGTTGGCTCACACCTGCATGTCTCTAAGCCTGTCTCAAGGAGGCTTGATGGTCTAACTGTAGGTTTGCCATTATTGTGACAGGTTCGGGAATTATGTCATGCTCCATTTTATCCATCCCCTGTTCAAACTATGAATAAGTAGCAAAATGTGGTACTCTTCATGAGCAAATCCCTTTTCTTTAGTTGTATGGGTTATATTTGAGATTGTAGATATGATTATGTATGAATTCTCTATTTGCTAAAGAGGCTTGATTTGATTCAATTCTTTTTCAGGCTACCTTATTTTTCTGAATCTCAGCCTTTAAATAAAAATCCTCTTTTATATCTTTATTGGTCATGATATCTAACATTCTTTAAATGCACAAACCAGAAGCTTAATTTTTTAAAGTGATTAGCATTATAGCTGTCAATCTTGCACTGAATTTGGTGCAAGTATCATGGTAGTATCATTTCTCAAGGAGATATAAAAACCTCACCCATGGTTATTATGTTAAACTTTTTAACTCATTCTATAAGCTTTCTTCATAAAGCCCTAGAAATATTTTCTCACTTATCTTAATTTTCCCTGTCTCATATTCTTAGTTTTTGTATCAGTTTTTTAAGAACACTGATTTCTTTACAATTTAATGCATTTATTTTAAACAGTAACCAACTGGGGAGGGTGGCTTTTTAAAATACATCTATATCTCTCCATATATCTCCATCTCTCCATACATCTGGTCATCTGTATCTCTCTATATAATGATATAACTGTGCATCTACATCTGTCTCTATAAAATCCACTGAGGGTTTTCAACTCTATGCAGTCGATTCAGCATTTTCTCCCATTTGCTTATTTACTAATGTTTTTAAGACTACAGTGTTTAAGCCAGTTTTTCTAGAATTTTACTCTTTCCTGCTGCAGCAAGAGCAGTAGGTGACTACAAGACTGGTTTCATTTTCAATCAAAACAACGGCAGCTATAATTATTTTCTAAGCATATACTTACTGTTTGTTTCCATGAGTCACATTCTCGAACATGTAAACATATGTTATTGAGTTTCATGGGTATATTAATTCATGTCTGTACTTCTCTATGTATTGGGGTGTGATCAGAAATTACAAAACTCCATGCATGTTTAAATTTTGAAAGATACCCCAAAGAAATTTGGAGGAGTCTTTCTATCCCCATGTGACACTTGGTGGTACAATATGTTTCTGTCATGAAGAGAATAGAAATAGTACAAAAGAAGTTTTTATACTCAGCATTTTTTGTATTTTAATGGGATTTTTTTTCACTGTATTATTTCAGTTGGTCAAATCTCCACCATATACAGAATAATTATTACCTGCATGAGTTATTTTTGAGACTTTCAACTTGAGATTTGGAGATATGTTTTGATGCATAGGATTAGTTTTCTCTGAGGCACTCTAACCAGGTACATTTGTAATTCCTAGAAGGATATATGATTTTTTGATGCAGTATTTTCGGCATTAAGATACTTGTCACCTTCTACCACACTGCTCCTTTTTCTGGTGGTATCTAACAACAGTTCAGGCATTCTTGGGGGTGACATAGGACCAGCAATGAAGTGATTTGCCCAAGTAAGTCAACAAGCCCGTAAGAGAGGTAAACAGTTGCCAGGATTCCTGTGCATAGAGTCCCGATGACTAGATTGCACAGCCTGCTTTAAATTTGCATGTGTTACTATTAGTGTTTTAAACCCTGAAACCAACCAATTCTTTTTACAAGAATAATTGGCACAGATGTTAGTGTACATTCTCAGGTAGGTGCAATAGATCCAGCATTATGTGTTTATATTTGAGTTCCTGCCCATTAAGAGATTGTTCTGTAAAATTAACAACTCTCACATTCAAGATGCCAAGGCAGTTTTCCCTGTATAATTTTTATAAGTGTTTGCCAGAGAAATGGCAAAACAAACATATAATTTTGCATAGCACACTAAAATGCAGGCTCACAGCTGTCTACACTAAATGTTGTCTGATGCTGTTTCAGCCCTAAGTGTCCTGGGAGAGAAAATGAATAATCATCCCATACATACCTGAGCCCGGTTTCAGGGTTTCACTCTTGTACCAAGCATCAGCAACCACTGTGCCCAACTCCCACTGGACTAGGCTGAAGCCCTACTGCAGCGAGGGGAGCTCATTTTTTGGACACTGCTTGCCCAGAGTTGCCATCCACGTGTGTGAGCTACCTGCACTGCTCTGAGCTGCTCATTGCCAGTGTTGAGCACAGCTGGGGGAAATTTTCCTCTGTGTTCTCTGGGCACAGAACCAAAAGGGGATTTGCCCAGTAACGCTTTTTAATGGCAAGTCCTGATGCTCTGAGGCTCATGGAGAGACCGACAGATACTTGCGAAGTTTAAAAAGCATGCAAAAAGACAGACATAATTTTAAGAAATTGTGGTCAGTGTTCAGGGGTCTCACAAGGACAAAGGATCAATAAAGATTTTAATTATTCTCTCAGGAAGCTTGAGTAACTTGACAGAGCATTGTTCCCTCTTGTGCTTTTTCACCGCACATTTTGGGGAGCTCTGAACTCTGCTCTAAGCCTCATCCTTCATGCAATACTGACACTAAAACAATTGCCATTTTGAACATAGGCACAAGATGCACTGAGAGGGCATTTCAGCAGTTGTTTACTTGCCCTCAGCAGAGAGTAACATCCCCTGATCGGTTTACCACCCAAGCTACAGCCATACGTGGTACAGACAAGGGACATGCACGGCAGCTCAGTCTTGATCCAGAGGCAGTGGTAGCCGAGGGGTACAAACGCTGACCAGGAGGGCAGGACTGCAGGCCTTGGCAAGTGGTGCGGCCCTGCATGAAATTGGTTTCATCTCAGGAGATGCAACGGAAAGAGGAGACCACCTCACGGGGCAATCTGCACTCAAATGTTCAAGTATTTCAGATGTTCTTCCAGTTGATCACATCATCTGCATAGTCAAGGTCTGTGAAAGTCATCTGGCCAATTAGTCTTCCAGGTCACCTGCTCAGGTGGGTCAGCTACCTGCCTCTGGCATGGCAAAATAATGAAGAAGGATGTAGGAGAGGACTTCTTGTGATTCTTTTCTCTCCTTCTGCCTCTCTATTTCTGCCCTGTGGGAGAAGAAAATGACATTTAGCAAGAAACCAGCTTTCTGTGCCTTGTAGCAGCATGCGTGAGTTCTCCACAGAGATTATGCATGTGGTTTTTGAAACATGCTCTGCCTGTGTCATATTGAGGCCACGGCATATGAGCATTCCCTTTCTGCTAAAGGGAAGGTAAGTAAACAACCACAGAAATACAAGAATTGCAATGCTGAGAAATCAACCCATGGCACACAAGGATAATATAAGCAGAAGTATTGTCCCAAGAGTGATTATTATTCAGGCCATTTACAAGAAATCTGCTATAAATTTAGCGTGTAAATTATTTTCATTTACAGGAATGGCAGGCTGAGCTTTTAGAAAATAGCTCTGAACTAGGCTGCATTGTCATCTGTGGAAAAAACCAGCTGGCGGATCTCAAATTTGGTATTTTAGTTTCCCACAGCTTCAACATTTATGATTCTTCCTGATACTAATATATGCAATTCAGGTTTCATTTCTGTGCTGAAAATAGAGAGTAAAGTGACATACAGGAGGCATGCCTTGAGACTTGCAAGGAAATTGTTTAAAAAGCAGTTTAACAAGGGATCTAGCTTTCACATCCCTCACATTATCTGAAGAAAATTCCCCTTAACTGATGAAATATTTGAATAAAATACACTATTGGCAAGGCTCATAGTAATTTATAAATTCTGGCTGTCAAACAGGGATCCACAAGAGGAAGAATACTAGGCAGAAATTTTTGGTGTGTTTCAGAATAAAATTGCACTACAACAATATCCATCATTGAGAAGTTTTCTAGCCAAATCCACCCACAGTCCTATGAAAAGTCAAGGATTAGATTTCAAAGGCTATAGAGACACCCTGACTAGTCTGGTCTTGAAAACAGGATATAAGTCATGTAAAAGGAAAGACTCACATTGTGCTAATAACTCCTACTATTCTGAAATGATTTAGGTCAGACTGAGATTATCTTTCGCTGCTCAGAAGCACGTTAATCTCACCATTTGTGTTTTGTGAATGTCAGATTCATAGATACAACCGTGAACTAAAATACTGCCCTTGAATAAATTGAAATCCTGGACAATTTTACATCATTTTTGCTGAGTGTTGCAGTGTAACAAACCCTCTGAGTGTTGTTGATTCCAGAAGAATTGGGGCGTTATAGAAAAAAAATTAAGCTAACTGCCAATACCCAAGAAAATAAAGACAAATTTATCCCGGATAACTCTGAAAAATCAGTTCATGCAAATGTTTAACCTTACGTGAAATGACACTTATTACTGTCGTGCAAATGGTGCTGTATTAAGCAATGGCTAATCAATAGCTGTATTAACCAGAATGGTTTCCAGATGGGCTGGGGGTAGGTGGTCTGGGAAAACGAAGGGAATCTTGAATTTCAGTTTGGAGGAACTGGTCTTGTTTGTTAACGGCATTAAATGCTGAAAATGTTTATTTATAGGTAAAGAATGATGCAGAAAGATTTCATTTGATGGCACTTCTCCAAGTAAGTTTTTAAAGAAAGGAAGAACACATATTTTAATTCTTGTCAAAGCTCAGAACAAAATGGACCCATTTAACTTTCTGTTTTCCACTAAGGTTAAAATGGCACCTCTGCTCAGTTATTTACTTCTTTCTACACAAAATCTCCATTTCATCAAAGTTTGAATGTGCCAACAAGAGAAAGAATTCAGTATTCATCAAAAGAAAAATTAAAGTGTAGACACATTCATGAAGGACTCAATCTATAAAACGTGAAGGTCATGTTAATCTAACTTCTACCTTGACTTTGTCCTCTTTTGATAGCAGAAATTGATATTTAGGTATAGACATTAGCCAGAAATGCCCATTCAAGTTTTTGTTTTAACTTACTGTCTTTATTAAAGCTGGTAATTATTTGGCAACAAAGGAGATGGCTGATGTTTCCAGCTGGCATTTTTAATAAAGCATTATAAGAGTAACTGAATGACAGCTATTGCATCTGAAAATCTTTGTTGCTGTTTTAGCGGGCTCCAGTACAGCTGTTTATGCATCACATCCTGCTGCTGCCAGGACAAGCCCATTTCCTGACAGAAGTAACAAAGAAGTAGCTCAGGCATGATATAAATCTTATAAATATTAGAATAACCTAATATCAGCCTCTAAAATTTACATTTTATAATCATGATAAATATCATATGGTGTCTCTTAAAAGTTGTATTGCTTTGCCAAGGACTCTTATCAACATGAAGTCTGTATCTGCAAATCTCTGGGCAAAGGAACAACCTCCCTTCAGTGTTACATTCCTGGCCTCCACAGATCAACTGATCACTACTGCAGCTGCCACTTGAGTTGTTGTGACGCTTCTCTGGATCTTCTTGACCACTTCCCCAAATACTGTGTTCTGTTTCTGCTTCATTTTGCATTACGTTTAGATTTGTTTTTCACTGTTTCAATCATCTGCAAATTTTGCCTCATGCTTGAGCCATGTTTAGTGGAGCTGGGGAGTAAACAAATGACTTGTTATACTGACTTCTCATTCCAGTTTCCTCTTTGGGGAAGTAACTGAAATCACTGTTTTACTTCCCACACCTCAATCAGTGACTTAAATTGAGGCCACTTTCCACAGCTGTGTCCTGACTGCAAATGTACATTTTTTTGACATTTTGTCCTCATCAAGAAGGTTTTCAATATTTAATCATTTTTTAAAAGCAATCCTAATTTCCTTTTCAAATGCACTGCAGCTTCAGTTTAATCATTTGGACAGAATTATGGCTAAGGTTTGGTTCTATTCCAAACAAAATAGATTCCTCAGGCTCTATTCTTGCACTGGTCTGAAGCATTGAATGTAACTGGTTGTTATTTACAACTGGCTGACAGCTGTAATACATTTGTAGCCTTCACTATTGCAGTGCACCACTGGCAGGAAACCTTTAGCAAGTAACATAGCTGGAGCCATAACAAAATGGTTCAGTGATTCTGTTAACACTCAGTGCACTGCATCTCACCCCACGAGTTTGTTCAGCCCTGCACTGGGAACTCCTTTCTGTGCTGATGGAGTAGAGCTGAGCAGCATCATCAGAGCCGCAGCACAGCAGGGAAACCAGAAAACAAGCTGTGGTGGTTTTAGCAGTTTGGAAAACTTCTGTGACGGGCGCAGAGCCCATAGTTGATAGACAGGTTGTTAGACCACTTAAATAAGCTGATAACGCCAGACGTACATATTTAAAGCAGGAGGAAACACGAGAAGTTCTTTTGATCCTGCTCCCCCGCCAAGGGGTGGCGAGGGTGGGGGGGGACCCTGGGCCGCCTCCTGCAACGGGCTGCCAGGGCCACCGAGAAAGCCACTCCGGAGCCGCGAGCAGCCATGCAGCAGAAAACACCCCCAACTGAGCCGGGAACGTGCGGCTGAGGCCCATCCTAGGCTGCCGTGTCCCACGCGGTGCCTCTGAGGCCAGCGAGGCTCAGCCCGAACCGAGGAAAAACATCACACTGCCAGCAGTGAGAGACAGGGCGAGTCTTTCCCCGATGCAGAGCCCGAACAAGATCAACTTCTCAGCTGAAAACTTACAGATACCAACTTTCTTCCAAGTCAGAGAGAAAGGAAAGTGATGTCACGTGAGGAGGCTAACATGGCAGCGCCACTGTTGGTGGAAGAAGGGAAAGAGAGGAGGCACTCCCAGCGCCAGAGCTGAAATTCTTCTTGCAAGCCGTGGTGAGGACTATAAATACAGCATATCGTTCTTCCCTGTAATTCAGGAAATGAGGTACATGGAGGGGTGCAGAAATCCACGCGCAGCCTGTGGAGAAAAATGCTCATACCAGAGCCCATAGATGTTGTGAGAGGCTTTCAGAGATTGAAGAAGAGAACCTTTGCTTTCAGGCTGGACAAGCTCATCCTTAAAGGACTAAAACCCCATGACTATTATGACCCATGATGGCAGTGGAGGAAGACTGCAAGATTCATGGGAGGGATATTTTTCACTGCAGCAGATTCGAGCTTGTTGTTTGTGAAGTTTGCAAAAGCCACGCCGGAGAAGTTCACAGAGAGCTATCTTCCGTGGGAGGACTCTCGTGGCACAGCAGAAGAAACTCTTCCTTAAACATAAAGAGAGACTCCTAAGAAATGAAACACTGACCAAAACCCCGTGTTTGTTTTCCCTGTGTGAGTTGGTGGAAAGAGGGAGGTACTGGAAGAGAAAGGTGTTCTGGAAGTTTGCTTTGGTTTCTCATTATTCTTTTTACTTTTAATTTAGGTAGTAATAAATCTTCCTTATACTTTTAAGTTTGAGCCTGTTTTGCCCTGGAGTTTTTCCGTTTTCCTCAATAATCCTTATTTCACCTCATAAAAATGAAGTTTCAATTTCCCCTTCTCTGCTTAGCTATAGAAGAGGCAAATAAATAAATAGTTTTCTTGGTGATTGGCACCTAACCAGCATCAAACCACAAGGTGAGACAGAGAACAAAAAGCATGGGTTCAGAGTGCCACTGTCCTCCAAACAGCCCAGAGCGGAAGTAGGACACAGGTAGAGGTGCAGGCACAGAGTGTCCTCCTGGCCCATTGCCACTCTGCAGCATTCCTCCTGCTGTTTTTCAACAAGGTGTGAGCTGGGAGTCATTTGTAAAATTGTATTTACACTATTCAAAATACAAGGTAAGACCCAGGAGGATTCGGCTGTGTATTGACTGGATATGACCTTTATCCTTTCAAATATTTTTCATATGATTAGCATGCAGTTTATAATATATTACTGTATTCTTCTTAGGAACTACTGGAACTCTGGTTCTTTTTTTTCTTCAGTATAGAGCATATGAAGGATTTTGTCCTATTTAACCGTCTCTTTTCCAAGAAGTGTTTTTTCTCACCTGATGCAAAAAAGGTTTAACATGATGAAAGCACCTGAACAGTAATGCTTCTTAGATTTTCTTTCTGTTGTGAGGTAGTTCATTCAACGTTACGCAATGTGAGACAACTGTCATTTCAAGTTAACACACCAGTTTTTCCTCTTTTCTTTTGTCCATTATCTTTCTTTTATATACCCCTGGTTGAGGCACATGCTCTGTTCTTTTGTCTATATGCTTAGTTCAGGTTGTAGTTCCACCTAAAACAAGATGCAATGGGAAATTTGAGCTTGGTTTATACTTTTGTATGCTTTTAGTCTAACTTGAGCTGTAAGAACTGTTCCTTAATTAAAACGTAAGAAGTTTTTTGCCTTCATTCCAATTGCCTATTCTGCTTTTTGTTGCATTTTAACATTTTGAGCTTAGAGAGTAGTATATTTCCATTAGATATCTGAATTGCATTTCCAATGCTGTTACTAAGTAGCTGTATTATTTAAACCTTATATGCACTTCTTCTAAACAGGTGACAGGATAAGTATTAAAATCATGACTGCTTACTGCAATTAACTTGATAATGAGTATAATAATGATTACTGGATAGAAGGCATGAGAGGAATTCTTAATGCTTTCTAACAATTAATGAAAAAAGTGTGCTAAGCTGTATGAAGAAGTGACAACTGCTAGATATACCCGGGGGACTGCTGGGTGTCAGGCACAGTCCTCAGTGTGTTACACTAGCCCAGAGAGCTTCAGCTAATCATCAGAAGAAACATCTTTCTTGACTCATATGATCCTAGATCTCAAACTGACTTGAGTAGCTGTTGTGAAAAAAACAGCTGAATGTCCCAAAACAGCCTGCTGGGACAAAATGTCCTCATTGAAAATTTCAATTTCCTACTTTTAAGGGCAAAAGTTTTGTAATATTATCCAAAGGCTGATATCCTGTTTCACTTGATTTAGGTTAAGATAACTGGTGTGGAAAGTATTTATTTACAACTTCTCAAACAGCCAGGACAGCTACACAGTTATAAGTGTTTATAAAGGACATCAGTGAAAAAAAAGAAAGAAAACTGTGCTTTTATCTTTTTATACCAGAAATAAAAAAAAAAAAAAACCCAAACAAAAAAAGGAACCATTAAGTCTGCCTGCAATCAGACAACCTGTTGTAGGCTCTATGCTGGCCCACACAATCAGAAACTTCTCTCTTCATCCAGGTTTTATGTCGAAGGTTACATTTATCACAAAAAATCTCCTTTATTGGACCCTTTCTTGAAGTTTTCCATTGCTAACATCCTTGGAGATTGCTGTGACACTTCTCCCCTGAACTAAGGGCTTTCTCACCCCTTTCAACAGAGCTCATTTTGTCAGATACATCCTACAATTGATTGTTCTATTATGTTGGTTATTAAAAAAAAGTAAACATTCCCCAGCCTGTACCTGGTGAGCTATGAAGTTTGTGTATTTGACTGGAATCTTTAATACAAACATGCAAACGAGATTCACCCATGCAGTGCACTTGGCTGAGAACAGTGTGGGAGGCACCTCCTTTGGGGTGATATTTGCATTGTGATGACTGAACTCCAGATCCCATCTTTCAAAGGTGTGGCAATAACAATATAACTTCAAATGCAGCAAGCGCCAAGGCGTACATCAGGCAGAGTGCCTGATGAAGACTATAACTAAAGAAATGGTGATGCAAGCTGCTCTACTGTCAGAATAGTCATACAGGAGGAAATATAGAAGAAATCTGGAAGACTTTTCCTGAAACATATGAAGCCTTTTAGGGAGACAAAAAAAATCCAGTCCACTCAGCAATGGGATGCCCTATCTAGAGCATATTCCATCTATGAAGGAATAAAGAGACAGTTCCACAGGTCAACAGTTATTGGTAAGTATTGTACATTATATAGGTAGAATCCGGTTATCTACGCTGGAAATGACTTTTTGTGTGTGTCCAAGCATCATTTTTTTAAACACTATGGAAAAACTAGTGACCTTCATTGAGTCATTGGTTCTTCTTTGTCTCTCTCATATGACAGGTAGTTTCACAGTTCACTTTGCCATCTCATAATTTTAATTTCTCTGCTGAACTGTTAAACATTTCCAATGCATGCACACCATCACAACTGTTGCACCCTATTTCACACCGGTTTGATAATAAATCACTGGGGTAATAAATCACACTGTCCTGTGGGAAAATAGAAGCAGAAAACAGAGAGATACAAACTGCTCTTCAACGTACTTTTTTACTTAATCTGAGGATTTGATAAAGGAAAACTCTTTACATAAAACTGCTGGATTATGAGAGCAAAAGGAAGGGGATGGCAAATCAGAAAGTGCTCCGTCATTACAAAAGGTGAGGGAGGTGGTAGTCACCATGCAGTGACATTACTCAGACATTACTCCTCTGTATCTGGAAGAAAGGGTGCTGGAGCAATTTCTGCTCTTCCTTTGTTCCCTAGTAGGGACCGTGTCTGTTATCTACACTTCGCTGTTATCTTGTGTTGTCACTGTGTACAGGACAGTTTACATACATTAGATACATTTCTGCTCTCTTTGCAATGCCTGGCTCCCCAAACCAGCTCTTGCCAAGGCTGCATTCCTGCACCGATGAGTCATTGACCTTCTGCGGTTTGTGTTTCCACCCGAGCTGGAGCCTCTGCTCTTGGCCTCTCTGGCACTCTTGGGGGCTTTGCGATGTTACTGTGAAATCCAACAGGCTTCTGGCATGCAGTGACAGATCTTTAAAGGGCAGTAGTGTCCCAAAGCTCAATATTAGCATAGTAAGCCCCAGTGCCTTAGCTCCCTGCACAATCAGTGTAGAGAGATAAGCACTCCAGAGAGAGATTCAAAGTGGTGAAATTGGAATTTCATTCCTGAACCCCTTTCTGAACCTCTCAGCCCTGACTCTTAATGCTAGAAGAAGCCCAAGATATTAAGTCTCAGTAGGTCATATCAGCCTTTGAATATACAGCCCACATCCATCATCCTCCATCTACTGCCTCCACAGCCTTGCAAAGGAAGTGTAATTGTCCTGAGGAGCAATCACTGCAGGATTGCTGAGCAGCACTGATAGTCTCTATGATCAGTAAATCCTCCCCTAAACCAGTTCAGCCAAGAAACTGAATTCAATTATTGAAGATACAGAGAAACACTAGTACTTGAAGGACACACTTCAAAGGAGTGAGTTTTCCAGGCTTTTTGTCTTAACTGTTTTCAGTCATTGGTCATTCTGCTGCTACATCTGAAAGATAGTTTAGGACAGACCTTCTCAGTGAGCTACTCTCACTTTATTCATAGCTTACTTTCCTAGAGTACTTACACTGCTGTTCATTTCTGTTCTTAGTTAATGAACTTCTTGTCTCTGGCTCTGAGCTTCTACTTTACCTAACATCAAAAGTGTCCCAAGGTTTTGATCAGTTCTTGTGGACTATAAAATTGGTTTTTAGAGGGATAATATGAATAAAGACATGCTAAATATTCATATTATATAATATTTATAAAGTAATTATGCTGTTTTCTGAAATCTGAGCCAAGTATCAATGGGTAACTTAAATTCCCATAGGCTAAAGCACCCCAAACGCCTTTGGATTTCAAAGTTGCACTCTTGTTATATGAATTTTTAACATTCCTTCTGCTTGTGTGGCAACAAACCCACTTTTATGAAAGAAATGCCTACTGTTGTTTTTGATGGTAAAATCACAATCAATAACTTATTATTTTATTCTAGTTTACAGATCCCTAGCAACAGCTCTTTGATATTCCTCCTTTTTGACAAGTGGAAGATAATTTGTGTTGTGCATTAACCTAATGCACAACACAAATTAAATTTGTTAAGACAGAAGCAGAAAACTACAGTAGCCTAAGAGTATAAAAATGACACATTAAGCCAATGGTCCTTCTAACCCACCAATCTGTAGCAACCAACAGCAGATGTCTTGTGCAGAATACAAAACCCAGGGATCATGTAGTGGTGTTTTCAGAGAGTGATGCCCCTTAACTTAGTCCCCTGTGGATATTTCTTCTTGCATTTGCCCAACCACTTATTGAAACCATATACACTTTTGCATTGAACAACACTATCGCTAGAATTTTTATAGTTTATTTACTCATTGTGTGGCAGATCCCCTCTGTTGCTTCTTCTGCATGTGCTGCCTGCTTGCTTTATTTGAGAGTAATACTGCTGTCTTTTGAACTGTAAAACACAATTGTTCTCCATTTCTTCTCTGCGTTGCTAATGGTTGCAAAGGCCTCCACTGTATTCCCTTCTCGGCAGTTTCTTTCTCATGCTGGCACTTGCTCCTCACAGAGCTGGTCCAGACTTTGATCATCCCTGCTGCCCTTCTCTGAACCCATTCCAGTCCCTGGGATAGAAGGGTCATAACATCCCAGAATACCCAAGGTGCAGGCACATGGGGTTCATATAGGGGGGGAAAAAAGTTTCCTGTTGTGTCCTCTATTCCTTTCTTTGTCATGTCTAGCATTTGATTTGTTTTTCTGACCTGAGCACTTGACAACCTAGTTGACATTGTAATAAAATTCTCAATTCCAGTAGCAGTCAGAGAGGCTATTATTTTATAGATAAGATTTTCCTATGTGAATCATCTGCACTTTAATACTTTTCTCACTCCTGGTTTTGCTCCCAATACTCATGGCCTTTGTTCCAAATAATTCAGTGATGATTTTGAAAATCTTGTTTTGCTTCAGATCATTTTCAGCCGCTGCCTGCTTTGCATGTTGGAAGTATATATCCAATTATTTGATGTAAATCAAAGCTTCCAGGCTACTACTCAATTTAAATTCTCCTTCAAAGCCATGCCTAATTTGAATAGAAAAGGTTAATATCCGCCCTTTTTATGCAGAGACATATTTTAATTCAACCAAGTTTTCATCACACAAGACAGTCCTAAGATTTCTACCTTAGACAATATGCCGTTCTTTTTTAAAAATAAAATGTCCTTACACTTTTTCCACAAAGAGATTTCCATCGGTGGTTTTTTTTTTTTTTTGAAAGTTAGCGCTATCATCTTTTATTCTATTTCCACTTTGCTTTCCTCATTGAAAATCCTTCATAACTATCTACTTTTCCTTCAGTAGCATGTATATTTCATGTGGAATCTACTAGGTATGAAATTTCCCTATTTTCTTGATTCTTGCTTTTTACAAAACTAATGTTGTCATCTGACAAACTGCACTTGGTCATGATGCAATATTTTTTTAGATTCAGGCATCTGAGGCAATGCAGACTTGTGTAACATTCTATATTGACACTAATTCTCCTGTCATTGCCTATCTTGTGCATTAACGCCTTCAGCACATGGATGAGCAAAAGATTCTCTTCTGTCAGTGCCACAGAGCTGGAAATTGCAACAAAGACTTTTTTCCCTTTTGTCCTGTCTTCTTCCATGAGGAACACCTTCTGTTCTGACCAAAAATTCACCATTAACTGCTTGGGGATAGTACTAAACATTCATTAAAGAAACCTCTCTGGGGAAAAAGGCTATCAACAATTTCGAAGGCACAACACATGGTATTTCAATAGGGAGAAGAGAAGAAAAAAGCAGGTATTCCCTGTCCTGGGTTTGTGGATAAGAGTCAATGCACTGAAACAATATTATACCTGATTCAGATTGTATGTGCAATCATACACTAAAGAGGTAGCAAAAAGGCTTTTGAACTGATTTTATTTTTTTTATGACCATATCTCATTTCTCTACTTGCAGTAGTCCAGTGGAGGTGTACAGCACTATCAATTGAGTATATTTTTCCATTTAACTGTTCTCAGGCTTTCAGGCCATTTAGAATTCTGATTCAAACAATCCCAAGAGAATTAATTTTTTTTTCTATCGAGTTTGTTTTTCCTCTTTGTATTCTTGCAGTAGCATGGAGGAAAATATTGTTACGTGTGGGTGTTCTGCAGAGGCTTATTCATCTGCTTCAGTGAGTCTGCTCATTTTGCATCCAAGCATTCAGTTGCTAAAATCAGCAGACCCTATCTTGTAAACGTCTAGATCAAATCTTGTATAACAGTTGATATGAGAACAAATAGAAATTTAAACAGTTTGTATGGATTCTTTAAAAAATCATTAGAATAAATTACCATGAATTCTAAACACAGAAACACATTTGGTAACTGACACTGACATGAATAGTTTCTTCTTTTGTGCTCATAGATATGATATTTGCAATAGATTCTGTGTGTGTGTGCTGCTAGGAGGGACCAGAGGCCTTAGGAACTTTTGATCTTTTCCTCATGAAAGATAGTGTTAATTGAAGATCATACTGGGATTATGAATATACCACCAAACGTGCTTTTTACTTGCAAATGTTATAATAACATTCCTGGAGATGAACATCAACTAGAACCGCATGAGGCTTCTATTCTGACCCTTAGCACAGAAGTAAATTCCTCAGAGGAATTCACCATCCCAAGTTTTGGGTTACCTTCCTGGACTGACAGCTGACATAAATGGTCACTGATTCGGAGACAACAAAGCTGTGATAGTTTCTCACAGGAGGTCTCTCACCTGAAGTCTCACGTAGGTTTGTGAACTTGTGAGAACTATGGTTTCTTTTAGAAATGGTGTGCAGAGGTAATAGCTTGACTTTTCATCCTTTGCTCATTTCAGAACCGGTGTGCCTGTCATGCAGTGCCTGCTTCACACTCAGCTTTGCTTTGCTCACGTGCCGGCTGTCAGCTGTGCTTATCCTGCAGTTTGGAGTCTCTTCCTCCATGTATGTGGAGACTCAGACTCCCCCTCTGAAGAGATTCATTAAACGATGACTGATGTGGCTGCTAGCAGAATGAACACTGGTGGCGTCTTACTTTTAAAAGTCACTTAGTTTTACACGACCTATGTAATAATCCAACTGACCACGCACTTTTAAGAAACGTGTGCATGTTGGGGTAGTAAGAAAAAGCAGAGACAGTTCAATTGCTGCTTACTTCAAACCTAGAAGGATGACTATGAGAGGAAAGGGCAACACAAAGACATTGGGCTGTTGGGCAGAGGGAAACAGCTGGAGGCAAAGATTTCCCTGGGTGGTCTGACAGGGCCACATAGTCTCACCCATGGGATAAAACTCCCTTCCAAGCTTACAGGTCTTCCCACTGCACTCTACAACATTGTGTACACTCATCCATTTGGCCAACATCAAAGATAATTGGAAACAAAGACAGGGAATACAAATAGCCTTATGTTTATTTTAAAAAGTTCAGTTTGTAGCAGGTTGTATCAAGAGAAATTAAGATCACAGAGCTAAGGTAATTAAATGACACTTGCACAGCAGGTTGTTTCAGGTCTGACTCTTTAAAACCCGCCTTTTGCTAGTGTGCTCTTTCATCAGTGGCCTATCCAGCACAGTGAGATTAAATGAGGATTTTGACCTGCTTCATCACTTCTGTAAACAAGGAGATTCAATGAGTTTCAGCTTGTTCATTGACATCTGGGGCTTGACCAAAGCCCAGTGAAAATCGATGGAAATACTCCCATCAGCTGTAGTGGATTTTGAATCCTGCCTTTGAAACTTGGAATAAAGATGACAGGGAGAAAGGAATACACTTCTGAGCATAAACAGAATGAATCATGCATCCACATTTTGTTTTGATCAATTAATGACTGACTTTTAAACACAGAATTGAACACAGACCTCACGATGTTTCTAACTGTGTTATGAAGTGTCTCGGTAAACATCTGTTATAAAAACTTAGGAATATGAATTAAGTAAATTTAATATTGGTAAAATTACATTACAGTGGAAAAGTGGAGCCATTGGCACTTCTTAATTTTAGTTCTGCAGAAATAGTTAAAGGCACTAGCAATCCATGCAGCATTTTGTGTTATTAAATAGGTCAGTGATGTGGGTTGGGCAAGGGCTTTAAAGTTTGGTTGGTACTGAAAAGGTAGATGGGGTCTTGGGGCCAATCAGGTTTTTTTTTTAAGCAGGACTCTCAGAAACTCCCAGTAATAACATGAAAACAGACTATTAATTTGCTTCTAGAATAAAACAGCTGTTTAAAGCTACAAGATCTTATACAGAAGAATAGTTCATTTTAAGGACTTAATAAATTTAAACAGTTTTAACTCCAGGCCATATTTTAGCAATAATAGTGCAGATTAAAATGCACTACAGTAAGGTAACAGCATAAGGAGTGTCTCCATAGGAATTTTACTGTGTTGGTTCCCTTTATGTCAAATAGTTTCCAGGAATGGAAATGAAGACTGTACTTCTCTTGAAAAAAATGCCGATCTACAGTTGTTAGGAAATGTATTCTAGTCTTGGAATTCTAACTTGACTAAATTCCCAGTTGAAAACCTCATTATTTTATGAAATTATTTACTGCAACTAAAAATATCACTAAGGATGCCTGTTGAGACACTAAATTGACTTCAAAGAGCCAAATAAGCTCATTAGGTGTATTCAAAAGATTACCTGTGTCCATTATCTGTTCAAAGTAAATTAACTGACTTTTATTTAAAAATAGAAATCCTTTCTACAACAGTACACATTTTCTTCAGTGGCGATTACAGGACTAAACATGTTTAAAAAAAAATAATTTCAGAATACATATATATATATGTCTTTCCCCACCATAAGCTGTTTTTATCTATTTCTTTCCAATGTAGCTTGTAAAACCTGCAAAAGAAATGAGGTGTATCAGTCCCCAAACAGAAGCCCCCAGATGTGCAATATTCTGCCAGCACAGTTCTCCCAACATGAGTTGCTCTCTGAACTATCTAGACTGATGCCATCAAACCAGTCATAGGCAGCTAAATGGTGAAGCCTAAGAGCTTTTCCCAATTACTCGTGTAAGCTCCCACGGATCACCAGATATCTC
Organism: Mohoua ochrocephala; assembly: GCA_013398855.1. NCBI lineage: Eukaryota > Metazoa > Chordata > Aves > Passeriformes > Acanthizidae > Mohoua > Mohoua ochrocephala. The sequence continues at coordinate 248,234 of VZTA01016268.1, read as the reverse complement.
TGGCCTTTTGAGATTGTCTATAGAACTAAAGAGGTTTAAAGCTCCTGAGGAAAGAGACTAACTTTAAGTACGTGGGGTGGAAAGTGGTTATACTAAAAAGGCTTATTTTTTAGCCTCATCTCACGTAACTTATTATCATCCTTCTCTTCTGGGCACATGTAAAACAAAAATATCTACAGATGTAGTATATAGGGAGCAAGTGTGACTATTTATTAGATCTTTTTTCTGATGAAAAGTAGGGTCGATAACCCGGAATTTATAGTATTCAGTGTGTTGTACCTGATGCTTACAAAGTTGTTTTTCAGATATGTGAGCACCCAAGGCTTTTTTGGCTCTATTTTGGAGCTGCTTGGTAATGTGATGCAATGTTTCCTCTCACTATGCTTATGACTATGTAGAAGATCAAGGAATTTGGTAAGATTTCTTTTGTGATTGCACAAATATGAAACATTACCTCTTTGTTCCTTAATATTAGATTGGAGAGAGTGAATGATTAATGTAAAAGAGCAATGAGACTCTTTGAATGGAGATGAAACGGTAGTTCACCAAAAAGAGAGTTCAACAGACACTTGTGACTCATCAAAGGGGTATTTAAAATGCATTTATTGCTAAAGCTGCCATAGAAGCAGGAAACTTAAAAACCAAATGTCTTAAGTAAGGAAAATTTGTGACTCTGCAGCATTTTCTAAAATTCAGCTTCTTTTGCATCGAATGATAAACTGAGAAATAACTTCTATAGTAATGGGCTTGCTGAAAGACTGTCCTAATAACTACACTCTTCTCTTAAATTGTACAGGTGCAGCATTGACTCTCTTAACTATCAGATGTCAGAGATACTTTGCAGCATCTACAGGCTAGGGAAAAAATGTAAGCCAGAAGCTATAAAAAGTTCTAATCTTCTCATCTCTTTCCAAGACAAATTAAAGAAAATTAATTAAGAAATTAAAAGATGCCCCTTAAATGTGATTTTGATCCAAAATGAGGCAGTTTTGATACCACATCATGTCTCAGGGTTGTACTGAAGGGCTCATATTTCATAAAGCATGTCTCATGCCATTCATGGTGCTCCGTGCTGACAGAGCAGCTCCAGTGCTTTGGGATGTTGAGCAGCAGAAAGAAAATACTGTTCTCAGGCTTGACTGAAACACATATTTACTAGTTCTAGAACATTGACAATGATTAAAAACATTTCCTTCTACTAATTCTTCACCTTTACTACTTCCATAGACACAAAAGTAAAACACAAGTGATAACGATGATTTGGATTTCTGAGTTATTGGAGAAAAACAAACCTAAAAATGGCCCCCAACTCCTATTTTGCTCTTCCTCATTATTCTGAAGAAAAAGGAACTCATCGAGCAGTCTGGATTTGCATCATTACTGAATATTTTCTTTAATATGAAACTAAGATCCTTTTAGAAAAAGTCGCCCAGTAAAATTCTTTTAAACAAAGAATGCCATTTAAGACCTCCATAGCTTTAACGGTGTTTAACTCTGTACAGATTTAACAGGGATAATTTTCTGCCTGTCTTTAACTTCCTCATAGATGGCAAAACAAAATTCACAGAATGGGCAGTTATCTGAAAAACCTCTTGCAATAGTTGCAATATCTAGAGAAGCCTAAGGCAATGAAATTTGAAATCTGAAAGGCCTGAAGATAGTTTTAAGACATGTTAATGATATTTGGCTAAGTACTATTTTTTTAACTTCTGTGTGAAATGCAAGACTCTATCTCAGATTTCTCCTGCTGTATTGGTTTACAGGACACATCTTTACCATGAACACATTTTACTGCTTGACTAAGACTGTTATTCTATCCCTAGGTAGTTTCAAATATTTTCTAAGTAATAGCTATGAGCCACAAAAATAAATGATGAGGGAGAACTTGTAACTGGGTGTGTTTTTAAGCTAACTGATTGAATATTAATTTTCGCTTTCACTCACTTCACATATCCTCCCCATTTTCTCTTAGGCAGCTGTAAGGTACACTGGAATGCTCACCACTGCCCATTGTCTTCCCTCCTGGGAGCTGCCACTGGAGATGTGCTGGCTGACAGCCGCAGTCCCCAGGCCCTTACCCCAGAGGCTTTTCTTAGCTCAGCCACCAGCAGGGAACACAGAGCCAGGAGGGTCTCTAGCTCACCTTTGGTCTCATTCTTGAAGGTAAACATTGCTTGCTGCCCTTCAAAAGAGTGCTCGAGCTACCCCCAGATTAATGACTGCTCACGGCCTGCCTGTTGAAAAGCCATTGCAGGAGTTCCAGTCTCCGGTAGCTCAAAATCTCATTCCGGTTTCTGCCCTGACCACACTCTCAGCTGGCTCTTCTCTTCTTCATCTTGACTTTCATCCGCTGACCTGAGTTCCCAAAGGATCAAGGCTTATGTGATTGCACTGCCCACAACCTTCACCCTTATGCTTAAATCTATTTCCCAATCAAAAAATTTGATAAATGAGCTGAGGTCTACATGAGAGTGTTTCCTGCAAGACTGTAAAATCTGCTTGCTTGCTGGAGGAGCCACTAACTTAACCCAAGCAGCCGCACTTCATTGCTTGCCAGCAGCCCATCCACACGTGTTTTGCTTGTTGAGAGGCAGCAGAGGCGCTGCCACGTAGCTCAGGAACACGGGGGCGAGGCTTTGTCTGTCGTGCGCTTTGGGGTGGAGAAGAGACACTATCTGTGGGGCGGCGAGGTCACCGACAAACGGGGACGTAGGTGGAAATACTAGAAATGTCGGGGCAAGAGCGGACAGAAGAAGGCGAGAGACGTGTGTTTTCTCCTCCGCGAAGCCCGAAGTGTGATTTCCTCGAGGCAGGACGGGGCAGACGGCCCGCAGCGGAGTCGGCTGGCGGAGCGCGGCGGCGGCCGCTGGAGGGCAGCAGAGACTCGCGAGCCGGGCGCGCCGAGCCCCGCAGCGCCCGCACAGACGCGGATGCAGAAGCGAACCTCGTCATGTAAAGCCTCCTCCTGACTACTCTCAATGGCCCTAATGCCCTCTAATCCAGCAAAGCAGCAGGAGGAAGAGATCTGCTCATCATCAGCAACCTGTATCTAAAGAAACCCTTAGAATGCGTCACATGTTGTAGGCACTTTGCTCAGCCGCTTGAAGAGGGAACGTATCAAACAGCATCAAGTGAACAGCTGCAGACATGCAAAGCAACAACTCGGCTGGTTCCTTCAGTTTCAAAGTCCAAGCCCGCAATATGCGGGGCTGGGAAACTCAGAACTGAAACTTCTGCTCTTGCTGTTTTAAATACTGACTATTGCCATTCTGTGCATATTTTGGAAAACAAAGACTGCATTTCTCTTTTCTAAGTGCTCTGAATGCTTACAAAGCAGTATATTTTTACCCTGGGAGCCAAAATGTTCCACCTAACATAGTGTAGCTGTACAAAGTGCATTCCCTGAGTTCAGTAGACTGTACTACTGCATTATTGCAGCCTATAGAGTGAAAAAACATATCCATTTGGCTATAGTTTTATCAGTGTCCTGAAAGAGGACAGGAGAAGCTGTTATGTGAAGGTACTGCAACGGCTCAGAAAGAAATTCTGTTTGTCTCAAAAAAGTGCCCTTCTTCATTTTCAACTTGGGTTATTGCTGCTGGGGTTTTGTTTCAGGTTTTCCAGCACATTGTTTTTTTTTACTTTTTAGGGGGGAATACTGGAAATGATCTAACTTTCCTAATAACTTTTCCAATTAATTGTTTTAATTAATTTTTCTAATTAACTGTTTTAATGAATCATAAGCAGTATAATTTTCCACTCTGTCACTGTAGCCAGCATTTAGCAAGTGCTGGGAGGAAAGGGTTAAAACTGGAAGATTTGGTGAGGAGGGAATAGCTCTGCTCAGGATGTCAGTGTGGGAACTCCATTTATTATGCCTAGTGTTGTTTATCCTCCACCTGTTTTGAGGAAGCAGGGTTCCTGTGTAGGGATAACACACTCTCACACACATACTTGAGCCTCCTGCTGGGAGAGGGAGAGATCATGAAAGCACAGCCTTGGGATAAACTGTGCATGTGTGAAGCCCTTTGACAGACCGGGGCAGGCAGTCAGCCCCTCCTGCCCATCCTCACGGTCTGCCAGGCTAAATTACTAAGCCTGACAGAGCCCGTGTCCTCACGTGCTTCTTTTCCTAGGATGAACTAAGCCTGACAGAGCCTGTGTCTCTGCCGCACGGTGTTGCTTGTGAGGTAGTGAATTAATCCACTCTTTGCATTTCAGCTGGGGCTTGGGGAACACCCTGNTGTGCATGTGTGAAGCCCTTTGACAGACCGGGGCAGGCAGTCAGCCCCTGCCCAGCCTCACGGTCTGCCAGGCTAAACGAAGCCTGACAGAGCCCGTGTCCTCATGTGCTTCTATTTCCTAGGATGAACTAAGCCTGACAGAGCCCGTGTCCTCACGTGCTTCTATTTCCTAGGATGAACTAAGCCTGACAGAGCCTGTGTCTCTGCCGCACGGTGTTGCTTGTGAGGTAGTGAATTAATCCACTCTTTGCATTTCAGCTGGGGCTTGGTGAACACCCTGGTTACCTCTATGTGTCAACTCACACAGCAAGGTTTGTCTCAAGCTGCTCTAGTGGGAACACAGTTTGGGAAAATTACTGAAACTTTAAGTTTTGCTAAAACAGCTGTAATCAACCTTGATATGCTTCAATGATCTCACACCTGCATGAGAGATAAATTGCTGAAACTGGACACTAGGAATGCAGCATTTATGAACCACAAGGACATTTTGCAGAACCCTGAGATAAAGAAGAAACTAACAAAGTAATTTCAGCAATTGTACTGAAACACTCTCTACCTGGAAAAAAGATAATAAAAAGACTGAAAATGTGGGCTAATTATCATGAGAAGAGAGAAATCAATCAACCACCAGTAGAAGATAGAATAATAATTAATGAAGAGAATTATATAAATTATAGCCAGTGAACATTAATTTCTTTGTATGCTAAAATGTACAAATAGTGAAAAGTTTTGAAAATGCTTATGCACGTCAGGGAAAGATCTGCCACGCATCCAGTGCTGTAATAACATGCCTGCAATCTAACACTAAAAATAGTGTTAGCGAGTTTGATTTACGCCAGCGTTTTTGGTGGCAGAAGGGCTTGTGAATTTGGGAACGCACAAAGCAAAACTGTTCCAAGAGAAGCACCTAGAGCACCTGATTTATCTTGTAGCTCATTTACTCACCCTCTTTATTTTCTTTTATTGTGAGCCTTCTCCAAACACAGCTCTTTTACAGTTTTGTAGCTGAGCTTCAAAGCTGAAGGAGCTGGGCTTGTACAGCCTCGAGAAGAGACAACTGACAAGAGACCTCACCAATATCTGTAAGTATCTGAAGGGAAGCTTCATCGAGAGGATGGAGGCTCTTCTCAGTGGTGCCAAGCAATAGGACAAGAGGCAATGGAGAGAAATTAATGCACAGGAAATTGCACCTGAGTATTGAGGAGGAACTTCTTTACTGTGCAGGTGACTGAGCACTGGAACAGATTTCGCAGAGAGGTTGTGGATTCTCCCTCATTGGAGATCTGCAAGAACCACCTGGATGCAATCCTGGGCAATGTGCTCTGAGATGACCCTGCTTGAGCAGGGAGGTGGGACCAAATGACCCAGTGTGGTCCCTCTCAGTCCCATCCATTCTGTGATTCTGTGATTCTCTGATTCTGTCTACCCGTGGTTCTCATGGATCCACAAGCAACAACCAGCATTTCATACCAAATAATCTTGTTAGAGGTTGGAAAGGAATGCAGCATGACAACAGGACAAGCAGCGGCAACTGAGGAGCTGTGGTGAATTCCTGGTATGAGAGTGTCCCACAGCATGTGACAGGACCAGTTTCATAGACAGCAGTGCTGTAAAGGATGCAGGAAGTTACAGAGGCTTCTTGCTTGGATGCTGCTTTTGTTTGCCAATTAGCAGCCCTGCTACCGGCGTTTCCTACTTGGGTAACAAGCCTCGGCATCACTAAGTGCCGACCCCCCCTTTAGGACCTGTAGCAGGAAAGCTCACGAACGCCTAACCAGCACTGCGGATGGCTGAGTCACAGGACAAACTGAGAAGGAACAAACGACCAGGCAAGAGCTGGGAATTCGGAGGTCACGGAAGACGGCTTGCAAATGTCAAACCAAAGGGGACATAAAAGGTGGAAACGGCAGGAGAGTTACTCCCTGTCTGGTGCTCTGAGTCGGTTCAGGGCTGGAGCCTAAGTGAGAAAGAGGCGTTGTGATCTGATCTGATCAGGTCCCACTCATGTCTGCAAAGAAGAGAGCGTTCATGTGACACGGAAGGGAAATCGAGTCGCTTTGAAGGCAAGGTTAGAAAACACAGTGGAGGGACTGAATTTATGTAGCTGTAAAACACTGAGGAAGATGCAAATTGTCTCCCAAGCTTTCCATAACAAAGCTTTTTCTGGATGACATTGTTTAGTTTGGCCTTATTTAAATACTGAATAATCTATTTGCATTTGTTAGAGGAAATTGCCATTCTAACCTCAGAGCTGGCTAGCTACACATATCTAAGAAAGAGAGGTAAAAGTGCTTAATTAGTGTTGAGTATCAGATAATTGATTCCATTTTACTGATACGAAATATATTTATTGCAGTCTGGACTTTTTCAGATACAGATAGATGAGATAGATGATGTGAAAAAAACCTGCTGGCTAGCAAGCTATTTCTCGAATTATTGTGTTAAATATTGTAATCTTGTATTTTAGGAATGTTTCTAATTTTTCTGGCTTTGAAAAAAACGATCTGCTCAGTGTGTTCACTTTTATGAAAATTTGCAACAACTGGTGCTGATCAAGAGAGGCCAGAAAACCAAGTATAGAATTACAAGAGTAAATATTTATTCATGTGCATGAGGTGTCCCAGCCAAACTGGGTCACCAATGTGGTTTTACACAGGGTTCTTATACCCTTCAACCACTCCAGTACAACAGGATTTGACTAATAACTAAGACCCACACTACCGATTTCTAATCACAGTAAAATTTTCCCAGGCAACTGTATTTCTGCAGCATTCTTGCTGCTTGTCTATTGATCCAGATGTCCCTGGGGTCAGTTTTGCCAGATAACACTGGAAGGGTTTCAAACACATATTAGAGTGGCTAGAATTCTGGCTTTATCTGGCCTGTCCATGAGTGTCCTTTATCTTTCGTGGACAGTTCAATGCTTCCAATAAGCAAAGTCCTTATTTCCAGGGCTGGGCTGTCCTTTAGTTTGTTTTACTTGAGTATGAACAAACCCAAAGCCTCCAGTAAAATTCCACTATCTCATTCCATTTCACTGTATTATGTGACCTAATACATAGTAACAAACTGAGTATCTATTCATATTACAAACACTGACTGATACAACAGTTAGGGAAGTAAATTTTCCTAACACCACGTAATCACCTTTGCAGAATAGCTGACACCAGTCAGCAATTCCAAATTGTCCCTGGTGGCTTTCATGGGATCCACACACACAACTTCCAGCTGTAAATGCTCACAATTACAATGATCACTCATGATTTTTAGCCCTTTGTTATATCAACAGTCATCTTTTTTTTTTTCAGACAGAAGCTTACTTAGCCATTCCTTATGTGAAAGTTGAGAGCAAAGTACCTTTGATCATCCTTTTTACCTTTCATTGAACCTTTTCTGCTACTATTCTGTCTTTCCTGAGCTGAGAGAACTTAGAAACTCAAAGAGCTTTTAAAATGTGTAAAATCATGAACTTACACACCAGTACTATTCTGCTTTGTTCTCTGTTCTTTTTTGAATCTCAACATAAGGCTTATTTTTATGAACTCGATTAAGCACTGAAGCGAGATTTTCACAGAAACTTTTTCTAAGGCCAAGATTTTGCTCCTTTTGCACAGTACTAGTCAGCTTAGAGTTGACGGTTTTTTATTTGAAGTCAGGATGTTTTTCCTCTCACTTTTATCTATCCAAAATCTAACATGCCCTTTTACTGTCTAGTCATTTAGCTGCATAATGTCCTTCCGCAGACCTTAAGTGGGCTTTTGCCCTTATGTCCCTCAGTAGCTTGGTATTAGAAGGCTGTCACTTGAGTGCCCAGCTCCCTTTTCAGGTCACTTGTATGTTGAGCAGGTCCAAGCACAGATTGATACAGCATTGCACCCATCATCTCTATGTTACAAGGACCATGCACTCACTCCATCTTTAACCAGCTATTCATAACAAGATACTCGGTCTTATGTCATTATTGTTTAGTTTCTTAGACAGTCTTCGTCAGAAGCCTTCTAGAAATCCCAACAGGCTCCATCAGCCGGAAGACCTTCTTCACAAGTTTAAAAATATTCAGTAAACCCAAACAGTGTTCCAAACTGCCATTAAGAGTGCTCTCTTACCCTGCTAATCAAAAGATGTAACAGACCCTTGAGGGCAACATCTCATTTCGGAACTAAAAAAATCATAGTTGAGAGGATTCTTTCCTCCCAGACTTCCCTATCTATAGTTTTCCCTTTTTTTGTGACCTGAAGAGCCTATCCCAAAATCCAAGATCCCCGAAGATGTGTGTCAATGCCTAGACAAGATCAAGCACTCTCAAATCATTCCAGGAGAGAACAGATCGGAAAATGTAACTTACTGGTTTTGCTTATCACACAAAATCCATGCTAACAGAGCAATCAGTAACACAGAGTTCAACTGTGAAGACATGTACCAAAAAGCTCCATTTCAAAGACCTCTTCTGGCAAGACTTCTGGCCTTGTGTTAGACATGGTTTGCTTTTTAAGTGGAGTGATTTGATATCGAAGTGACATCAAAGGTACTTTACAGGGCAAGATGCAGTCAGTTAAATCCTCTTTTTCTCCCTTCAAATTTTGCTAAGAACGCCTTATTTCAAAGGACATCCAGATTTCATAGGAAGGATCCGAAAATACACAACTACTACGACATTGTAGCACTTCACTGGGCGATGCCCATGAAATGTGTGCCCACACCATACCCTAGTAAAACACAACGGCATCGGGGACGTGGAGAGGTTATTGGGAACAACAGCGCATCCTTTGGCCTGTTGTGTCAGTGTGGAAGGACGGCCAGCGGGCAACAACCCGAGGCTACACCTCCGCATACAGGGCAGCCCAGGGCTCTCCT
>VZTA01016268.1:115498-238635 GCA_013398855.1 Mohoua ochrocephala | reverse complement strand
CATCCCCGCGGCGCCGCGCTCGGGCCCCGCACACGGGCAGCGAGCGACCGAGGGAGGCCTCCCTTCCGCGGAGAGGCGGCAGCACTGATGCGTGGGTGGGCTGGATGCCCAAGAAAAGGAGATTTTTGGTGCTTGTTGTCTCGTGGACGCCATCAGGCCGCTTTGGACTCGTCTGGACTAAAGCTGTTGTCCAGGTTTGTCGTCTTGGTCATCCTCCTGAAGAAAAGGAGCTCTCGGGTTAGTAAATGTATTCATGAACAAAATAGAACATCCTGTGTTTTGTGTGCAAATGAGGTTCTTTTGAGTATTTGGGCATAAGATTGGCTTAATTGAATTCCATATTGAATTTTGTTGCAAGACAATCTATCATTGAAAAGTGTTACATTGGACACTTCAAGTAATTTAGACGTATAAACCGATTTTCTTCTCAATGAATGATCCAGTGTTGTCGTAGATGTAGCCAAAGTGTCCTGCAATGTACATTTAATTTTAAAAGTCTGGTTTATGTTTAAGAAGACTAATGGTGTTTTACAGGGTTTTTCTAGCAGTCTGTTGTGCATTGTTACTGCAGTAGGTGGTTACAGTCAAGGCTCTTTCCTTGCACATACAAATAGTATATATGGCTAATTTTAGCAGGAATTAAATCTGTGGAAATCAATTTTAACACCTACATGAGTGCTTTGAGATCTGGATATGGAGGGATGGATATGTGCTTTTAATGGGACTCTTCCCTCTCTTCTCCCATTTTCTTCAGTGCCATACTTCCTTGCTGTATTTCCTAGAGGCCTTAGAGCTTAAGAGTAGGGTAATGCTTTATACTAGTCAGTATGCTCTGGATATACAGAAACGCTTTGAAAATCGTTGTAAATTGTGTGAAATGATGAACAGAGCAGCACAGAGTAACAAAGTTGATCATACATGTAATGATAAACAACTCTATAAACGTGTCTGAGCACTCTCTAGAATACTGCTTTTGATACGGTAGTTATTTGGGAATGCCTTGTTTAGCTTATTGCAGGAAGACCACCAAGCAGTTGAATGATGTGACAGAAATGTCTATCTTTCAGATACAAATAAAGCTAGGCCTTGTTCCTAGAGCCACAGGGAAGCAGACCTCCATTTCAGTAGAATGCTGCATAGTACATACATGTACCTGCCTCCATACAATGCCAAAATACATTAGTAGATTGGATAATTTTTCACTTATGCATTCAAAAAAGAGTGATTTCCTTTCAATTGGTGTTTTGCATGACTTTATGAGTAATAAATATTTTAAGTGTAATTGATTTTTTTTCTGTAGAGTGAAAGAACTGTATATTTTTTTAATAAAAATGTGCTCTAAAAACTTGATGCATGGTCCTTGCTCTTCTTACTTGTCTGCATTGTCATTCCTCGTTCATTTTGCTTTGAGAAACCTCATGCGAATTTCAGCTACAAACCAAAAACTGTTACGACTGTGTGATTAGCTGTTATTGTGAAACAAAACGTCTTTAAAGAAGTACTTGTAGACAAAATTTCTTTGGTGTATTTGAATTGTTTGTTTTTCATACGAGATTAATTATTTTAATTAATACAATATGTAATACTTGAGGGAAGCACTTTGGATCTCTCCCAGTCATTAGGCCTAAAATTAGTGACTAGTAATTGGCAGCTGTGTAGTTGGGTCAGTAGAACAGTTAACTCTGCTGAACAGAGATGGTCGATATTAAACGGTCAGTATTTGGCATTTTATATATATATATATATATATATATATATATATAAATAATTGTAAAATACAAGCAAGGTAATTTTAAGCATGCACGGGGATTTAAATTTTTCACAGAGGCTCAAATTTTATACACTGCATCCTCCTGATGCAGTGATGCACAGTGTCTTCCAATTCTGTTTAAACTCCTTATTCTTAGGGATGACTTAAATGGGTTTTTCAGTACCAAAGCACACCCTGATTATTGGCTGCAGTCTGTGATCTTTGTGTGTGAGAGGTGTGTGCTTTGCTGAAGTAAGGGCTCATTTATTTGATCACATAGGCTAAATGCATCCTGCTCATCACACCCTTGTCATTGATAGCAGCATATAGTTTGAACTAAAGAAAACTAAAGCCCTGGAATATCCATATTCTTCTTTGAAATGATGAACAAATTTTCAATGTATTTGAAGTAAGTAGAAATTTCCAGTCTGACAGTGGCCACATCAGTGGTTTGTAACCTACTCCAGTGCAAAACCCCTTGTACTGGTTGAATTTAGCATAGTCAGGCTGCAGAGGATGTTTCATCCTATTTTCCTTTGTTTTAATGGGTCTTTGTTTTTTAACCTTTACGTACATGGGATATTCACAGTTTGGAATGCCTTTTGACTCCTGTGGATCTGTTAATCTCTTGTGTCTTGAGCAGCAAAGTTCAAGATATGACAGTGTCGTGTGAAAGGCGGAAATGTTTGTTTCATTGAATGCCTGACCTTTTAATGTCACTGAATTGCAGGTGTTTGGTAGGAGTGAATGAGAAGACTTGGTTTATCTTTCTTGTGATGTCTTTTTTCCATGTACTTGTAAGCTTTTGCTTTTTTTTTTTTTAAATTTTTTTTTCAAACTAGGGCCTCTAATTTTTTTTAATGTTTCCTAATTCGGATACTTTATTGTATTTCTGAATATTTTTTTTTCTGAATTCATTCCTGTAAAGACAGTGATTGGAATTGATTTTGACACTCTTAGTGTCTCTTACTTCATTTTTAATCCATCCCATTCCTGTGTTTGCCGTTGAGGCTCCTTGTAGACTTTGAGGTCTTCCTTTAATGATGTCTTTGGATTGGTCTGTGTGCACTGCATATGATTGTAACTCGAAAAATCAACTATCTATCTTTTAATTAAATCTTCTGAAGCATGTTTCTGCCAACTCTTCAAATACCAAAACAAATCTTTAGGGGAATTCCTCCTCCTCCCCACCTCCTCCAGTGGTATGGAGTGAATGTATATAATGTTCACCTCCCTGTGTACATTGATGATCTCGGTTTTCTGAAGTAACCAGTTTTTGTTTTTGATTTTTTTTTTTAATACAGGCATGAAATTACAATATGATTTTGGGCTTGTTTTGTCCAAAATAAGGATAAATTGGAGCTGTTCATATCAAAACCTTAGTTATTAACTGGTCAGTGTTCAGGGTACATGATGAAAAACTAGCTTGGAAGACAGCAGAGATGTTACTTTGGCATCAACTGGTTATTCAGTTCTTTTTTTACCTTTTACTGGGTCTGGCTGGGAGGCAGTTAAATTTCTTGAAAGCAGCCTGTACAGTGCTGTGTTTTGGATCTGTGGCTAAAACAGTGTTGATAACACACTGGTGTTTTGGTTGTTGCTGAACAATATTTACACAATGTCAGGGTTTTCTCCCCTCCCCCCCCCACCCCGCCACCTCTACCTCACTCTAGTGAGTAGGCGTGGGGTGGGCAAGAGATTGGGAGGGCACAAAGCTGGGACAGCTGACCGGAATTGATCTGGGTCCATCATACATACATCATACAGTGTTATGCTCAGCCATGAAAACTGGAAGTAGAGGAAGAAGGGCAGAGGGGGGTTGCCTTCCAGGGTGCCTGCTGCTCGGAGACTGGCTGGGCATTGGTTTGCTTGTGGAAGGTGGTGAGTGATTTCCCTTATGTCACCTCCGTGCTTCTTTCCTTCTGTTAAACTGCCTTTGTCCTGACCCATGAGCTTTCTTGTGCTTCTTCTCTACTTCACTCCCCTTGCTACTCAGAGAGGGGAGGGCGGGACACCAGCAAGTGGCTCCGTGGCTGCTTGGCTGCTGCCTGGGATCAACGCTCCGCACAGATGGAACGCAGGCACACGTCAACACCTGAAACCTGGCTTCTAGCAACATGGTATTTGTCACAGGTCTGCATGAAAACGTGGTTTTGGGCTTAAACCATGGCAAACCTAGTTGTTTCCACTTTCCTACATGTAGCTGTTTGAATTAGGAAAGTTTGGAAGGATTACTAGCCTGTTCTTCGAATTACCTCTGTTAAATTTTTCTGGCATAGTCTTGGACTGAGAAGCCCAGAACTGTTAAATTGAAGTGTTCTGAAAATGCTGGACTGTGTTTCTTGTACTTTCTTGCCCTTTAAAGGAAATCCTTTAAAGTTGTAGATTCTTTTTCATGTTCTCCCATAAGGTGAAATTTACAGAGTTTTAAAAATACAAGAAAATTCTCTGGATTTATAATACCTTTTTTCTGTGGTCAAGGATGTTGATGGCATAAATTCTCTATACTTAGCTTTCAGTGAGTTCACATGGAGGGCAGTTTCAGTATTAATGGTTAGATGTTAACAGCAGAAAAGGGCAAATACCGATCTAGCTTCACCCTTTCTTTTCAAATGCCATATTAGTTATTTCTTAAAGCTGTATAGAAATGCATAAAGCATCTTTGGTCTGGATCTTGAGCTTATCAAGATCTCTTACCATCTTTCTCCTGAAACAAAACAGTGGCTCTCCTGAACGTAGGCCTACTACCACACTTGTGTGTCAATAGGTTCACCTTAAGTCTAGAAAACGTTGTAGTAGCCAGGAAAGGATGTTCCATCTGAACTACCGCAAACGTTTTGTTTTTCTTTCCTCTTTAGAATCAGGGTAATAGAGCACATAATGTCATCCACATTAGAATGGCTTAAAGAAAATTCTCCAGATCATGCCACAGCGGTCATGAATGCTTTCCTCCTTCCTGCAAGGCTGCCATTGATTTGTTTTTCACATTTGTGTGTATTTTCACAGCTGTCTGCATTGCAATGAGACGAGATTACTACAGTCCTAGAACTACCCACTAAGGAGTTTTAGTGTACAGCCATCCATCTGCTTAAAAGTGAAAAGCTTGTTATGTTGTCCCTAACCAGTTTTCTAACTTATTTTTGCTGTTGTTTGGGGTTACATCAGTATACTTTGAAGAGCCTCATCTTTAGGGCAGCATTCCTATAGCAGTTAGGGATATTGGTGGAGCACGAGGGAGATCATGGAATCACTGAGTGGTTCGTGTTGCAAGAGACCTTAAAGGTCATGTAGTTCAACCTGCTGACATGGGAAGGAACACTTTCCACTAGACCAGGTTGCCCAGGGCTCCATCCAGCCTGGCCTTGAACACTGCCAGGGATGGGGCATCCACAACTTCTGTGCACAGCCTGTTCCAGTGCCTCACCACCCTCACAGTAATTAATTTCTTCCTAATATCTAATTTAAATCTACCCTTCTTCAGCTTGAAGCCATTCCCCCTTGTCTTACCACTGCCTGCCCTTGTGTGAACACTCCCTCTCCGGTGTTCTTGAAAGCTCCCTTTCGGTCCTGGAAGGTGCTCTAAGGTCTCAGTGAAGCCACCTCTTTAGGCTGAACAACCCCAACTCTCTCAGCCTGTCCTCGTAGGAGAGGTGCTCCAGCCCTGTGATCAGTTTTGAATGGGTCCAGAGGAGAGCCACTAAGCATCTTCCTTGTGTTGGGGGCCCCAGAGCTGGATGCAGCAGCACTCCAGGTGGGGTCTCAAAAGAGCGGAGTAGAGGGGCAGAATCGCCTCCCTCGACCTGCTGTCTACTCTGCTTTTGATGCAGTGCAGGATATGGTTGCCGTCTGGGCTGTGAGCACATAAGATGCAGGAAAACCGTCTTGGATCAGATGTTCAGCCCTGTCAAGCCATTGGGGAGATCACAGAATTATCTAGGCTGGAAAAGACCTACAAGATCATCAAGTCCAACCTGTAACCCAGCACTGCCAAACCAACCACTCAACCATATCCTTAAGTGCCGAGTCTGCATGTCTTTTTAATATCTCCAGGGATGGTAACTCCACCACTTCCGTAGGCAACCTGTTCCAATTCTTGACAACCCTTTCAGGGAAGAAATTTTTCTTAATATTCAATCTAAACATCCCCTGGTGCAACTTGAGGCAATTTCCTCTCTTTCTGTCACTTGTTACCTGGGAGAAGAGGCTGACACCCACCTGGCTACAGCCTCCTTTCAGGTAGTTACAGAGAGCAATAAGGTGTCTCCTGAGCCTCCTGTTCTCCAGGCTCGACGCCTCCGGCTCTCTCAGCCTCTCCTCGTAAGATTTACTCTCTAGACATTTCACCAGCTCTGTTGCCCTTCTCTGGACTCACTTGGGCACCTCAATGTCTTTCCAGTACCATAGTTTAATTTCTTGATTAGCGTAAGGTTATTGTGATGGGAAGCTGCTTAAGTGAACTCAGCACTGTGCTTTTGGAGTCCAAATCAGGCCCTGATCTCTGTAGGTACAGCTGATGAGGATCTGAATTTCAGAAGCAGAAGCCTTTTGTTGGGTGTATTGAAAAATAGAAATAACCTCATGCAATCAAGTCTGTTTGTGATTGCAAGTGTGTGCAACAGTATGTCCATAACTAATGATGCTAGAATAAGAAAGGTGTTAATTTGACTTCACGCATGTCTCAAAAGCCTAATTGGGTTGCTTATTTTCCAAATAATAGTGGTCTCATAGTCTAGCCAAAAGCTTAAAGGCTGAGACCTTCCTGTTAAATATAGTGAGAGAGTGCTGGAACCTGTGGGCCAAATATATTGCATATGTTCATGTGGTGTCTTACAGTGATATTACTGATCTCCCTCTGCCTTATGTTGCATTGTTTATTTTGCTTGATTGACATTCTGTTTTATTAGGATGAAGTGAATTATTTATGTGCTTGTCCACATACACAGACGTGATTACACTGTGATATTAATAGAAGAGAAAGTAATTAATTTTGCAGCCACAGATTGTTTTGACTTCATTACTTTGAGAACATGAGAAGCATAAATCACATCTTGTTATGAATTAGTGTTCAAGACTGTTTGTATCTGAAACATTGGCACTGATTAGAAAAGAACTTCCTTCTGTATGTCAGGAATTTCCGTGCTAACTTAAAAATTCTTTTATTTAAAAACAAAATAATAGTTCTGTGTTTCTAGTAACCATCACAGCCACATTCTGTTTCCCTGCTATTCACATATGAATGGCACTTGCAGTGTTTCGTGATAGCTTGTCCTGAGTAGAGGGCTATACTTGAACTGAAATCATACTCTGCTGCTCGGTGCTGTTATCAAGTATCTTGTTTGGCTTAGAAATATCTTTCTTAAGTGTAAAATTTTTCATGACGTGGGAGAAATACCGTGAACTCTAGGTTTTGATGCATAGCAGGTAATTGTATGAATTTGGGAACATTTTGAATGAGAGCAAATGTTAAAAGATTATTTGATTTGGTATGTTTTGGAGTTATTGGTTGTATGTGCAGAATACAATCGGTGGTATCTTAACAGTAGACGTGCACTCTGTAATTCAGCTGTAGTCCACTAATAGTTCAATTATTAGTTCATTGTATTTCGGTGTTCAGTGAATTGTAACTGACTAAATCTTCTGCTTTTTATTCTGTAGTGCTGCAAGTTGATTGACTAAGAACATGGAATATAATACGGATGCAGTTGCTTGAACATCATTTCTTCCAAAGCTTATTATATTCTGCAGATTGGTGGCCTGAATGATTGATAAGCAACATACACAAGACTAATACCAAGAAAATATTCTGTCTGTTGCTGCTGTGTTTAATGAAACTGGTGCAGAGTTGCTTCTTCTGAAATGCAGTTGAAAAAAATGAGGGAAATTTTACCAAGATTGTACCCTGGCCAAATTAATGATAAAAATAATTCCTTAACTACATCCCCAAAGCAATCTTCTGATGATAAAACAAATCCATCAAAAGGAGCAGATGACCAAAACTGCTGTTACCAAGGAACTGAGGCTGAGAACAATAAGTTGTCACTGATAAGCTGTATAAAATGCAGAAGTGTTCAGAAAATTTCAATACAAGATATAGAAAAGCATAAGAAGCTTGAGTGGACTGAAGACAAAAATTTCATCTGCAAGAAGTGCAGTCACATTAAACCACCAGCTTTTGATTTTGTTCCTGAGGGTGCCAATGCTGCAGACTATGAAAAACGTGAAAGAAAAACCCCTAGTAAAACCCAGAAAACATTTAAAGTAAAAAATTTTCTGCCAGGTAAATACTACTGTGATAAATGCAGATTTTCAACAAAGGATCCTTTACAGTATAAAAAGCATGTAGGGCAACATGAGGAAATTAAGTTTCTTTGTTCCCACTGTAGTTATGTATCCTACACCAAAGGAGAATTCCAGAGACATTTGGTGAAACACACTGGAACTTTTCCGTATCAGTGTGAATACTGTGAATATGGTGCTGTTAGGCATGACTATATAGTTAAACATACGAGAAGAGTACATGAAACACCCAGAAAACGGCTGTCAAATACTCTCATAAACCACAAGCAAAAGAAGCAGAGTCAAAGCACTTTATGTAAAAAGCAGAAATACAATAAAATTCCTTTCCAGAATGAACTTTCAAATTTGTCTTCAAATATGGTTTGTGAGATTCCAGGTAAACCAACTAAAACGGTCTGCTCATCTCAAAATGTAGAATGCAGCATAAACACATCATCAGTCCAGGATAAGACAACATTGGAGCCATCTGAAATGAGTGTATGTGAGAATCAGAGTGTGGAGGTTGAGGTTTATTCTCCAAAAACAGAGCCTTTACAACCTGGGATGCCTTTAACTGTAATTGCACCATCTGAACTTGTAGTTCCTTCTAACTGTTTAGCTCAGATAGTAGAGCTTAAAATAGTGAATGGAGCACAACAGCTGGTTCTTAAACTAATTCCTATGAAAGAAGCAACTTATAAGCCTGTGAACTGTGCTGAAGAGGAACTTGAGAATCAAGGTATAGAACGATCTGCAGAAATAAAAAAAACATCTTCTGTGTCTCAAAATGAGTTACTTACCATGGAAGTGAATGTAAACAAATTATCCAGTGTTAGTAACCAGCTGAATTTGGATAGTACATATGACAAGAATTCTGAATGTCTTTGTTCTTCTGATTCTCAACTCTCAGACTGTAGCTCTGTATCTATACAGAGGGAAGATACATCAAAATTATGCTTTCATTTGGTGAAAGGTATTGATGTCCATTCAGGTGTTATAGAACTTTGTTCTCCATCTCTGGTGATGAGCAGTACTGAAAAAAAAAGTGATCTTAAATCCTCAAGGGGGAAAGTAGATGGAAAAAATAACTTACATTGTGATCTGTATCGTTATGAAGAAGGTGAGGATATATACCCTCCAAAATATGCTTCTGTTTCTGAAGGTAAAAGTTCCAAGAACATTTCAGTAGAAGCTGCTGAGGAGGGCAAAAATTCTTCTGCAGTCCATAAAGAAAAGGATGCATTGTCTGTGAAGAGGGTTGACAAAGAATGTAGAAGTCTACCGGTCAGCTCTACCGAAGCACATTTAGCTGGAAAGGGTTTTGATAAAAAACCTGTTACATCTTCTGAAGCAGGAAAAAACTTTCATGTTGCTAAAACTCCACCTTTTGAGGATATAACTTCTGGCTTTAGCAAAGTAAAGAGAGCTGAAACCATAAGTCAAAAGAATAGTCATCTTCTGGAATCACTAGAACTACAGAAGATGGAATATAAAGGCAAACCTTTTGAAGGACCTGTTATTTCATCTGTATTTTCTCTTAGCTCTGGGGCTGAAAATGTTCCAGAGGATGTCAGATGGGATGACACAACGCGCAGGAAGAAATCAGCAACGTTGCTGTGTAGAAAGATTGCTCAGCTCATGTCTGCTGCTGAATCTAACGTGAAATCCATGCCGTTGAGATGTCAAGCTTCTAGTAAAAAGTTGCTTTTGCCTCAAGAAAGTTCAGCAAGCTGTGAGAGAGTTGTTTGTGCCACTGAAGTGGAACAACCTGCGACTTTGTCCCAAGTGTATGGTGGAAGAAGTGTGATCAATAGTGAAGAACACAGTGAAGATCAGCTCTTTACATTTGCAAGAACTTCTAAAAACAGGGTGACTAAAAATTCCCATGTTGCTACCCCAGTGTTTATCCCCAAAGGGACAATGCTGAGAGTGCTGAATGCTACTAGCAGTCAAAGCTCATATGGGATAGAAAACAGGAGTGAAGCATCAGCTCCTGTGCATTGCAATGAAATGTTTCTGCCTCGCCCGGTCCCTGTCAGTGTTTCTGAGACACTTAGCAGTAATTTCCCATGTTTGCCTAATCAGAGCGAACCAAATGCTGAGTCCCGGACTATATCACTGAGGCAACGACCAAAGCGAGAGGCAAGTGTTAAAAGTAACAGCAAGCAAACTGGTGCACCATTTCAGAAAGGCAGTGATGTGAGCAAGCAAAGCAAGCCCTATTCAAAAAGTCAACTAGGTTCCAAAAATAAGGCAAAACAAGCAAGCTTCAGAGAACTTCCTAAGAGGAAAACGAGAGCTCAGTCGGAAACCACTTCAAGTTCTGATACGTCATACCTGTTGACAGCAAGACGTCTGCGACTTGTTCCTCTGAAAACAAATCAGTTGATAAAATGCCCTCGTCGTAACCAGCCGGTTGTGGTACTAAACCATCCTGATGTTGATTCACCAGAGATAATCAATGTCATGAAGACTATCAACAAGTATAAAGGTCAAGTCCTGAAAGTAGTTCTGTCAGAAAGGACAAGTAGTTGTCTTGGTGTCAAACGTTATCGAAAGCGTCTCACGCTTCAGAATGTTGAGACAGGAAACCAAGCAAAAAAGCAGAGTATGCTAAAAATGAAGCTGAAAAAGACCCATAAAAACAACTACCAAGTGGTGGAAAGTTCACCAGCTGAAGCACTTCAGTGTCTGTTTAAGTGTTGGTTTTGTGGAAGAGTATATATGGACCAAGAAGAATGGATAAGTCATGGACAGAGGCACTTAATAGAGGCAACCAAGGGTTGGGATGTTCTTTCTCTTCAAGCAAAAAGACATTAAGTGAGAGACTAGGGGAGGTTTCTCTTGCTTTTAATGAGTGCCACTGACTTGCTTGGAATGGAGGATTGAAATGACTGCTTTATTTTGCCAAAAGTCCTCTACTGTTAGCAAAGGGAAGAGAGTAGAGGTACAGAGAGATAGAGAAGCTGATAGTGAGGATTAAGCACTACTTTGCACTCTTGTGTTTGAAATTTATGTTGGAGGTCAGCTTCATCCATTCCATAGGAGAAATTTGAAGATTTGCTATGCAAACATCTTTCTAGTTACCTTAGGATACTGTGCTGTATGTGGTTTGTGCTAGGTCTATATGGATTAAAGTCTTAGACGATGAGATCTTCGTAAATGTAACAGGATTTAGTGTGCTTTATTACAGCATGGTATTTCAGAGATCGAGCACATCTGTAGGGAAATGCACCTTTGGTCCTCCATGGACAGCAAGTGTATGTCATAGGGTTTAGTGGCAAATTAAGCACTACGCATAAAAAGTAAAATTTAAGTGCAAGTGCTCTGTTTCAGTGAAATAAAAACACTTCTGCTGACTTCAGAGGAGATACAAGGGTGTAAATGAAAAATCGATGGAATCAGTTACTCCCGCTAGGTCAGATAGCACTAAAAATTTTAAGTTTGTTTAGTACTTAGTCTTTACCTAGACTGTATTGTGTAGATGTGAGGCAGCAGAACACTGTCAGGATTCTGTACCATCAAGCCAGAGATACCATCAGGCTTGGGCTGATAGTGAAAAGCACTTCTCTATATGGCCTCAAGGCTGTTCTGAAATAGTCTTAGCCAAACATAAACCTTCTACCACCTTGTGTGTGATGGAAGCATTTACAGAACTCAGTATTTGGTTAGAACTCTAGTTGGTGAGCTTATTTACAAGGGAACTTGCTGAAGGTGAAGACTTTTCAAAATGAAAAGCCATGTTGCACAGCTTTTACATTGACAGTGTTGAACCAGATTTTCAGTGCAATCTTTCATCATGCTTAAGAATTTAGATGTTGTTACAGTTTATTTTTTGTAGGCCTCAAATTCGTACAAGCATGTGCCTAGTTACAGATTATGTCTAATGTGTACTGACTTCAGTGCAGTATAAACAATGCTCAGTTGTTTAAACACGTCTCTAAATCAGGGCCAAATTACAGTTTTTAGTAAAAAAGAGGGATGGATGACACTGAAGTTACTGTTCTGTATGTGAGCTATGGATGTTTCTCTTCATCTTGTCAATTTTAAATCATTTTAGAATCATATAGAATGAAGTATTATTGAAGCACATACAACTAAAATAATGTGTTACATTTTTAGAAATATGAAAATCAATACTGACTCTAATGCTGGATGTGTGTTCTATGTTTGAACTGGGACTTCTCTGGTAAACTGGTAGTCCCTAACTCTTTTCACTGATGGTGCATTTTTGTAAACAGTTTAGCTGGGAATATTTTTTTATATACTCCAGCAGATTATACATTGTTTTGATAAAATATTTATCATATCTACATGGAAATGTAAATATTTTAAAACTACATCTGACTGAGGTTTATTTTCGAAACCACTTATTGCTTTCCCATAATTTTGCAATACAGTGTTAAAATCCTTCAGATAGTTGGTGCTTTAAGTCAGATCTTTTACATCATGTACACATGGAAAATTTTTATATCATTTGTATCAGACTAACCTATTCCACAGAACAAACTTTGTTTTTCCTATTTTGTCAATAATAAGGAAATGACAGTTCTCATTTTGTATTCAAATGGAATTATATTTTTTTAGATGGGTACACTAGAGGGTTTTTTTTTTCAGTTCATATACTTTGATGCCAAACCTAGCAGTGCTACTTGCTTTTTCGATGGTGAAAATAGTTTCCATTTTAAAATTCTGGCGTATCATATACAATAAATACTGAAATGGTTAACACGAAAACCTCCATGGTTAGCATTCCTCCTTTGTTTTAATTCCTTCAGTCCAGGTTACGGATTGAATTAATTTTGTTTCTGTAGAAGCTACCAAATAAATAGTTTTGAATTTGCTTCGTGAGAATTGTCACTGGCAAAAGCAGAGCATTGCTCATGAAAGCTGTGCTGGGGGAGGGATGGGGGAAGTGTTGCTGCTCAGCTTTATAAACTATGGGTGGTTTAAGTATACTAGTAATGCTTGTCTTCTGTAAGCAAGTTTACTGTTTACTTTAGTAAACATCTGCAAAGCTCTGTATGTCACTGCCATAATCTGTTATCTAAATTGCTAAGCCTTGGGGTTTTTATGGTTTTTAATTTAGAATTTTTTTTTATTTCAACGTGAAGACCTTTTGTAAGTTAAATTGTATCATGGTTATGAAATTCTTAAAGCAGATTATGTCGTGCCTTTTTTTATGAGCTCTGCTAAATTCTACTTTAGCAGCTTCTGTTTTATTACTTTTATTAGATAAAATTATTATAGAAATCCTTCAGGTTTAACAGTCTCATCAGTTTGAGAGAAATAATTTACAGTGGATGTTTTCTTCCCTTTTGATGCAGCATTGAGAAATAAAAAGGTTGCAAGAAAATAACAATCAACTGCTAAATTTTTTTAGAGCTAGTTTGTGCCACTACATAGTACGTCATAAATTGAGTTGGAATGTTGTGGTTTTGGGCTTGAGTGGTTTTATTCTTCTTGTTCCTATTCTATAAGGATAAAGTAACCGAGGTTTCTTTTTTGCTATATTACAATTACCTAGTCAAACTTCTGAGTGTGGTTAGGAAGATCGTTGATGCTGTGCCGAAAAAATCCCTTTATATACGTATGGAATTGTAGTTTGCCTTTATATACATACTGAATTTAGCTAGGCTTCCAAAACTCAAATTGTATGAATAAATATTTCTGTATTTTTTTTCTGGAAAAATATTCACATTCTCATGTTCTTTGCTCATACCCGCTGGAGCATGTTTTCTTGCTGATTTTGAAGTACATCTACTCTTCCTACTGATGATTTTTATCTCTACATTTGCACATGGTATGAATTCAAAGTGACTGTTTGCATAATGGTCCTACTATGTAAGTATTTGAAGGCTCATGTGTGGAATACAAGTATCTGCTACTTAAGCTAAAGAATAAGTGCTCATTGAGTAATAGAATTTACATAATTACAGCTAGCTTTATAATCTCCAATATGCCTGTAAACATCAGCTGACACTAACTTCAGTGGCAGCTGAGCACAGCTTGTTGTTGAGCAAACATATGCACACCATGTGAAATCGTTAGACAGTGAGAACTCTGACATGCAGTGTTTCATGTGTATTTTTAAAAGCAAGAATATTTATTTAATGACTGTGGTATACTTTATTAGGTGTTGCTACTTAACGGAATTTCAGTGACATTTAGGTAAGCAAGGACGAGTTTCATTTTCTTCTTAAGTTAGAAGGTAGAGTGCAGGAGGAGCAAATTGGTCAGTCGTTCTCAAGGTATCAGGAGTCGGCCTCAACACCTTCCTGGGAATCAATACATTGACATATTCTTCACTTGTATCCTCAAAGTGAAAATGCAACAGTCAAAAAATGGAGTAGATCTGTAGAATTCTTCATTATATTACGGGGAGCTCCTTGTTCAGAAGGGTCATCTGATTCTTGAGACATTTAAATAACTGTTCTATTTATATCTATACAAATGAATCATTGACAATAAGGCAGAAAACGTCAGCATGGCTTGAATGGATGTGTGAGGTAGCATTGTTCTCTGTGGTTTCCCGACTGATCCTTTCCATCAATGAGCGTTATGGGAACGGATTTGTAGAAGTCAATGATCTCTTCCACAGAATTAAATTTCTGGTGGGGGGGAAAGATAGTAATCAGTGACTGAAAAATGAAATTGCTAGATGGTTTAATCGATAACATTAGAAGACTTGCAAAAAACAGTGTTAAAAAATAGGTAATATTTTGCATGGAGTTAGATGGAAGCAATTGTAAAAGGAAAAGCACCATATTTTGATCCTCCTATTTCTTTTTTGTGTCTGTGTCTTATGCAGGACAAAGCAACTAGCTCCTTAGGGCAAAAAGGGAGCATGTCTAAGCCCTGATAATCTACCTATAAAAGCTTGTGATGCCAGATGTGATGATAGATCTTGAAATGATGAAGCAGCTATAAATTCTTACCAACTTTTTCCTGCCACAAGTTACACCTACATGATATTTTACACTGCAAGTTTCAATGTACCTTATTAAATGTATGCTTTATTTTCCCATCAGTTTATTGAGACAGTTGCTATAGAATTCCTTTGAAGTATGGAACAAGAAGCATCTTTTTCTCTCATGCCCAAAAAATGACATCCTCCAAGCAACTCCTAAAGTGATAAAGATCTGGTTCAAGGTTGCTGATCTGATCAAAGAGCAACAGAAAGCTATCCAAGGTGTTTATTCTCATCTGTTGTACTGAAAGTATCCCATTTCAATGGTTAGCTGTCATTCAGTGTAAATAGTTCTCTTCCCTGTGTGTAACTTCTAAGCTCTCATCATACCACAAAGCTCTCATCAGTGTTTTCTTCTAGAGCTGTTCTTTGGGCTCATGGGTATTAAACCACCAGAGCTGCACACAGTAATGAAAGCTTAGTTTGACATGAATACTTATCACATATTTATATAATGTTTACTCTAAGCATGGGTCTTCATTGTACACCTGGTGGTGTCTCATGGTAGTGTCTGTCACCCCTACCTGATTCACACCTAGTTTATAGCAACAGAATCTGATTAAATGTGTGAGTTGATGAAACTGTTCTTGTATTAAGATGAAAATTATTTGATCTCAAAGCCAGTATGGTAATTTTTTAAACTTTTGTTTTGATAATTTTTACTCATATGCATTTGTTCTACTTTGCTGTTTTGTCTTTGCTTATGTTCAAACTCACTGTTGCTGCTGAAAACTGAGGCAAAACTGTGGTCTGTATTTCATGCCGTATGAAAGTAATCCCTACTTTCTTTATTCTTAATTAACTCTTTACCAGCACCAGTTCTTTTCCTGTTTTCTAATGTTTTCTGTTGGTTGGGAAGTTAAAAGGTCAGCCAATCTCTGCTGTTGTAGGAATTTCCTATCTGCAGGTCTCCAGATTTTTCTGGGGAGATGGCAATAGGGCCTCAAGGATTGCTCGTGAAAGGTGCAGTTCTCAATTGTGTTGGGAAGGTGG
This sequence comes from Mohoua ochrocephala, assembly GCA_013398855.1. NCBI lineage: Eukaryota > Metazoa > Chordata > Aves > Passeriformes > Acanthizidae > Mohoua > Mohoua ochrocephala. The sequence goes on along the minus strand of VZTA01016268.1, from coordinate 222,646 downwards.
TATAACTCTGGGCTGTGTTGCACATCCTGAATGAGACCATTCATCCCTGAGCTGTCATTTAAGCTGTGGACAAGATGCTTATGTTGTAAACAACTCTCTCAGTGGCAGACACTGGCTGTTTGTTGTGCCTCCTTTCCTGTCAGTAGGAGGCATTGTGGAAGTGTTCCCTAATCAGCAGTCTGGTGGCTGCTGAAGGTAGGTGGAGCTAATCTATTTGGCTCACATGGAAATGAATCCAATGAATTGGTGTGACTGGTATGACTGATAGTTTGAAGTTGAAAGGTAGCTGCAAATGCATTGGTGAGGATGGAGAAAGTGTCTGTAGCTGGAACAGGATGATCCAGAGATACACATTGGGCTGTGCTCTAAACTTCTTTGTAAAACAGGCACCAAGTTGAAGAGGAGCCTGCTTCTGCCTTTCATTTTTAGTTACTGCATTGGGAGTTGAGACTGATTCTACAGACATGCTAAAAACATGTATTTTGTGTGTGGCAGATCTAATTTTGAAAAGGAGACGGGAAAAATATTTAAATTTCGTGCCATGATCAGCTTTAAATGTGAGCAAGGCTTGTGTTTCATCATCTTCAAAAGGACCATGCACATGAAAAAAGGCAGTGTTACAGGGATCCCTGGATCTTTAATACTGAAATTGTCTGGAGTAGGGGAAGACAACAGCCAAGTAAAAGGTGCTCAGGGTAGCAGTTTTGAATGTAAATTCCTAAATTCCATGTATGCCTCATTTGGGGATCTGATCTTTATAGCTTTATGTAATTTGGCTTTTAGAAAGCTCAGTATAGTATATTAAATATGTATGTAGGTGTGAACATCTGTGGCTAAATAGCTGGCAAAAGATGTACCTCCACTAAGAGAGTGATTTTCTTTTTTTTTTTTTTTTTTACCCTTCTCCTTCTATTTATTATATTAGAGTTTGATACTAATTTAGCTGCATGGAACTTCAGTTACTTTTACTAAAATAAAAATCTGGTGATCAGGTGCTTTTTTCCCCCCTTATGGCCCTATAGGGCTACATGAGAGCTTATGATAGAAGCACTCATGAGAGTTAAATTAAATACATTTTAAAAAATAACTGTTAATTTAAAATCTTATTTGATGATACAGTATGTTAACAACTTGTATGCTGTTTAGTAAAAATCAAAAGTTGCAATGAGATAGGAAAAGCTTTGAATAATTATATTTATGTGTAAGGAAAATCATGTTTTTAATGGATGAAAATAGACTAATTCAAAAGTGAAAGCACACTGCAGAAAATCTGTTAAGACCAAACCTCTGAATAAAACCACCAGCTGGGGAGAAATGTAAGAGGTCTGCACATGTTCGTTGGCGTTTAGGTTTCTTTCTCTTTGGCTGGTGAAGAGGGAGTATTCAGCTAATCTAGATAGAGCAGCTAGGTCTGGCTGCACTGCAAAATGTGGTGTAACAATGGGTATCCCTGCGGAGAGACAATGCAGAGTGCTCTGGAAAGCATTTTAACAGGTACTGGAAAATTACCGGCAGCAATTTGCTGTAATTCACAGCCTTACAAAGTGTTTTCACCTTTGGAAAAAAACTTAGATGAGCTGCAAAAATTGAGGTGACAGTTTTCAAGAAGGAGCCTTTCTGGGGAATCCTTTGAGACTGCCTGAGATGGTGGAAGCTCTTCTGAGCAATGATTGTTCATTACTGCACATGTGCTTTGTGCCCAGTTCTATTTTCATGTCTGCTGCTGAGAATAATACATAGGAGTGGAAGATTGCCATGTTTATGATTCCCTGGTACAACACTGAGTTGACCAGCAAAGCAATTCTGTCTTTTTTCTCCTGTGCTTGGTCTATGGGAAGATTTGAGTTAAAGAGAAAGAATCCTCAAAGAAAATGGCGTAAGGTAAGGAGTCATAATTACAGAGTTGGCCTGCTAGAGCCAAGTCTTGAATGCACTGTGTGTTGTTAACTAGATGCTTGGAATCCTTGTTTTGGAGCAGTTACTTTGCAATTTGACTTGTCAGTCCAGACCCACTGTTTAAGATACATACTGTCTGTGCAGAAGTTGGAACAAACAACAAAGTCATATATTTTGGTATTTCCTGAGATGGGAGGGATTGTGTTCTCCTTCCTTTTAGTTCAGTAAAAATTGTTCATGTACTGTTCAAGTAATTTTCCAGTTACCTTAATTGTTAAAGCTGTTAACATAATGAAAATTTAGTTCTATGTCTTTATTTTGTAGTGTAGAATACACATATACTACATTATGCTGTAGCGTGCCTTATTTCTGTCATTGTTTCTGTTCTGAGCCTGTTTGTATTAGAGCCATTACAGGAAGACTAAACAATGTAAGAACCACGGAAAACTAAACTTGCTTTCTCCTAAATCATACTAAAATTCCAGGAAATCATCTGGGAGGTTCAGTTGAGAAATGCAGCCAGTGCTTTGCAGAAGACCGATGGTCACTACAGCAGCACCAGGATGATGGTACCTGCAGTACAGTTTTTGATTTGTGCTACCATTCAGCTTCCAAAACTCTTTCACTGTGCTTGAATAGTGAAGGATTTTTTCCCCCCTTTATCATTAAACCAATGTCCCTGAAGATCAACTTGCTAGTAAACCTTGTTCGTTTTGTGAAAGCTCTTGAATCCTATCCAATGTTTTCTAATAAAAATTCTAATATAAATTTTGGACCCATCAGATGCCTTAAATCAGCCTGGGTCATTTGTGATTTCAGGCTCTTTAAAGTCTATCTATACAAAAGGTAAGTTCTGAAAAGTACTGATGTTCATGAAAAGGATGTAATTGAAGATTCAGCTACAGAGTCTTTGCTGCTTCACTGAAGTTGGATTTGTGTCAGTGATTTACATAGTTAATAACCCACAGGAGGTTGTTGCTTTGCTTTTTTGCTCTGCAGCTGAGCATTCTTTAAGTTTTACATTTGCTTTTCTTTGTTTTGTTTTTTGGTTTCTTGTAGGTTTTTTGTGGGGTTTTTTGTTGTTGTTTTGGTATTTTGTTCATTTGTTTTGTTTTATTTTGCAATTATAACATTTTTATAGAGTTGACTTTTGGTTTTAATATTTCATTTTTTCTTGTGTGAAAGACTTGCAGATACAGTATTTATTATTTAACTATATATGTAGCGTAAGAATTAGACTCTTATCATGACTATAATTGAATTTAATTATGTAAAAAAACATTGCTAGTCTAAAGGGATTTTCTAATTGATGTTTACCATATCTGAAAGACTGATTGCTGGGGACCTACTGATTTAATTGCTTCTGAATATCCATGAAAACTGTTGTCCTATTGCTTCATAGCACCAGGTCCTGCTATCAGATGTGTAGAGTTGTATATGTTTGAAAATGCCTGCTTAAATTTTCGCAAGTTTAAAAATATGCTAAAATAATAATATGTACACCTGAAAAGGCAGAACTTCTCTTTCCGTTTTACTTTGCAGGTGTTACTTACAGTAGATAGAAGTATTGTAAGTACTAAGGAAATTTTTACATTGATTTAAATCTGGATTTGAGCATGGTATACAAAATTTGGTTTTAAATTTTTATGCTGAAGCTTCTGGAAACTTGAGACATACATGAAATGAGGGTATTGTAAAAGAAACTTTAATGAAACACCAAGTTTGTTATGTGGGAGAGTTTGTAACTAATATTTGCTGTCAAGAACTTGTGAAGTCCAACATAAAAGCTATAGACTGTAACAACAGATGGGATTTTACTTACACTCTCTCCTCTGAGCCCTGTTCCCAACGCGTATTGTTGGCTTTCTTCCAGAAAACGTACTTTAATGTTGTATACTCTCCTTCCGTAGTAAACAACCAAAACGTATGGTTCAGCCTTTGACTTCTTTGAACAATCTCTAACCAAGAATGTCTCATCCTGTACGATACAGATTTAAATTATGGATTGTATGGTTAGTTCACAACAAAACTTGCAAGCCATTGTGGACAGTTTACAGAAATTTTCCACCAAGAGTCTACATCCCAGGTTTTGAGATAAATGGTACTTACAATGTTTTTCTGTAACAGTATCTTCTCTGCTTTGTGGCGATCATATTCTCCAACGTACCATTCACACTTGTTTAAATCCTTAATTTTAAGACAGCATAATCAGTGTATAGAAATTAACAACAACTGGCAGAAGCAAAACCAGATTGTATCTAATCTGCATTTAAAGCACATTCAGCACAGAGTATATAATGGTAGTGCATCTATATTGAGAAGTCCTGTTAGGAAGTGTTACTCAAATTAGACATTTAAATTCTTGTCCATGGTTTCCAGAGCTCATATTGGACTTTCTCAAGGGTGCTGAATACCCACAGCTTTCAGAGAGGGTCAAGGGTGGTGCCATAGAGTGTTAATCCTGTTTCCTAAAAACTTGTCTTTCTATGAAGCAAAGCTGGTCTTTACCTTTTCAGTGGGTTGGGTAAGAGATTGCATTTCCTGTTCTACAAGCAAATGTTTTGATTTATTTTTGCATGCTGTATATGATGTAGGAGGTGGTGGCTTCTTTACTGTCAAATTATGTGCTCTTAACGTGGAACCTGTAAAAGTAAATGCAGAAGGAAAAAGGTCGCATTCTTTAAAGTTATAATTTAATTTTACTAAGAAATTTTGAGAATTGTACTTTTAGTTTAGAAGTAGAGTATTGTGATATTAACCTTTAAAATGCAGAGCTGTCAGTTATGAGTGGTCTTGTGCTAATGCAGCATCAGTGATTTCTGATTAATGCCCCCAGAGATTTAACACTTTAGTTTCCCGATGGTTTTTAATTGACTTCAATCTGACAGGCTATTGTGCACATAGCAAAATAATAAACTGTTAATAAAACATCAAATGCTAAATAAAATACTAAATATGGGACAAGGATAATGGTTCATTCTGTTCTATTTTCACCTTTTGAGACCCTTTTATTTGTGTTGGATCTCTGTTGCTGTTACGTTCGATCATATTAAAGCCCCTCATTGTTCCATTGCCAGCTAGCATTGTTTCTGCCAAGCTGTTGAAACCTCGAAGGATTCAGAAGTTCTGCCGTGCTGATGAATTTCAGTCTGCTCTGCGAGTTGTTTCAATTAACCAATTCAGGACCAAGGAGTGAGGTTGCTCTCGCATTAAGGAGAAGGTGTTGGTCTTTGGCTGTGTGTCCCTGCTTCATACAGGGGCCTGGAATAGCTGAAACCTTTCTCCCAAGGCAAATGTGATTCGCTGTCTGTAGGTTTAGGGCTGCCCTTCACTAGCTAGACCCAGCTACCCAGGTCTCTGTAGTTAAGGAAGTGAAGGGGTTGGGTCAGGAACACAAGAAGTGTGATATGGGAGGCTCGGGCTGGCTCTGATCAGCATGCAGCAGAAACAGCCTGAGAAAAGCAAGGGCTTCTTTTCCATGTAAAGAGCAAATGTAGTTTGCAGATATGTGACATGGAGAAAAATTGTTAATTGAAGATAAAAAATGTCATATCCTGTTGTATAAGAGAAAACAGTTCCATTTGTTTCATGCAATGCTGGTGGGAGAAGTGCCCCAGTGTCCATTTTAAGAGTAAATGAGAAAAATGTGGTTATCAATGGCTTCCATCTTTTCCTTCTGGTTACTGTCATCAGAGACAGTGCTGTTTGTCAGGGCGGTGTTTCATTGTGCTTTATCTGTTCATGCTTTATCAGTTTATTATTGTTATGCCGGTATGTAGCATATGACAATATTAAATTTTACTTGGAAGACTTTCTTTTACAGAGGATAAAGAGTTTTCACTGCATTTCACTGTTCCATTCATATATGTACCATGTTCTGGTTTATAACTGCATTACATCTGTTTTTAAAACAAGATGCACTGATAGCAGTAGCCAAACAGCCATGATCTTCAGCAGGCAATCAGTCTGTTCAGTAATGAAACCACTGTTCAAAGAGCCTGGCACCAGACATCGACCTTTTGTTTCTGCAATCACTTTGACTTGTCAAAATGTGAAATATTGCTACTGTTCAGCTTATTGGATCATGATTTTAGCATTTTTGTTCACATTGCATTTTTAGGGGCTATCCCTAGAATTTTTTTTTAAAGAGACCCCACTGCTAGGACCATAGTTGCTTCGTGACCTGTGCTGTGTATGTTTGCAGATTTTTTTTGTCTGGTGTGTCTTAAGCTGTGGGACAAGAAGGGTAAAATTCTCTTGCAATGCTTATGTACTAAGTCTGGCTGAGATGAAGCTAACAACAGCTTGTCAAGAATTTAATTTAATAAATAAATAAAAAACCCCAGTAATTTAATAACATTAATATTTGTTCGTAAAATATTTTTAAAAGTCAAATATAGATTTTAAAGGCAATTGTAGGGTAGCAGTGGAAAGCCTACTTGTTTGTTCTCTCCCTGCTGCTTCAGGAGGGCCAGGAATTGACAGAGGAAAAGGTTACTGTGCTGTCCCAGAGAGGCTGAATGAGCGAGAGTCCTGATGGGGATGGTAGGAAGTGTCTGAAGTGGCAGCAGCAGAGATGTAGATGAGCTTTACGGATTATGTAAAGAATGATTTTTAGTAGGTATCCAGAGGACAATGTGTGGAATTGCACCCCAGCAGAAGAAGGAAGCAGCTCAATGGAGGGAGCCCACCAGAATCCAGGGACTGGGGCCTGTGAAACAAAGCTGGGGGAAATGGGCTTGGTTAGCCTGGCAGTGACCAAAGTTAATTTGAATCCTACTTGATCTGAGCAAATAATGCAGTCCATATGTTCTTCCTGGTGGTATTTGCTTTGACCATAAGTTCATATTATGCACTCATAGGTTCTTGGCACGGCTTAGGAGGTTTGTTTTTTTGATAAAAAAGGGCATTTGCAGAGGCAGTTGTGGGAGAGTAAAAGTATGCTGTGTAGTTAAGGACAGTAGGAAATGTATTGAAAATATCCTTCAGACAAGCAAGCATAGCAACCTGAATCTGTTTCTTACTCATATTTTTCCATGTTTAGTTTGGCTTTCAAAGCAATCTCTGGTTCTTACCTGATCTGCAAGTGTTTCTAGAACTCCATGTACATTGAGGGCTAAAAAAAAGCAATGAATCAAGGTAATGTCAGAAAAAAACCCAGTGAATGAAAGTAATGTCAGAAAAATATTTCTTTTAATGGCAGTGTAAGAGTCAAATTAGAGAGCAATCCATAGCTGTGCTTCCCCAGAATACCCCTTCCTTTTACTGATGGTAGCTTTGGGGGTTTTGCAGGGGTTTTACAGCTTTGCAGGTTTTGGGGGGTAATTTTATATTCAGTGTCTTTTGACAGACTTCTCTTCCCTTATTTTCACGAGCCACTTTTTCAAGTTGTAACCTTTTTTTTTTTTTTTACTCTCCGTAAGAATTCCACATTTTAACTGCATGTGTAGTGAAGCACAGTTTGCCTTTATTCCCTGCTAATTTCAGCTGATGTTCCCAGTGCCTCTGTAGGCAGACCCGGGGAGCGGTTCTTCCCTGCCTGTTCTGATTTTCTAGACTGCTCCCGAGTGAGTGCCCAGTCAGTATTTTGTTGTGTTACACTGGGAAGAACATTGACCAGATAACCTCACATAACAGAAGCACAAGAAGAAACAGAATACTAGGGGTCACAAATATGGTCATATTTACTCCGTACAATAATTTTATCTTGGAGAAATGCCATTATTGTAAATAACGCTACAGAGAGATTCTGTATTTTTCTTCGAAAGATGTTAAATCATTCATATACTTCCTATGCTGTCTCCTATATTCTTGGGTTTTGTTGCATATTTCAGGAGAAAATAGATTAAAAACATTTAGAAAAGAAAGATTTGTGTAGGTCAGAAAAGCAAAATAGGACTAATTGGAAGATTTCTATGGAAAAATAATTGGCCTTTGAAAAGCCAGGTGTGTATCCTTTGTAAATAAAAATAGAACATGAGGGGGCGAGGAAATGCTGATGCTGGAGATTGCAGAGCTTCTTTATACAGTATATTTAACACCCTATCACAGAAATAACAGCAGAAATGTAATACAGCAGCATGCTGTTAAAGATTAAAAATTGGCTGTGCAATTACAATAGCTTGAAGGCAATTCCCAAAGATGGTTCTTGTCAGACATCAGGGCAAAACGTAATACATCACTGCATGGCATCAGAAAGTGGTATCATCTTGCTGTTATTGCATAGTGAAGTATAATTTTCTAGAGCAGAATATTAGTCCTTGAAGCATCCAGTACAAACTCATGAAATTCTTCTATTCCTACCTGGCTTCAGGAGGATGCTGTTGTACTTGAAAAGATACTTCAGGTTTCTTCCTCAAACTTGTAACTATTAGTAAAAAGGATAAGAACTTATTATTTCCTCTTCTGTGTAACTGACAGTATCTAGCAACTACTGTGAAATAAATTAAGTACATTCATACATGAGGGTGAGGCAGTTCAATAGAAAACCTTAAAGGGCTGTAATCAGTCTGGCTTGAGTGAGTCAGCTAATGATTTCAGTGGGAAACATTTCTGCTAGTACTGAATGTTACATGGGGGACGTTACAGTGATTGCTGATGCCAAATATGGCTTAACATAATGGTAAATAATGTAGAATGCTGAACTTGAAGTATTTAGAGAGTTCATAAATCCGTTTTATAGGACAGGATAGGCATTGAATTTATTAATGCAGTCGATACTATTTCTTGCTGAAAACCAGGAGATGGTGCCTTAATCCACAAAAGGAAATGCCAGAGGAAACGATGAACTCATTAACACAAACTGTAAACAGCTTTAAAGCCATGTAACCTGTATCTGTCTTCAAAGTACTTTGGAGTAACAACGTTTCTCATGGACCTTCATGCACATGGACACAGAGAGTGGTTTAAGCCTTTTTCCAAAGCTGTATGTATTTCTAAAGAATTGACATGTTTTTTAAAACATGCGAGGTTGGTTTTTGGTGGTTTTTTTTTGCTTCAAAAGGCTAAAGCTTTTAAAAAACTATTTCAAAATTCTCACCCTCAAATAATGGTAGAGCAGCAAGACTGAGAGAAGGGTGATGTCCTCTGTGCAGATCTCTTTTGGATATCCTTCTCTCAGTTTTTTAGGCACAACACTTATTTTCTCCAAAACCTTAAGACATTTGCTTAGGACAAATGTGATGCCCTGGCTCCCCAAGTAGCTGTAGCTAAGGCCAAGTTAAGTTTCCTTTTTTCTGCTGCTCATAAGCAGCTGTTGAGGTCTCTCTAACTCTCTCCATTCTCAGCAGATGCATACCTGTGTGATGTCTCTTACTTCAGTTAGAATTTTAATGATAGACTATTTTAGTTTTGGAATATAAAGAAAAGACAACAAATTATTATCATATTATTGAATACTGACCTTGCTCTCTTCCAGGTGCCTATATAAAATGATAACATAGTAAATATTTTTGTTTAGATTCGTAACTTGAATTTACCCCAACAGACCCAACTATCCGCCAGTTTTAAAATAATTTATAGACATTCAATCATTAATACCTGATCACTTTGTCAAAAACTTGGGCTGAATATTGATCTCAGTCTACTAGCAACAATGAGAATTGAACTTTTTAGGGGTATAAGTGAACATGTGGTTTACTGCAAAGATCACCATTTCATGATGACTATTGTGTATTACACAATAATGTGTACTTACAATATGGTTTTCCTTCCTTGGTCTTGTATTAAATCAAGAGATTGATTACGGTTGACTGGAGAGATACTATCCAAAGATTAAAATCAGTCACTTCTTTTCAGGCTCCTTAACTGACAATATGATTATTTTTACTGTCATGGCAGATATTTCATTCAAAATCACTGTGTAGAGAGTCTTAATCCAGCATATTATGTTAAAAATAAGAATGATAGGTTTCTAAAGACCAGAGTTTGGCTTCTAAACTTTCACTGTATTTCTGTATTATTTTGATTCACAGAGCGACATGGTGGGAATAGCAATTATTGTGTTGGTTAATTTGATGCATCTAAGACTATAATACATAAATATTAAAGGGAAGAATAGTTTATGCTTTGTAGATGTTGCACTTTGAGCCTTCCTTATAAGTTACTTCCCTGATAATGTTTACCTGTTAGTAATTTCAAGTCTCATTCAGGCTGGACAAGACCTGAGCAGGTCCTAACCCAAGCTCCTGCTTAAAGCACAGAGAACTGTGAGGTGAGACCTGGGGTCTCAGGGCTTTGACCAGCTGGGTCTTGCAAACCTCCCAGAACGCAGATTTCACAGCCTCTCTGGGAAACCTCTTCCAATGCCCTCCTAATTAATTTTTCTTCATTATTTCTGGTTGAAACCTTCATAATTTCAAGATGGTTGCCTCTTGTACTTCCACTGTGCACTCTGTAGAGCGCCATGCTCTGCCTTCTTGACAAACATCTCTCAGACACTGACTGGCAGCTATTGGGTTCCCCCAGGGCTGTCCCCTCTCTAGGCAAAGGGAGCCCAGCCCTACCAGCCTCATTTCACAGGATAAAATTCACATTTCGCTGCATGCCTTGGCTGTCCTGGTGACCCTGTGCTGACCCTCTCCTCTCTGTCAGCTTCAGCCTTGAGCAGTACTCCAGGTGTTGTCTAATGAGTGGCGAGTAAAAGGAAATGGTCCCTTCCCTTGATCTCTCGGCAGTGCTTCTGTTGACACAGCTTGATGTGCTGTTGGCCTTTATGGCCATCAAGGCCGTCACTAGTGGCTCATGTTCAGCCTCCATCCCCAGGTCCTTCTGAGCTGAGCAGAGGGTTCAGTTCATTCTTGGGCAGGATTTTGCCTTTGTTCTTTCCAATTTCAAGAGGCTCCTCAGTACCCTTTCCTGCAGCCTGTCTGGGTTATGGTGAAGGGCAATCCTTCCCTCAAACCTATTGACCTGCTCTTTGGTGTCTGGAACCCTGACGAGGGCACACTCTCTCTTCTCTGCCTCCAGGTCACACTGAAACTGTTTAGGTCGTCATATCTATATGAATGGGAAGTGATCAAAATTAAATTTTATCTTTTCCATGTCATGAGACACACACTATTTCTCCTTAAGATGTAGCCAAACTAAGAGCCTGTTAAGAGCTGAGGTATTTGTGCAGCTGTACAGTGTCCAGCCAGAAATATTAATTACAGCTGTAAGAGAGTTATTTTTCTTGGGAGTGTTTTTGGTTTGTAATGAGTCAGTATCCAGGAAAAGACAAAGATTTTTTTGTCAAAATGTTATCTTTCTTGCCAATATATCATTTTTTTAGCATTAAGTGTTAATTACAATATTGCTATCAAACCATATTTTTGTAACCATCTTTCAAACTAAAGGAGTTTCTAACCCTGAGGGGAGTGAGGTTTGGGACAGCCTCCCAGTCAGAACTGTGGAGAAGGAAAACTCAATGTATTTAAAAGTTAGATCTAGAATAGTCTATAGATTTGTGCTACAACCTGCTGTGGAAGGAAACAGCTGGAATTAACTATCATAGATTCCTTTCTTCTGTTCCTTTTAATGAGAAAAAAAATTAAAAGCAGTTCAGTAGGAACACATTAATGCAGAAACGAAAACGTTCAGTAAGAAGCACAAAATGCTATAAATTATAACCTCTCTCCAAAATTTCCAAACATCCTTTAACGCTCTGCATGATTGTAGGGACCGTATCTCTTAATAAGTTTTATAGGAAACCACTTGTCATAACTAAACTCCTTTATTGCTAAAACCATTTCCTCTGCTTTACTTCACTGGTCTGAGTAGAAAATGAGTGGGGAAGGAGAGGGAGAAGGGAGCTGGGGGATAGCAGGCGCTGTTAAAACTGGATTTAAAATTGGTCTGTTTTTGTTTTATATTGAAATGAGTCATCTTATATTTGAAGTATTTAGAGTACATTAATGCTATTACACTCCTCTATTGACCTTTTAATTTCAGTTTTCTGCTTGTAAATGAGTGTGTGGAATCTCTGTCTGTCTGAAGGAGAGTGTCTCCTGCTGCTCTCTTTCCACAGGCACCCACATCAGGCAGTTATGAGAGGTGCTTTTATGTGGATAGTTGGACAAGTGGCTTTGCACTGTACCTATGTTTTTATTTCTGCAAACAAATTCAGGAACTTACCCCATTCAGAAAGTAGCAGTATTGAAATTGCAACACACATTAAAGATGGACACTTTTATGACCTAAAGCTAATATAATTCTTATAGGTTTTTTTACCTAATAGGCTAAAATACTATTACAAGAGAGGCTGTGTAGCCATGGAATGTTTAGCTTTTATGGTCCTAATATATACAAAGATGAATACTTACTTTATTAGATTCCTTAATAGATGAATGTCTGGAAAAGAAAGAATACTATGCAAAACATTTAATTATGATAAAATAAAAATCACTTTTAGTACTTAAATACTTTGATTACATCATCACTGAAAACTAACAGACCTTGACAAGGGAAGGATTTTGTTACTGCTAGAGAAGTTCAGAGGCTGGTTATTTTTTTACATGAATTATTTTCAGGAGAAGTATCTTGGACTTCCTTAAAAAAAGAATAGCATCCACTGAGTTCATTATGGTAAAAGACAACTTTGTTAAGGATTTATACTGGGAGGAGGGGAAAAAGAGGAGTGTCAATTTCAACCCTTTTCATCTCATGCCAAAAGGTCTTATTACACACTTTGGAGTCAGCTATGAATGGAAGTAAGTTCCTTGAAGACTGAAGAGTTTCAAAAATGAAACACTCACAGAGGCGAAATGGAAAGTGTAGAGGAAAGGAGGTGTGAACCAGGGAAAGATGGGTGGAGAATGTTCCTCATGGTCCTGATTCAGTAGGTGTTAAGGTATTTTTCTGCCTTCTCCTGATATGCCTGATGACAGGAATATCATCCTTTCCTGGGAAGGAAATACTCTCCCTCCAAAAATAGATGAGGTATTGAGTCTGTTATCTTTTGTTAGATGATCTGGTTATGATGAAAGCTTATGCTTTATAGCAGCATATATCTCATAATAAAAGAGACAGGGGACCAGATTTTACCAGTTATTTAGCAACATAAGGTGTGAATAAACATCTAGTAGTTTTTGGAAGGCTCTGAGATTTAGTCCATGTTTAGCCTATCTCCTGGACTGAAAAAATATGACAGTGAGATATTTAGCTAAATCAGTCGGAATACAAAAGGAAGATCTGGTATAGAAAGCCCTGGGAGCTATTTTTCAACGGTGACAAGGGCTCTCTTTCTCACGGCTGTGTTGAAAATATCGATCAGCATGGAGGCCTGAGGCGAGAAATTTGGGAATGATCTGTTTGGGGAAAGTTTCAGGAAGGCTAGGAGAAAGGAGAGGAACTGTTTTATGTTTGGATAGTTGCTTTTGTGTTAGCTTCTGCGATTTGTTAGCTTGGTCTCCAGGGCCATTGCTTAATGTGTGAAACCCCATATTCAGTACATTGGGTGCGTGGTAAAGTTCAGTGACATTAAAGGTGTGGTTGCAGGGCTGGCCTCCACCTCCAAGGGACATGCCCCTTGCATGGCCTGCTTACCACAGGCATGTAAAAGTTTAAATCATACCAAAGCTTCCAAGATACGTTCCAGGATCCTGCACTTCTGTATTTTTTTATGAAGCTATTTGTAGAGTGCATAAATAATGATGTGTTAAATTTTATAAGTCTTCCAAATCTTGTTGGAAAACAAGACTTGCCCTCCTAAATCACATCTGTGGTTGGACAGCTTTGCTTACAGTCTAGCAAAGGACTGTAAGCTGTAGTGCCATACTCCTTCCCTCTGCAGCTCATATGTATGTTTTCTTACAGAGCTGTAACTGGACTGAAGATGGATGAGAAATATTTTGAGTGAAGTGCTTGTGTGGGAAATTTGTTGAGTGCCTTCCCCAGATCATGCATGGTCTTATTCTGTGCCATTTCTGTCTCACTCATGTGATTAAAAACCCCTAGTACAATAGACATGACATGTATTTATATTGCAGAATTTGGCTTTATAATAGGACCTTTCAAATCCAAGCGCTCTGCGTACCGATGTCTGCTGGCACCGTGGATTATAACATTTCTCACAAAGCTTTCAATCTATATGCTGCCCTACCAAGGGAGGGGGTCAGTCGTGGGATTTGGAACTTTGCAGCTCTATGTCAGGTCTTGCATCTGAATATGAAGCTACTTCATATTAATCAAATGTCACAGCAACCAACAGCATTTGGAACCTAATCCATGAAAAAATTTAAGCACCATTCAGGAAAAAAACCCCACCCCAACAACCCATAATAAGAGCTCACTCGTTAAATATATACTTAACTTTAAGCAAATGATAATTTCCTTGGTTTGTAAGTTTATTTTCCCCCAAAGGGATTTGTAGTGACCTCTGTAAAATGAAGCTAAATTCCATCCTGATGAGCTGAAATTGAAGTCATTTAAGGAAGGATGGACAAGATTGACAAAGCTTCTGGCTGCTATGGGTTTTTGTCAAGAATTATTTGAGCATCATACTCTGTGGCCCCTGGATTTGTGTCTTTCCTCTTCCCAGCATGTGTCCAACACTGTCCCCCATTATGAATGTGCATTTTGGTCACACAGCAAGAGCACTTGCACATCTGGTTATGTGGCAGTGAGCAGGGTATGTATGTGCTCATCTGACCAGGTACATGTTGTGTGCAAAAAGCAACCAGACTCATAACCTGGCATAAGCCTGTGCTGGGTCATGCAGCTGGACACAAGTGGTTTGTGCTTCAGGAGGCTCATCCTCACTGCCATGTCAGGATGCTGAATGAGCATGGGTGTTGTGTGACTGAGGAGCACAAGATGGAAAGGGCAAGAAGTGATTCTTAGTCTGGATTCATTGGTGTCCTGGGCTGAAGCCAGACTTCTGGCTACAGATGAGTCATTTCTTTTGCTGAATGTAATGTCCTTGGGATGTGGAGTCTATTTCTGTATCTCTGGTGCAGCCAGTGTATTTCCCCATCACTTGATTCACTGACTGTGCTAAGTAAATTTTTCTACTTAAGAGTGGTTGCAAGACCGCTAAATGTTATTAAGGAAAAAATCAGGACAAACCTTAAACAAAGTGTTCATGAAAGTTCTGTCTACTTTTCTACTCCTTTACTTCTTTACCAATTATTGGTCAGTTCTTTTTCTTTAAAAAAATGCCAGTGTCACATTACACTAAATACTACTTCTCTCAATTATTCACAGCTGTCTAAAGAATGACTTTCTTAAGGAAAAGCAGAGGTGTGTTGGAAGTAACATCTTGTGGTTTGACCAGGGAGAGTGTTTTGATTCTCAGGGAACAAAGATGAGGAATGCACTGTACCTTGTGACTTTTGCTGATATTGGAAAGGTGGGATCTTGGCTGAGCATATTCTTCTTGTGAAAGACCTGGCTGCTTATTCTTGGCTCTGGAGGAAGGGGCTGATACTGCTTTGGCAGCATCTTCAGAGGCCTAGAGAAGTCAAAGAACTTAAAGAGCTATTAGGGAATAAAGGAGGTACAGGGACTGTGTTGTAAGCACAAGTTCTAGAAGTAAGAGATTGGAATTTTCTGAGAGAATTTCAATGTGTTTGTGCTGAGCCAAGCTCAGGTCCAGGAGCTCTTCAGGGCCCTTCAATAGCAATAGTAATATTGGATAATATTCTACATTTGCAAGACATTACTGCACCGTGTTGTGTGCCACTTAATACCGCTTTTGTGTGCCTCACCAGTGTGTGCCAAGTACAGCTCTGCAGTGTGGATATTTCTCAGTGGGTACGGCTGTGTATATGGTCCAGGGAACGCACTGCAGTTTCAGACACACAGGAAAAAACGTTCTTCATCCCAGAAAACTCACAGGTAACCTGGGCCCGGTGTTTTCTGGTAGCTGTGGGCATGCCCTGTCCGTGCTCAGACCAGGCACTCACAGCCCAGCTCCAGCTGGAAGCTGTGGCATGGAGAGGTTGGCTGGACAAAACTGGAGGTGCATCCGTGGTGCCTGGCAGAATGGCCTTCACTGGTGGGCTCCTGGGGAGGGAGCCTTCTGTGTTTGCAGAGTACATACCCAAATTAAGTCAGGTGAGAGAATTAAGGACCATTCTGGCCACCATAATACAAACAGAAACAAATAGTGAAATTTTGTAGAATAATGGATTGAGAATGTTCTTATTTCTGCACCATTACAGTTCTGAATTTGCGAAATTATACTGCCCTTTTATGCTATTTCATATTTTCTAGAGTCAAATCTGAATATGTAAGGCTAATCATATTTTAAAATTCTTTATGGCTTTTAGGGCAGTCAGTGTAGGCATGGAGGAATAAGCTTGTCATTCCTACATGACCTTTTGGACAGATGTTTTTTTAATTATAGCAGTATTATTTGAGGTTGACAAAATCAAGAAGTGATTAATTTTTGATTTGTGGGCATATCATAGAAAAATGTATTTGTGGAATAGAGCTTGGCGTATCTTCTGTGGGAGTAAGTGGAAATATTCCAGTTGATTTCTATACATGATTTAGATGTGTAGCAAAAAGCACTGGCAAATTGATTTAAGTGAGAATGAAGTCAACATTGTCACAGTTAACAGAGCCTAAGGCACCAATCAAATTGATGGAATTTTTTTTTTTCTCAGCAATTTATATCTGGGTTGAACCAGATTCAATATTTCTAGGCTTTTGACTTGTCTGTAGGCACAACCAACTGGTTTTGAGGATGCAGGCCTGAGCTCCAGCTATGAACGCTTACAGCTATGTTTTGTTCTCCCTAATTCCGTATCAGAACCTAAGTCCAAAGAGAGCCAGCAGTGAAAGGATGCTGGCTCACTTCCAGTCACCTCATTACCATGAGCAGTACAGATGGGTGTGAGCGTTCATTAGCACTGAGTTCCCTGGGGACCACAGGTAAGTGATCTCTGATGTGATCTTACCGTGGGGGAGGCGTAGGCTCCTGGAAAAGAGAGGAAACAAAAATCTCTGTAAGCCTTTTTTCCCTTGGTATACTGTATACTAGGAAGAAATGTGAAGAATTTAGATTAAGTAGACATGCCTGTGTCAAGAGTCAAAAGGGTTCATGTGCTCTACAGCACAAAGCATCATGCTTTAACATGCCATTTTAAAATCACTGAGGAACAAAAGACATCCTCATGAGCTGTGAATGCAAGTGAGGGAGATAATGTAGGACTGCAGACAGGAGTTCTCTTATCCTTTGGTTAGTGCTAGCAAAATGGCAGCCTGCTTTTAAAAATCTATTAAATGGCAAAAAAATCTGTAAAAATTTTAATTGATGAGAGATTCTGCTTACCTGATATTCATGTATTTTCATTCTTCCTCCTAAAAATAATTATTAATAATTCTTAGTAGAGTGCTATCCATATAATTCACAAATGAAGTTACAGTTTTATTCTGGTATTGTTGTTGTTATTGTGGGCAGTCCAACTCCATTCCTTGCCCTCCCCTGGCTCTACCTCCAGAACTCTGCTCTGGCTTTCAGAATGAAACATTTGAGGGTGATATTTATTCTGGCATTATAAATTTAAATGCTCTTCAGAGACTTTTTATATATATATATGCTTATCACGTTAGGGCTGCATTTTTTGTCTGTTTTTGTTTTTGTATAGAAATTTATAAAAATACTGAAAACCTACAAAATCAAATCAATTTTTTTTCAAATATACCAAAATATGTCTGATTATTTAAATTAACATCTTGCTAATAAAAATCTTACTTTATTTTCACTATATTTTGATATTGAAAATATTTTCCTAAATTCTACATGCTGAAATCCTAACTAATGCAAAGGAGATGCAAAGGAGATCTCAAGCTCTTCTTCAAGTAAACCATAACAAATTACTCTGAATAAAATAATGATTCCTTAAACGTTTAACATTTCTAGAAAATACTGCTGACTGAAAGTCTTCTGAGCTATTCATGCCATCTTGTGGCAAGGCCGCTTAATAGCACAGGACATGAGAAGAAATGTTAGGATATATTTAAAAACAGTGTAGTTATTATCTAAAAATAATAGTGTCTTCTATAAGCACTGTTCACTCAGGAAGTACTAAAAATATGTATCAGTTGGTTTCTCAAACTCCAGAGTTTAATTTACCTTCCTGCACTGGCTTTGGTTCATCTTAACATCAGCACACATCACCTGGGGACATGTAAATCCAACCTACTAAATCCTGGTGGAATTCGAAGCTTTAGATAAACTGGCAAACTGTCCTTGCCCATGGTTTCTGCAGATTTTGAAGCTGGCTTACTCGAATTTATCTCAATTCAGCTTTTTTCCAGGCTACATGGGGATTTGCTCGCAAGAATCAATCTAACCTTTCATTTTCAAATGATATAGTGCTTACTTTCTCATCATCTGTAGGAATTATTTGTCTCTATGTTTTGCATTATAGTATGAAATAAGAGGGGAAAAAAAAGCAAAAGCTGTTTTACATGGAATTCTTTGAGTTATTTTTCTGGCTGATCAAATTATAATACTTTCTGAAAATCAGTTGTTAACGGCAAGCACAGAAGGATCATATTTTCTTGGCTTGGCAACTGCAGTCTTTTTGACCATGTTACCTTATGGTTCAAAGATTTGAAACTGGTAAGGTAAAAAATACCATTTGTTTTCAAGGCTAATCAGATATTTAATCCTTCAGTAGTTGACTTCGTGATGTACTGCTACATCCAAAGTAAATTAAATATTAAAAAAATGTATAGAAACCTGCTATTAAAACAATCTTACAGTTGAGTAAAACTATCAATCAGAGGATTTAATATTCGGATACTTCATTGTGTTCTCGAAGAATAAGATAGTCTGTCTCTGAATTCACCACAAGAAACAAAACAGAACAAAAATTAAAGGTACGGTTTTGACTCGGATTTAAAGGATTTTGAAGAAAATTTAGGGTTAAAGGTAAAACAGCAGAGAAAAAATATATTCTAGGTGATGTACCACACAATTAATATATTCTAGTAAGTGAACATTATCAGACAGCCTTTGTAAATAGTTACCCTAGGGTGTAAATCCCTAGTGGGAGTTGCTAAAGTTGGTATTACTATTAAAAAATAGTTTTTAGATTATTCTTTACGCTATATATTTATGCAAAAGGTCTGAGAAGGATAGGAAGTGAAAAAGTATGACATTATTAGAAGTAAAGCATACCAGGGATCTTGCAGCCTTCTGGTGGAAGAGTTCAGGAGACATAGGATTCTCCCTGCCCCTTATGTCCTTATAACACAGTGAAAAGGAAAATCTGATTTTTAAACAGAAGGGCTTTTTTTCGTCCCCCTGTAGGAACAGGGAGCTCCTGAGATAAAATATACCTCCTTCTGTAAATAATTACTTCAATGTTAGATAGTTGAAACAGTACTGCAAAATTTGCAAGATGATTGTTTTGGAAAGCAGCTGCTCTTCTGAAAACCATGTCTATTCTATCATCTGTAATGTCTGCCTATGTACAAAAGGTAAATGTGGAAGTAGCAATTACTATTTCTGTTTGCAGAAATGGGTAGATTTTTTTAAATTATACCTCTTACATTTGGCACTCTTCTCCCCTCCGGATCGAATGTGTGAATCTGTTAATAAACCACAATAAAGATGTGATGTTAGCCATCATTCCCGAAGCTATGGAAGTAGAAAAGTGCTGCTCCTGACTGGATGCCTCTAAGGCTTAGTAGAACCCCAGCAGTCAACGAGAGGAAGCAAGAGGTGAGGGCATCTGTGCAAAGTGAAACAGGAACGGCTCGCAGGAACGTGGGCGGCCTAGTGCAAATGAATGTGATGTGGCTAAGACTTTAAATAGACTGCTCTTTGGGGGTATTACAGAAAAGGGGAAATCTGTTTGTGAATAAGGTTCGGTGTCTTACTTACAGCTGAGTATTGAAGGGGCTGGGATGGGTTCTCGCTCACTGGGGAAGTGGTACCTGCAGGCCTTAGGCAACGTTTATCTGCAAAAGAGGAAGAAAAACAAGCCTGAGTAATTCAGTAATATGATGGTTGAAGAAGAAGGGGTTTTAATGTTCAAAATGCATTTTTCAGGTCAGGTCTTGCCATTTTTATAGTATTTTAATTTTTTTTTTTTCAGAACTTAACCACCATTTTAGCAGCTGTATTGAGGACATAGCATGACCCTGGTAATAGCTTTATGGTTAACCTCCTCACTGTGGTTAAAAAAAAAGGCTTCATAAGCTGGTGAACAGTTAAGGCAGACATTTGACCTTAACTGTGGTTAGATTACTGAATTTGTTTTTCATTTGAACATTTGCTCTTGTCAATGCCGTCGTGTTGTTCTGGTTTTGCAAGGGCTGTAGGGGTTTTATTCTCTAGGGAGTATTTTAGTTTTTATTTTAGCTTTTAATAAAAACTGCATCCCTGGCCATCAGAAAGAAATGCACAGGTTACATGCTAGCATGTGTTTTTCAGTCATTAATCTTACATCTCAAGGGCACTGGTATTTATCTAGAAAAGATGACAAAAATGTTAGCATTGAATTTTACCCTTTTGAAATACATTTTCAGTCCTTTCCTCACTCTTGTATCTTGCCACATTATAGTTACTGGGCATAACAGAGAGGTAAAAAGCAGCTTTTTGTTTAATGTGTTTTATCTGAAATCACAAAACAAAAGCTATGTCTTTTGGCTATTTCAGGACAGTCTTACATAAACAACAAAAGATGCTGATTGCTAATGGAAAGTTTTTACTACTAACCAAGATAAAAACTATATTTGGAATTCACTTCAGATTTCCAAGTAAAATGGACAAATTAGTCTTGGAATATAATGTAGAATATCTGGTTGTTCAGACTGATTGTGATCCTTTCACACACTGATAAATTTACTCACTTTAAAAGCCATCTATTTGTTTAGACATCAAACAAACTCCCACAAAAAATCAGTAGAAAACGTCTTTGCTGACTTTGATGTGAACTGGAGCGAGCCTTCATAGATATATTGATCCTGTCTTTTCAGATATTTTTGGTTTATGGTTTCCAGTCTTTCTCATCTAGGACTCCCTCCCAAGTTTTTTAATGATTTCAAACCTCCAGAGTATTTATAATGGGTTGGAGAAATGCACAGCTATGATGAGATTTCACTTCCATAAACAGGATATTAATTGGCTCTGTATGTTTAGGCATTAAATGTGATTTAGAATGGCTTTAGTAAACCAAAAGGTGATTAATGCAGCTACCTCACAAGGTTAAGAATGCTTGAGAAATACTCTCAAAGTAATTGCTTATTACTGCTATTTGAAGCATCAGAGAACACCATTAGAAGGAATACTCCATAATCATCTGGAGTAAAGTTTAGTGTGTTCTTTAATATGTTTTCCGTCTTAAAGGTTTCTAGGCTTAAATAGCAGTGAGCTTTTCTGCAATGGTTGTTGGTTCGATCAGCCAGTTTTTTGCACATTCCATGTGGAATGGGATAATAGAATTTATCCCGTGAAGATAATATTAAAACGAAAAAAGCAGTGTGTAATTATTAATTTAGCATAATCTAATGAAAATCAGGGTAACTATTGAATATGAAGAAACAGACAAAGCTCTTCTCGTGTTTCTGCCTACCAGTGTTATTTTCCAGTCGAACCATTGAATTTAAGAAAATATCTGGACTGAAAACTCCAAGTCTGTACTGTTCCTATATAACTCCAGGTTTTGCTCAGTTTCCACAGTCAGAAAATGTTACCTGCATATTCAGATTCTTGTAGAGGTTTGGCAGGAAGGATTCTCAAAGAATGAATGGCCTCCAGCATGGAAGAATTTACAGTCTCGTACTCATCTTCTTCCTCCCCAGATAACTCGGAGGAAAACTGTAAGTCACTCTTGCCCTTCATTGTCGAGTATTTGCTCTGGACAGAAGAAGAGATATACAGATACTACAAATTATTTTAAGTTCAAGATTAATTTCAGTATGGAAATATATGATTGCCAGAACCAGACTTTTTGGTGCATGGGAAATTTTCTGATGGAAACGGAAGGGTTGGAAAGTAGTTGAGGAAGTGGTTTGAGGACCTAAATTTTTAATTTAGATTCATAAAATAGCCATTTTGGAGACAGTTTAAATATATCTCTGAATTTTGCCTCTCTGCTCCTGAAAATATAATGAGAGTGTTTAATTATATGATCATTGCAGACTTTTGAAACTGTATCTTTTATTATAATATCCATGTGGTATTTGTATTGCACTGACCGTTTACATATGTTACTAGCAAGAATGTAGTAACTAACTCATCACAAATGTCAGACTTCAAAATGAAAACATACAGTTTTGTGGGGAATTTGTGCTAGCAAATGTGCAGTCCAGGTGAATGTGATAGCGAGTACGTAAGGAACGGTGGAGTCCATGGAAATATGGTGCTGAGAGTGATGCAGGATGTCTCGGGATGTGTCTATACACTTGTATAGGTTTGTTCAAGATTATGTTCGGGAGTGCTGCTCCACCCTTCATCCTCAGTGGTTACTCACTGGAACATAAATGCTGGCTTCTTTCAGAGCAGAGCTGAGATTGCTGCCAAGGGAACTCAGCTGAGGGCACCCCATGCCTCTGGAAGTCATATTTTGTTGCCAACAATGTAGGTGCATCCATGAACTTGGATTTTCCTTGATGTTTGTTTTATTCTCAAATTTATTTTACTCTCAAATTTATTCCCTGATGTTCGTTTTATTCTCATTAATAATGGGAATCAATAGCTTCCCGACGTATCTTCTTCTACCAGTTAACTGCCCTTTCAGTTCATGCTTTTTCTCTTGAGTGCTAAAATTTAAACCAATTTGTTTTACTCTCCAAAGACACTAAAAAAATTGATTACTACCCACTTTATTTCAACCTTTATTATGCTAATGCCTATAATTATATTTTCTTTTAGTCTTCTCACTAAGCAAATATGCTTCTTTAAAGCTTTCCTGAGTCGTCAACCAACTTAAAAGATTTTGAATCTCATATCCCTAGTGTTACTTTCCTGTGAATTCTCTTCAGGTTGTACACACATATGTTACAGTTTGAGTCAGACCTCCAAGAGAGTTCTTTACAGTACTTTGCAGGGTGAGGTTTGTCTTTATGACACTACATAAAAATGTCACCACACCCCAGACAGACCCCTGGAGGGTACCTGGATTTCCAAGCTCTTCTCTGCACAACTCTTTCCAGGTCAGTAGCAGACTACTGTCAGCTAGGCTGAGAGTGGCTATTTTTTCAATCAGTTTTGCAAACACTTCACACATTTTCATCTAGACCAGGTTTCCAGGTGTCTGCTTGTGAGACTCTTCTGGCAAATATCTGAGGCCTAACAAAAATCAAGATATATCACATTTACTGTTTTCTTTCTCATTATTGTAGTCATGTATCTGTTGAAAAGGAAATTACTTTTAGTTTGAGGGGTTGATGAGATGTTCTTCAGGTTCACATTAACAATTCTAATCAGACCTATTTTCTCCAAACGATGCTTTCAGATTGACTTTGTTTAATAACCTCTCCAGGTACCAAATAAATCCTAGGATTTGCTTTCTTTCTTGGAAGAAACTGTGGTTACCACTGTTCTTTTCCATCATTTTAGGAATTCAGGACTCTTTGGAGAATTCCCAAAGATAATCAATTAATGTCTCAGAAATTTCTTAAATAATGCCTTAAGTGTCTTAGCATAAGTAAATATTCTCCTGACCATTCTTTCCCCATTCTGCTTTGTGCTGTTGCTGCCTTGTATTTGGTGTTAATCCCATATAGCATCTGATTGTCATTAATCTTTCTGTGAAGTCTGAAACAGTCAAAGTATTGATTACATCAAACTTCTTTAGTCATCCTTTATTTGTCCAACTTGCTTATTAAACAGAGACCTGTGCTTTATTTTCATCTTTCTGTGATTTAAAAGGTATTTACACTCTTTTCTTATATGCCTGAACTGAAACTCAAGCCCAGCTTTTAGATACAAATGGAAAGACATTGAAATGTGTACTGCTTGCTTTTCAGCTTTCATTTGTATCACTTACATATTTAACCTTGAGGTTTATGACTGACATACTTGTTCAGCTTGACTCCTGTTATTTTCACCTGATCTTATGATGAAGGTATATTTTAGCTTCAGCCCATAAATGGAGAATTGGTGAGTGAGTGAGTCACTTCTCCAGTCTAGATCTCACTAAAACAAAGTAAAAGTTCTCATCTATGTTTCACAATTCTCATGCCTTATTCTGCGTTAAAAAACAGTGATGATTGCATTTTTTGTTAGTATTATAGCCGAGATGATATTAACATACACCAGGAAGTGAAAGAAAAGTAAAATTTTAGGAAGAACATGTGGTACTTACGGAATCGTAGGTGTTAGCAGGAATAGTTCTGTTTTCTGTATGAAATGGAGAAAAACTGTCAGCAGGTCCCATTCCATAGTAAACTATACAGTAGCTAACAACTTATATAAAGGAATAAAAATCTACCAGCCACAGATTTTAGACAATTTATTTACAGCATTTTAAAGATATTGGAAAAAGGACATGAAGCAGGTCCACCCATGAGTTTGTGGATCTATACAATGCATGAGGAAGTAGCTGTGTGGAAATGGGATTCATGACCATAAACACGTCTAAGCCCGCCCACCAAAAAACCCAAAGAAGGATGTGCTTGAATTCCTCTCTCTCCCCTGAGTTTTGCTTCTTGGTGCGGAACTGTGAGAGCTGTGGGACTCTTGGTCTGGAAATCCCTCTGTGGATAGAAATGTGTTTTGTTCTTTTAGTAGCAGAAGAAAATGCCAAAACTGAGAACACTCCAGCTATCAGGCTATAAACTGTTCTCAGTGGTGCCTGTCTGCTCATGAAGTTGTCTCATGGTATAGAGACTCTTTAATGCAGTGACTCTTTAATGCAAAACAGCCATGGTGTGACCTTGCCCTGTATGTGCTCTTGTTCTGGACTATTTCAATCCTTTCTTACGCTGCTGCCTGTAACCTCACAAATCTTGCATCTCTGGCTACATAATGGCCTGATTTCAAAAGTAGAGCATGGAAGTCCTTCTATCAAGACCACCAATAACAAATAGTTGCATCATGCTGTAATGCTTAGAAGAAAGGGATAATTTTGCACTGAAGCACTTTTGTGCTAAGAAGAGAGTAAAAGTCAGAACTACTTCTTGTCCAGGAGTTGCACCCCAGGGCAGAAGGGTATTAAGGACAGCCAGCATCCCACAAGCCTCCCTTACATCTGTGTTTTGAAAGAAGCTAGTTTCTGCCTAAACACCCTCTTTGCATTTGTTGCTCTGGTTCTGTGAGCCTGGTATTGCATATTTTTGTATACCCCAGCAGATGGCATTGAATGTTCATTTATTCAATATATGTAGTACTTTAATCTCTGCTCGGAGGATCATTCATGGGGGAGAGGGAAGGAGACTTATTCGTGCAAGCTACTTGTCTGATTTTCTGTTTAGTTATACTGGTGCAAATCAGAAGCGAGCCCAGTTAAAGGCGGTACCAGGATAATAATAAAAAAAGGCAGTGTCTTAATTGCTAGCCTTTGTACTTCTAAAAAGAAAAGTAAAAAGTGGTTGTTTTGTCCTCAACGATAAAAAATGAATAACAATGGTAATCATCAATGCTATAACCCATGCATTTCATGGCTTAATGCTAAAAGGGGACTGTTTGACACAAGCCTTTGGGGTGATGTATTGCTTTCCAATATCAGTTTACAATTTGATGTCCAGGTAAGTTTATCATCTCTTCTGTTATGCATGAGTCACTGGAGTTGGGATGAACTCCAGCCTTCCCTCTACTTTTCTTCTTAGGCCTCCTTTGCACTGGACCAGTGAAGGGAGCAGCACTGGTGCTGCTTTTCCATGGGTGTGCCCTCTACCTAAGGTCACTGCCCACATATTGGCTCTGTGCTAGCTGAGGAGTGCAAACCAGCTAGAAACCACTCTTCCTGTTATTTAAGAATATAATTTTCATAATGAAGATGAATATTTCACTCTGTCAGCCATGCTATACATATCAGGCCTTCAGAATGAGAAGTACTGCACACTGTCCAGGTGTTAGAAAAGATACTGTTGCAGAGGCTAAACACCTAAGGGGAGACTATTTCTGCTGTTTTCTGTCTATCTATCTGTCTGTCTATCTGTCTACCTATCATCCTGGAACATCCAATTTTTTTATAGGCTAGTTTGGCTGGAAAGGACCTTTAAAGGTCATCTAGCTCAACCCACTGCAATGAGCAGGGACATCTTCAAATTTTCTGGCTTTTGCTGCACTGGCTGTTGAACAAGGATGAAAGAGGACAGAATCTTTGTGCCAGGTAGTTGCAATCAGCTGCACCTTCTGGCATCATTTTTTTCACTACAAGCTAAAGATTTAGAGCTGGCACAGGCTGGAGTGTCCTCAAGCTATAGGGACTGATCATATTTTATTCAGTCTGAAATTTTTTTGTTGCTTTGCTGCATTGCCTGTGAAATTAATAAATAGGGAACATCACTTATAATAATAGGAAGCTGTTATATTTCTATGGCATACGTGTGGGTGTGTTTCTGCCAGTTGAGAGAGAATGTCTGATGTCAAAGGACAAAATGGAAAAAAAAAATCTCTTTAATTTGCAAGGGTATAAAACTGTGTGCATTTTGTGGCAACCTTGACTGCTTTTCATGATGACCTAAAAAAGTCCTGTTTAAAAGGGTGACAGGTAAGGAATTTGTACATGAAAACCCAATACCAAAAACATAGCCCTTTAAGTGGGAAAGCAGAAGGTAAATCTGTTCCCATTGTCTTCTCTGAACCTATGAATGCACACTGTTATTTTTAGTCACTGTGTTGTTTCAGCCAGTGACAGAAAGTGATAAAGAATTGTGGGCTGTGATTTAATAAACTTTGTGATCCTGACAGGGTATGTCCTAACCACTTCAGCAGAAAAAACCTGTAGCTGGAAATGCTGCAAGGAAGAACTGCATAGACATTTTCAGAGTCACATTTTTACTGTCTCACTCCAAATTATGATGCAAAACCTTGTCGTGTTCAAGTATACAGGCATCTTCCTCAAGCCTATAGAGGCGCTAGAAAAACAAGCAGAAACTTCCTGAATAATATAGGTTTAATTAGAGTACCAAGTAAAAGATTAGGCAGGTTTCACTTCAGAAATGTGAAAAAGGCATGTGAATAAATACCAGTTATGGTGGGCATTTGTTCTAGGGCTGGCTATCCACAGAGAATAAAAGATTTGCAGTTAGATGATAGATTTTTGGGTTTTATTTTTCCCAGAACTGCTTTTTCCAGCCCTAAATCTAAATCTTCTATATTATATGGATATTGAATGCATTTAAGCAAACGTCATGTAACACTATAAACATATGGTACATCAAATAAATTTATCTGGCCAGTTGTGCCACTTTTTAGTTAGATAATTTTATATGTTTTGCATTAAATGTCTCAGCTCAGCTACAGTTGTGAACTACGGTGTCATTTACCAGCAATTTAAGTAAGTGCAGTGTTTTACTTTTGAAATTAATGTAGTTTAAACACATGCTTGCTACTGACCATAATCTATCATGGCAGCAGATTTAGAGATCCCGTGTCATTGTCTTGTTGTTTTGCAACAGCAAACAGCAAAAAGAGGAGAGACCTTCAAAGGTAGCAGCAGAGGAAAAAAGAAACCTCCCTCAGCTGCCTTCTAGAAGCCATCACCCAAAGTAATATTTTTCAGTCTGCATCAGGAGAATAACTGATTGATGGCCTTTTGCAGTGTATACCCATCAAGAAGCCAAAATTTTTTGGGGTCACACTGGAAGTAAACATCTTTTTATTTTCTGCATTATTTGGTATCCCCTTAGTGGGTATCCATTACTTTTCATTTTTTCTTGCAATTCATTTTAATTTTTACGATATTAAAGTGTTCAGATCTGTCACAGATTATTACTGGCTCTGAGTAAGAAGTAGGCTAAATAATCATGCTATAGTACTTCCTTTTTCACCAGCGAAAGAATTTTACCTTTTGGACGTACATTGGGATTCATTACTTCATGTATGTTTGGGCAAGATCTAAATACATAAAAAAGAAAAAAGAATCCACTTAATTAAATAATAGAAATTGCCAATGTTCTATGAAACTTCTCAAAGAGTCTAGTTTAAATTAATGAGTGAAAACTGCAAGGATAATATCTACATTTGAGAAATGACTTTGGAAATTCAAAAATCTTGGGTCAAACCTTACGTTTTTTGTTCACTTACAGCTCCAAGTTTGCTGCAAAGAGCTCTACTCATTTTGCAAACATTCATTTTAGACATAAATATTGTAACAGCCTTATTGATGCTTTAGCATATTCAGTGTATTGTTGGAGGGATGAATTTCCTTAGGGAGATAGGAGCTAAAACTCTTTCCACATGCAGCTGTGCCACTCCACACGGCTCGCTTCCCATTCTGCCAAATCAGTATAACACTTCCCCTAGTGTTATAGGGGAACACTATAGTGGCTGTGGTATTCTTCCATCCTGGTATTACTCTCCCACAGAGAATATATGAGATGTATTAGGTGTAGAAGAACCATATAACCCTTACTCTGGTGTTAGTTCTCACCATGACTCTCTTTACCCACTGGACTGTAGCTCTGTATCAGCCTGTCCAGCAACATTTGTGGATCATTGCAGTAGCACTACTTACTATTCAGAAGCAACATAAAAAGTTATTTTGTAATGAAGATTTGGCCAGCGATCACATTAAGACTGCATTAATGCACACTCATTTTATCTACACCTAAGCATCCACCCTTGGAATTGCCTGAAGTTTGGGAAATATCAACACAAACCTCTGAGTTTCAACTAGCCCACTCTTAAAATTAGAAAATAATTTAGGTGAGCAGCAGCTTTTGAGCACAGGGTGAAGCTGAGTGGTTTCCTGTTCAGTGAGCAGGCTGTAAACCACACAAGAGTGTACTAGAGTAGAGTGTATGATAATAGCATGGACACATCAATAATAAAACTTTTATTTATATTACTTATCAGTGTTTTAAAAAGTAATTTATTTACTTACTTATTTTTTGGCAAAGCTGTTTTCCTGCCGTTTGAACCTGCTGGGTGATATTCTACTGTTTTCCTGTTGGCTCTGGCAGAATTGAACAAAGTTTACTGTTAGAGAGCAACAGTAAGTGGGGAAGAAATGCAAGGAGAGCTCCAAAACTAATTTTCAAAACTTTTCAATGCACATATGAAAATGATTACCTTCTTCTCTACCTCAAACGTTTTCATTCTCTGAATATTTTCCTGATTTTTTTGTTTTCAGCTATTTGGAAAAAAGAACAGCGGTTTCCTGCCGAGGGAATGAAAAGCTGGAAACTGAATTCCTGCAGCCACTGTTTTGGTTACATTAGAATAGGGTACTTACTGAATTCAACTGAATAGGAGTTAAAACCCAGGGGCACCTATCCAAGATCTCTATTGCTGGTAAAATAGTTGCTGAACACCAGTAGTGTAGCTAGCAAAACAACAGAGCTCAGTCCTCTTGGCCTCTCTACTTCTGATTGCTCTTGAGCCTCTCTTAGAAACAGAGCTCCTTATTTTACTCAGGTGAAATAATACTGATCTATAAATCCTTGAAACCAAAAATGAGATGATTTCCACTTTTACCTTTTGACTACCAGACATTTCAGTGTTTTCAGCAAAAAGGGTTAGGATTATCTCACAAATAATTCCTACAGATGAAAAGATGGTCATGTTCTTTTGGACCTAGTCCTACTCAAACTCATTTAAATTCATAGATCCTATAATCAGCGTTGCCAAATCAGGTTTCAGATTTTCTTTACAAACATACCCCAAAACCTATTTGAAACAAACCACCAAACAACCAAACAAAAACCATCCACACACACGCTTTAATCAATATTTAAATGCACACATTGCTAATGAATTTTTCTGTCATTTTAGACAGTTTATTATGGAAATACTAAAGGGCCCAAATGCAAAGATGCAAATTTTGGAAGAATGACAAGATATGTTTATTTTCAGCTGTGGTTTTAGCAGGAGAGGTATGCTTGAGCAGTTGCTATAGCTATAGAGAATTTTGGTTAAGTGGTTAAATCTGTACTGCAGTAATATGTCTCTGGAGCATGTGGAATATGAACAGGTAACTGATTTCTGTCATCTCAATGCACTTTATCATTCATGTATAATTTTTTTGTCTTTTAAAAGAACAATTTCATTCCTTGCAAAACTCTTCCCCCAAGGCAGTCATTATTACAAATGCAAAAGGCTGTTGCATGAGTATTATACATACAGTGAACATAACTTTTGTGTGTTTGAATTTGCTTCATTCCTCCCTGCCCCTTCCTGTGCCGCATTTCCCAACATGCACCTGCAGAGTGAACTTCTGCAGGTTCTCCTTTGCCTGCAGCAGGGAACTATTTCAGTTTGTTTAGGTAGCTTTTGTCTCTGTGTGAGATGCAGCACTGAGGTTTTACTGGTATCTCTATGAGTCCCTCAGAACTACATACACGTTACTGGTAACTAGGAGCATAAATAGCTCAGGATTTGTCGTGAAACTTATCATGGATGAGACCATGAAGACATTTAGCACCTTTTGAATGTTCTATGTTAATAAAATCCTGACCTTGCTTAAAAAGAAGTCCTTTTCACCATTTTTGCTTTAAAATACAGCTATGCTATTTTTAAAATCCCCATGTCTAATTATAGGGCCAAAGCATTTTTCCTTCACAGAATTTTCTTCATTCTCTGGTCAATGCTACAGCAACAATTTTTCCTCCTGCAAAAAGGTGGGATTTTATTTTTTAAATGAACTTTAGGACATTTTCACCTTTTTTTACTTAAGCAAAATGTAGAATTTCTTTTAGCTGGCTATGTTCTATAACTTTTCCCGCTTGTGATACTCATATCTGACTGATCAGATACAAAATCCTAAGTTGTGTGTATGTGATAGTACAGGCTAGTGGCACAGACAGAGCAGTAATACCCATTCATCTCAAGATTCAAGTCACATTATGTATGGCCAGAACTTATACTGGGGAGAAAAAGTGAGAAAAGTCATCATTTTAAGTGATGATTGACTCATATTTAAATGCAGACCAATTGTAAAGGATCACCTACAGAAATAGAAGTTACACTTACATTAAAGTCAACTGAATTCATCTTGATAGGTTTCTGTTGTGATAAGTTATGATTAATTTATGATGAATTGGTTGTATAAAAATGTCTGTTTCAAAGATCTTAAAATTTCCAAGAGTCATGAAATTACTAGGGAAATTTTAAGACACTCTATTTGAAAGTTTATTTATTTCACAGCATTTAAGGGGATTGTTACCAGGGTAAATTTTACTTGCTAGGAATAAAAGTTGGCTAAGTACAGATGATTAAAAGAGACAAAAGTCCATTTCCTCTTATCTTGATTGTGCCTCTTTTCTTCTGTTTCAACAGTGAAACAACAAGAACAAAAGTAGCGATCGTACTTACTAGCTCTCCTCTGAGCAATACTTTGCATGACTGCAATACTTTGCATGTAACACTTCCATATTGCTTGATGTTTTGTTCAATCATTTACTACATTCCAAAGGCCCTGCTGTATTCATGTCAAATCCTTCTTCATGACAGACTATAAATGGCCTAATCTGGCCCAAAATATCCAGAAGCAATTGCTTATTGCTTAAACATTATTTTGGTTATTTGGTTTTGTTGTTATTTATTTTCACAGTTATTTACATATTTATTTGGTTTTGCAGAAATATTTGAGAGGTCCTATCATATATATTTGGTTTTGCAGATATGTTTGAGAGCTTCTATCATAGAACAGTCCTCCTGTGACGGATGAGTCACAGTTGTAAAATTAGTCTCAGTCTAAAGGATGCATAAACCGAGAGAAAATAGGTGGATGCAACTGAAAAATGGGGATAAAACAACAGCTCAAAGTAGAAGGAGTTTTTCTAGAAGGAAAGAAATAAGACATGGAGCATGGAACTCTGTGCTGAGTGTAGACATCTGAAAGGGGTCAGTCCCTAGTTTGAAAAGTAGGCACTGGTCAGGCCTGTGAGGAGAGAAAACCACATTTGTATTTAATTTTTACGTTTCAATTCCTACTATGGAAAGAGGTCAGTATTACATTTTATGGGTTACTTAGTACAACAAAAGAATTGTACTATTTAGCACTCTGATTATATCAATCCATGGCTTAAAGCTATTTTCTGAATAAATTGTTGCCAGGATGACTTTTAAGGGATGCTCTCATTCAGAAACCGTCCTGTTTCCTGAAACAGCTACTAAAGGTGGTATGTGCACCGCTCGTGTCAGTATGATTGGACTTCGGGGAACTTGGCAATCACAAGGTCCTTCAGTTACATGGTGGTTTGAAAGTGTGTTGTACTGTTCATTTTGTGTTCTGGTCGCATCTGTGACTGTAGATGCTGTTACTTAATAGCAGAGTTTGGGTTGGGAGGAGGCTTAGCCACTCCTGCTGTGGCCTGGATTGAGCAAAACTGCAGTCAGGAGGGCAGAAGTAATTTTGAAACAGTTTAAATCTAACAACAATTAACATTGTCAAAAACTTCTAAGGAAGTGCATAGAAGAGAGTTTGCTTTTGGAAATGATACCTGCAAGTAAGAGAGATTATGAGCCTGGCTTGATTGGGCTAGGTCACTATTGAAGAGAAGCTTGGATTTCAAAGTCGACTGAACACAGGTGTGCCTTGCTGTTTTGGGTGCCTGGGTATGTCCTGCCTGGCCTTGAGATGCTGCTCAAGAGAGCTGTAGGTCTTTTTCAGATCTTGGATTGAACTTCTTTGGCTGGTGCCTGTCGAGTTAGACACCTGAAAGCAGGGTCTGAAATCTCAAGCCTGTTGAACAGGGAGGTGCCGCAAGCTAGCAGAGAGCAGCTGCCTGAAGGGAGTCCTGGTGGCTGCCCAGGCTGCAGAGGAGGTGCAGCCAGTGCTTGCACTACACAGCTGGGAGCACTTTTCCTCTGAGGAAGAGTGAGGGATAGCTATCCACCATCTTTTGTATGAAATAATCTAGTAGTCAGAGAAGGTATGTCACTTTGTACTGTAACCATTACTGTATCTTGCTTATATATTTGTTCTCCACTGAAAAGAAAAGAGGTACAGGAACCCAGTGTGGGCTCATGTGCCCCAGCTGGGCACCTGCACCCCTTGGATCTTCCCTCACAGTTTGTTTATGTGCTGATGAAGGAGGGGAGGTTTTCTGCATGGTGCCTGGGCAGGTGACGAATGCTTCTCACCAGAATACCCTGCAGTCCTCCTCCTGTGGGTGCTATCCACAAAGAGAGCTTGGATCTCTCAAAAGGTGAGCCCAAATATTCCTGTTCCTGTATGCTGTAACTGCCTGCAGAAGGACAGTGTGGGAGTTTTGGAGAGGCACAGTTACCTCCCTACGTATGTCAGGTATTTTTGCCGTACTGCCTCTGGCTGGGATGGAGTTAATTGTGCTGAGAGCAGTCTGTAGGGTGCCGTGCTGTGGGTCTGTGACCAGAGCAGTGTTGACAACACACTGTGTTTTGGCTGTTAGCAGTGCTTGCACAGCACCAAGGCTTTCTCTTTTTCCTGTTCTGCCCTCCCAGCGTGTAGGCTGGGGGTGGGCAGAGGCTGGAAGTGGACAAAGCTGGCACAGCCGACCCCCTAGCTAACCCCACTGCACAACATGTGCTCAGCAAAAAAAACCAAATGAGGTTTTTTCTCTTTTTGGAAGACAGCCACTGCTCAGTGATTGTCTTCACACCACTTGTTTTGTTTTGGGTTTTTTTTCTTTTTCTTTCCTTTGCTTACTAAACTGTGTCTATCTCAACTCACAAGTTTCCTTACTTGCTTTCCATCTTTCCCCAGCCAGGGATAGCCTGCTACAGGCACATCAGCAGGTAGGGATTACAGGAAGGGAGGGAAGAGCCATTTGACCTTTCAGCTGATCACAGGGGGTTCAGGATCACAGTTTTGACACAGGCATATAAATATCATCCAGGTCCAAGGCAAAGGCCTGACCACTTTTATATAATCCCAACTACTGCCCTAAAATGGAGATTTTTGATTCTTTTAATTTTTAAAGGTCAGTTTTATGAATCAGTAATAAGATCATCCATGGCAACATTGTACTCACTGTTGTGACTTACGAAAAATACTCTATAAAACATGCTCTTTTGATTACCACATTTAAACTACAATAGTCCTCCAAGTGTGCCATGTTGGAGGAGACTTGTTCTGTTCTTTTTACCTAAAGGAAATGCTAGGAATGTAATAATAAATATTAAAGGCTCTATTATGTTAGCAAAATTACGTAACTGATCACTTGCAAAACTACTTAGAAATTATGATTGGCACAATTAATTTTGATTCTCTTCTTCCAAAAAGAGTGCTCCAGGTTTCCCTGGCAACCTTTAAAATGCTATGTGTAAATACAGAAACCAATCAGCACACTATCAGTTCAGATAACCCCACAGAAACACAAGTGTTATGAACGGCAATTAATTATTGTACTTGTTAAATGCAGATTTTAGAAATGTTGAATGGAAACATTTCTGTAGTACCAAACTGCAGTAACAACCTGCAAAGTGCCAGCTCTTTGGAAGAATCATATAATCATAGAATGACTTGGATTGGAAGGGACCTTAAAGATGATCTAGTTCCAACCAACCTGCTGTGGGCAGGGACACCTTCCCCTAGACCAGGATGCCCATTGCCCCATCCAACCTGACCCTGAACACTTCCATAAATACTCCATGTGTTTCAGTGCCTCACTATACTCACACTAAAAAATTTCTTCCTAATATCTAATCTAAACCTGCTCTCTTTCAGTTTGAAGCCATTTCCCCTCATCCTGTTCCTACATACTCTTGTAAAAAGTCTCTTTCTGTCTTTCTTGTAGGCTCCCATTGGATACTGGAAGGCTGCAATTCGGCCATCCCAAAGCCTTCTCTTCTCCAGGCTGAACAATCCCAATCCTCTCAGCCTTTCCTCATGGGAGAGGTGCTCCATCCCTCTGATCATCTTGGTGACCTCCTCTGGACTCACTCTAGCAGGTCAATGTCCTTCCTGGGCTCCAGAACTGGATGAAGTACTCTAGTTCCACATAGAAAATCGTAGAAGATATTGAAACTAGCTTTATCAGGAAATCAAGTCCCTGGTGAATATGTTATGAAAGCCTCTTCTCTAGTAATGGCTAGTACAGGTATTCAGGCTGACAATTAGGATACACAGAATGCACTTTTATTTGTATTACAGGATCATCTCATGTGGAATTGCTGTAATGAATCCTAGCCAGGTGACTTTGCATGGGTTGAGAGAAAAAGAGAACAAATGGTAGGCCTTTGTGGTTGAAGCAAAGGTTGACACTCTACTAAGGCATGTTTCACGCCAAAAGCTTGCAATCTTTCAGAAGGGGAAAATATTTAACTCAGTCTTAATTGCAAATACTGACAGAGACTCCTCCTTTTAAGCCATTGCTCTTCTGAAACTGAGATTCGGTCTTTGTTGTTGTGCATAACACCACGCCTTGCAAAGAAATGCCTGGAAAAGAGTCAGTCTTTGGCCTGGTTTTCTTCCCACAACTTTTGTACTGAATCAGATAAAACATATTCACTCAGCAACAGAGTATTATGGGTCATTTCAAGCCAAATGTTGCAATATAATCTGAACCACATGGCAAAGATTTCTTGGGGAGGTGTGTCATGACGATTTTGCCTCTGTATAAAGTGGTATGAACAATGAGCCTGCCCCCTCCTTGCACTACCCTTCCTGTATGTTTCCTTAATTGTATATACATTGCACAAGGCAGTACCACAGCTTCATTGATAATATGTACTTGTTTAAGCATCTCTCACCTCAAATCCATACATTTGAGACCAACCTGCTTTTACAGAATCCACAGCATACTGGAAGGGACTCACAAGAATGAGCCTGGACCGCAGGAAAACCCCAATTTAGTCAGGTTCCTGTAGTTTGAACTACTGATAAATGGTCAGGCAGTGACTGTCTGGCTGAAGTGATGCTGTCAGGAGAGACTGGGGCTGTGGGTACCTGAAAGGTAACCACGGACATTTGGCACTTGGAACAATGCTGCTGGGAGGCCTGGGTACCTGTAATTACTGTTCATATTACTGTGCTTGCTTATGCCAAGCATTTTCTTATCTAAAGTAACAGCTCTGCCATGGCACAGTATAGAGCAGAGAGATTAGGCAAGCAGTGGATTGAAATAGAAATGCTTATTAAGAATGAATAAAAATTTTCTCTCAGTAAGTTTTGCTAAACTCACCAAAAATCATGTATTCTATGAGAAGATGAGTAAGACTACAAAGGAACCAAATCTATCAGGTGAACAGGGTTTTCACATTTTCCAGTCCGAGCAGATAAATACTAAACTGAGTGGACATGACCGAGGGAATTCTTTATGCGTGTAAAGTGGTTTATGGTAACATAATAACAGTAAAAAAAGATGCTTTTGAAGCACAGGTGGTTTGTGATCATAGAAATTGAAGTCATTGAATTACGATGCCTCATCTGAATCTGTTCCTCCACTTTGTAGAGGTTTAGGGTTGCATCACTGCGACTACACTCATTTTTACATTCTCTAGCTTCTGTGCAAACCCGTGAGATATTTCACATCTAAATCATAGAGGGTTTCTTTTGGAATGAAGAGCAAAGGCGCGAATGGGCAACAAATGTGTTTTACTTTTTCATGAAGATCCTTGTATCAAAAGCAGTCTCAGAAAACACAGAATTTGAAAACATGACACATGAATTCTACCTACGGTGTGTGTCTTTCTGAATGTTCATATATATATTTTAAATTATTTTCTCTTTTGTCCCTCTCATAAGCAGTACAGTTTTCAGACTTTTTCTGTGTTGGTATCTGCCAAGTTATTTTTACTGGTTTTAATTTCGTACATCAGAATATTTTGCTTATCTCTGTCCCTGCATCTTGTAATGAAAGGTGCAAATCCATATTCACCTGGGGAAGCAGGGGGAAAAATTTTTAACTTCTTAAGTCTCTCACTAGTCCTTGAAATCTTTGAGTTAGCACCTGCCAGACATTTTGGGGACTGCTTCATGGGAAAAATGAAGCTAAAGCTTTCTAGTTTTCCGCTATTTCCACTCACCTAGGGAATACCTAGGAATCCCAGCCTCAGTGATCAGAGGAGCTGAAGGCTGATTATCTCCCTCTTCCACAGATGAGCAACATCTTGGGAGCAAACAGGAAGTCATGCAGATGATGTTGTATCTCAGGGGATGCGGCGCTGGCTGCAGCTACTCGCCAGAGAACCTCAGGGGTGCTGTGAGACTCAGCGCTGCCCGGGGTGTTGTCATTACGTGTACAGCTCCTTCTAGCACATACCAGAGGCCAGACTCTGGCAGTCTGCCCCATAGCCCGAGGCAAACCTACTGTTTCAGCAGACATTTGACTTAGAGTTATGTGCCTGGATCAAAATTCCCTCCTTATGCCCATTATGATGATGGTTTGCTACTTCCCTACAACAGCAAATCATAAAACAACCTGAGCCTACCTACTGCATATGACAGGCGAGTAACAAGGTAGAACTTGAAGAAAATGCCATTTCTGTTCTTCCTTGCTACCTGCTGTCAGGAAGGAGCTAGCAGGTAAGCAGCTTTTAATTTAATTTCACTCTGAGTCGAGGTGGACTAATCTGCATATAAATGTAATAATGTAAGTCCTTGATCCCTCCCTCTCAGACATAGAATATAGCCTAAAATATGGCTCTTAGTATCCAGGGAGAATAAAATTACCCTGCCCAAGGTTGGAGAGAAATATGTATCTGGTGAAAAGAGTAGGGTACACTGAAGCACTCCAGCTCACAGCTACTGTCCTCTAAACCTATATCCACATTCTCAGTATCTGTGAATCCAACAGTGTCACTCTGTATTTACAGGTTGCCAATGAAATCCAGTTTATAGGAGGATGAAAATGATTGCTCCAAGTGTTCTCACAGGAGTGGTTTCCATGCTGTGTTAGAGGTAAGTATAGCGGTAATTCTTCCAAGTAAAAATGAAAGCAAGCAAGTACCTTCATAGCTGTTTCTTTCATTTATAAGCATATTGATGGCATTTTTGAATCATCAGCAAAACACGAACAAAAATAATTAATTTAATTGTTTTTCATTTTTTTAATTACCTCTTTTTTTTTTTTTATTTTTAGGAAAACAGCCACTGGCATTTCCTAAACACAAAGTTCTTCAGGGAGAACAACAAATAGTAAACCAGTGGTTTCTGCAGGGGGTTTCTGACTGGAAAACTGTACTAATTAATTATACGTAAATTTCAGAATATTTTGATGTCTTGATTTAGCAATCTGTAGAACTCACACTGAAAAATCACATGTAAGAAATGCTTCATTTGGGAGAAAGTGAAGAGACTTTGCTGAATAAGTTGTATTTGCTTCTTTAAACATTCATATCACTCAGATTTGGGTCTTAAAATATAAATTACATGGTTGAATTAACCTGCTATTGACTCAGTGTCAGCATTCATGTTTGAAAAGAGTAGATTTTCTCTGGCCGTATCTAAGTGCCTCTGAAAATATAAAAGAACCACCAAAAGTCTTCCGCTTCAGAAGAATTCTCCCTTCCTCTCTCAATTATCCATCTTGGTGTGAAATCTCATGCTCTTGACCTGTCCTGCATTGCAATTGGTGCCTGTTCTGACTAATCCCAGACTAACCCTCTTCCCACTTTTGACCACTCTTCCACAGCTGTGACCCACTCTGGAGGTACAAATTCTACAGAAGTCACAGCTGGATACCTGCTCAGCGCTGCTGGCTACCCCATCTCGTGGCTTCCTGGGATTTCAGTTCACGCTGCCTGACAGCAGCAGACGTGTACTTAGGGGAAAGGCTGGGTGTCTGCATGAAAAGCTTACTAAAGGAGAGGGACTGGAGGGGAATAGACCTTGCTGTTTCTGAAGCCTTTGTGAATAAGTGCCTGACTCTGGTAGCTGGCAAAGATGAAAACCAGACACGTTTCACAAGCAGCACGATGTTACTTTTAGGAAAGATTTCTTAAATCTACTTTCAACTTTCAACTGCAGCCTGATGTTTAATCTTTGTCTCAGTTCTTCTCTCCTTGAGGGCCATTTGACAGAAACAGAGTCCAGGAACCACAAACAAACTATTTTGTAAATAACTGGATTTTCAGAAAGGATCAGCAAAAATTTGTTAGGTGAAGTTTGTCTGTGATGCCTGGGGATTTGGACATGATAAAACTTGGACAGTCCTCAAGTTTTCCATCCTGTGTGCATGAAGTAGCCTTGAAATGGGAATGGGGCTTGACTCCACACTGGAGTTAATTACTTCCAGTTAACTGTAATAATTTATTTTTTATTCTTGTATTTATTTCTTGCATCTTTAGTTGCTGTCAGATATTGCTTAGAGGAGCAGAGGCCAAACATACTGCTTTTGCATCTGGGGAGAGCACAGAAAGAGATTGGGCTACTTGGTAAAAGCCAGTAGTGCTAACTTAATGTCATAACCTTGTCAAAAAATCTCCTTCACCTCTACTACTTCTGCAGCTCATGGCAGAAAATGAATATTACATCATTCCATCATCAATTTCATTCATAATCTAATGAATGCCAAATAAGTTTATGGGAAAATTCCTACTGACTTTCAAAGGGTTTGATCAGATTCCTATAATGTTTTCTTTGCAATAGAAGTCTGTCAAAAAACAGGACTGTAAACAAACTGCTTTTCCAACTTTCCTTTTTCAATAGTGGTATCATTGCTGCATGCCCTTGTTCTAGCATACTGCAGAATAGTTTAGTATGGACATGTTAATGCGTAGATGTACTTTCCAAACAAATTAAGGAATTCAGCAAAATGATTGAACTAAAGATTGACAACACAAACAGAAGACACTTAAAAGAATGCCATCCCTAGTGTCCACTCTTCAGATTATGTGCCTAGCAAAACCCAGCTCTGACCTCCAGTCCCAAATTAAACAAGGCAAGGTTAAATGTCAAGAAAGTACGTGAAAAATATCTGCAAATAGAAACTTATGCTGGGAAAGTCAGTCAAATGAGAACTGGTAGGCTCCACTTCAGGAAAAAAGATACTTCAGCAGTATCTTTGGTGAAAGCTGAAAAGAGTTATGCTGGGTTTTTAAGTCAAACTTAATCCATTTACAACAAACGAAAGTTTCGTTCAATATAACTTATACATCCAAAATTACCATTGTTGCTATTCTTTCTCCCATTGCAATATGGGACAGAACTTAGAGAAAGAGGTCCGGGAGAGTCAAAAGGAAGGCATCATTTTTCTTCTTCTGCCTTGGCTATTACTACAAACCTCCTCCAGAAATTCCATACTTTGTTCGGTATGTGTATGCACTTTTTTGAAAGGAATTACTTTCTGTTAATAAAAACATCTATCCTTAGAGATTTTGATTTTCCATTGGTATTCATGTGAGTCAATAAGTCTTTTTTAAAATTTGTTGCTGCCAAGATGTCAGTAATAGCCTCTTTTGTCAGATCAGACATTTCATGTTGGAGAAGGAGGGCTGCAAAAGTCTTGTACTTTTCTCTGCAATATCACCAGTACCATCATCAGAACGCTACCAAGCTTACAGGCTGCCAAATGTGAACATATACTGGAAGAAGGGAAAATCATTTTAATTTACAAACATGAATTAACATACTGAGACCTGATTCATTATAGTACATTTTTACACCATTAATCCTGTAACATGGTCCAGTAATACAGTTGTCTTTAAGGTTTCTATCATATCTATTACAGTAAAAAACCCCAACAAAATATATTTTCAAGATACCACCAGAGGAAGGCTAGATGAGGAAGTTACTCCATCCTTTCCTACTGAAGAGAACATTAATGTATTTGTTTAAAACCATGCTTTTTGAAATGGAATGTTTTGCATAATGTGCTGTTTTTTTGCTGCAGTGACATCAGACTCAGAGGTTCTTCACTGTCTGTATAGTGCCCTCATATTTTCAGCTAACCCACTGGCACGGTATCAGTGCCGGCTCTGTTGCTTGTCCCTGAGGGTGTTCAAAATGCCACCAGCTGATTTACTTTCAAGGCCAAGATCAGTGGTGCTGTACCCAGCCAGCTTCACTATGATGGTGTGCCCAGTGGGATGTCTTCAGAAAAGTCCTATGAAAGACTGGACAATTTTCCATCTAGTTCAACAGATCACTGGAATTGCTAAAGCCAATAATTTGGTCTCAGCTTCAAACATAATATTGGTACTATCTAACAATCAGTAATGTCAATTACAATCAAAACTCTTTGGAAATGGGATCTGTATTCAGTATTTGCCCATGCTGAATTGACCATTGACACATGCACAAAACCACATCTATTTTTCTGAAGGAAACCCTTCATCCTTGCTTTAGGTTGATCTGCAATGTATTCCTGTTCATGCCTAGAAGTAAAAAACCCAATAAATTAATCTTCCTTTCTTTTTTTTTGCCATTGCTGTACTTTAACCTGTCAGGCAGCTAAACTCTTATTCACAGCTCTTATCCTAGCCTATACTGATCCAGAAATAAACTGTGCCTTTTACTATATTTATTTATTCCCTGAGAGGAACTTGGCCTTAACTGTACTTGAGCGAAACCTTTCATAGACCTAACCACCATGCTGCTGCTGTCAGCCCACATCCTAATTTTGTGGAGTATATCTGACACCATTTAAAGCTATCTCATAAATCTATGCCTTTAGCCTCAACCCCAATTCTGAACCTTAAAGGTCGCTCAGAGGCTCTTGTCACCGCTCATCATCTACTGCCAGGACCCTGAGAGCACTAATAGTCCTTAAAGGCTCTGAGCAGCCAACCCTGGGGCCACTGGCCCAGCCCAATGCCCTGGCACAGGATCCCCATTTCGGTCCAACGCGGGTGTCAGACCCAATGCATTCACAGAAATTCCAGACTCTAGCTCAGCCACAGCCATGTCTATGTCTGACCCGTGGACCCTGGGACCGATACCCCAGTCCACAAAGGACTTCCCAGCATGATTTTTATCCTGCCCAGCAACCGTGGTGCCGTGTCCAACCCTTACTACCCCCATCAGATAAGGCCGGAACCCTGACCGGCAAGCTGACTTCTCGGGTTAGCCTTGCCCCTGCCTCACTGCCATGAGTTTGTCTGATCTGGACCCTAGGCTGAATCTTGCTATCACTGCCTGGCAAAGCCCTTGCTCTGGTAGTCCTGTCAATTCCATTGACTCCTGGCTCTGCATCCTTTGGGACAGTTTCTATCCGAGCTCTACCAGTCTGATCAAATCCACCACCATATTAAATTCGCCTCATGCTCATTTAATTCCCTCACCTCTGCCCCAGACACTGCTGTGTCTCAACAAACCAAATCCATATGTAAAGTCACCTTTGGTAATGTGCATTTGCTGTCCCTATGGGTCTCGCTGTCATTCATCAACACAACCATCTCTCTGAGAACTATACACTGACTCTGATTCTAGTACTAATTATAATACAGCCTCAAACCAACAGAGGTTCTTTGTCCATAGCA
Organism: Mohoua ochrocephala; assembly: GCA_013398855.1. NCBI lineage: Eukaryota > Metazoa > Chordata > Aves > Passeriformes > Acanthizidae > Mohoua > Mohoua ochrocephala. Next base: position 180,354 of record VZTA01016268.1, on the reverse strand, counting down.
GCAGCAGCAGCATTCACTTACCCACAAATGCCTTTCAGAGACCTGTAATAAACAAGTTCTTGTTACTTTAGTTTCAAACTCCATCCCAGATCTGATTGTGTCCCAAATTTAAACAGTGCTCCATAACCCCATCCCCACAGCCCACCCATCAACAACTGGATTCACCCTTCTCTTGACTGTTTCCAACTCAGCCTCCAGTTCTTTCCACACAGCTACAGCGGCCTGGCTGTAGATACTTGTTCGTGGATACTTGGCTGTACTTGAGACGTTTGGCCAGACTGCTGAGAAAGGAAGGGGTAAAGTTCACCCTGTCCAGCTTATTGGATTCCTTTGAGTTATTAGCTCCTTGTGACCCATTTAATGTTTTTAATAATTTTCCCTGAAAATTATTTGATTTCTAAAAATAGATTTAGAGTGATATTGCATATAATAAGGGAAGCAGAAATAAAAAATCAGGAAATTCCAATTCCTTGCCAAAAAAGGATTGATGCCTGCTAAAGCTCTGCTCTGCCAGCCATGGTTCTTGTCTTTCTTTCCCAGAAGCCAGAGATGGCATATGCACCTTAAAAACTTTTAAGTGCTTGTGTGTGAATTAAAAGGTGAAATTCTAAGAACACAGTTTTTGAAATATAAATGTTTAGCATGTAAAGGAAAGCAGATGGGAAGGAAATCATGAGTGTGTTCAGATCAAAACCATAGGAGCATCAGATGCTCTACCAGTTCGCTGGAACGTTGACCTTAATAAAGCTATGACAACTCACACAAGCTGAGCTCTGCACCACAGGGCAGGGAGAGTCATAATGGCTTTGAACTGTATGTTTTCCACTTCTTCCTAATGCAGGCTACAGTTATGTCAGATGTACATAAATTGCTCAGAATGAAGAATTAGAATGAAAAAGAATATTGCACTGGGGAGAATAAAAGGGCAATAAGAATTACAAGCATGTCTTGGCTCTGATACAGTAAAATAAAACTAATATTTAGTACAAATTTATTATAATTTTTTCCTACTCCCCCAGTCACAGACCATCTAGAAAAGCATTTTCCAACATCTCATAGAGAGGCATTACTTTAAAACTTCCACCATAAACTGGAAAATCCAACATATTTTGATAATAACAGATGGTTATGAAGTGAATATGGAGCTGAACGTCACTCCTGGGGCTTTATGGCTATTCAGAAGCCACTTGAATTATACGCTCATGGTTAATAACATCAGCAGAGCCACTCCAGTTAATTACAGCATTATAGTTACTCCATGGTTCTCTATTATACTTTAAGTTGCAGTAAGAAAAGGGCAACCATATAATCCCTCCAAAGACATTGTACTGCCCTTGTTAAAAAGACTGAAAAAGCTTCATAGCTGCAGACAAAATGTAAACCCCAGTATGGAACAAGAGATACTCTTTAATGTCTCTTGCACAGAGCAGCTGAATTGACATTAATTCCAGGCTGGCCAGATAGCAAACCTTGTACTGCTTCTCATTGTGGGCTAATAAAATGCAGTGTTGCTTCTTGCCTAGAGAAGGGAGGGAGGAAATGGGAGGTGTGATGAGTATGCAGAAAGGACTCTCAGGAAGCTTCGAGCTGTCTTCAGTTTAATTCGGCTTTTGCTCCTGATTTCATCTAATTCTCCACATTTTTGTCTCTTTTCATTTCATTTGGAAGGAAAGGAAACATATAAACAGAGCCAAATACACTAGAATGCCTTGTTTATGAAATAATTCAGACAAAGCAAAGAAAAGCTATTTCACCAAGAAGAACTTAAGGATTTTTAAAAGCGACCTTTCTGTCAGCAAGGCTGTAAATTATTGACTCAGATTTTTCACTAAAAGGGCAAACTCTTCAAAGTAGGCTTAATTTCGGATGAAATAAACCCCATGACTAAAAATGGAATTGATAGCCCCCAAAAAGCCTGTTCTTAAGATACTTTTCCAGTCCTATTGACTCAATACACTCTGTAGACAATGGACCAGCAGAGGTTTTCCTATTGTGTCCCTTGCCCACCTCTAGATCCTATCTTTAGACTCCAGACTCAGAAGATGGAGAATGGCAGAACCCCATTATCTGTGGATCAGGGCTAAGATGAAGGGGTCTGTGGATTAATCTAGGAAATAACATTTAAATATGTATCAGGGGGATTTTTTCTTTAAGCAATATTATGAAATCTGTGCTTTACCCCAGCATGAGCCAAGCTTCCCCTGGATACAGTGTCCCTGTGATGAGGAGTTTTTTCTCACCTGCCTTGCCACACTTACAGAGTGGCAAAAGCAGCAGCCTCACTCTTGGCTCTCCCTCCACACATCAAGCTGTGTGCTTGAAGTGTTTTAGTTGTTTCAGAACAAAGTCTGGGAAATAATGCCATCTTTCCATGTAGTAGCACTGGCCTTTTTGCAGCTTGAACATTGTACTTGGCTAGGATATGGAGTCATTCCTCAGTATACTGTATAAATATTTCAGAGGCCTTGACTGAGCATAGGAAAGTTCTACCTAGACATGCTAATAAAGGCAAGTCTTACTTTCAGCTCCTTACCAAACTACAGGAGGTATATGTCTGATCTTTTGGAAAGGAAAACCTGTGAAAAATGTAAATAATTCACAAATTCTAAAATGTCTCATTCATCTAAATAATATTTTAGAGTGTAGCTATATTTAAAATTGCAAATTAGTGTTATAGATGACTTCCAATTTATTAAAATGTATACATTAATAAAACTGATGACGAAAAACTCTGGATCATAAAATCTAGCATATGTTGAAGCTGGCATCTTAATTGTAGCTCTAGTACCAGCTGTAGAATCTATGCCTTTGAAGTACTCACAGCTGGGGCTGAAGCTCCTCTCTGCAGACAAAGAAACACATTGTCATAAAGCACTGCCTTTAAATTTGTGGTAGCTTAGTTGGAACTTGACTTGAAGAGTTGTTTCTCAATGCAGAGAGACATCTCTGTATCTACTTTAGAGGCAGGCGATACCATATCTTCATTCTCAGATGTAGTTAAAACCCACTCCCACAGCAAAAGTAAACCAACAGCTTTAAAACACGGGTTGAAATTCAGTTTATATCTATGTTACACTTAGGCACAAAGACCTTGGCTTAAATTTGAGCTCCTTTCCCATGCAAAATGTCATTTAATCAATTGCAATATTTCTAATGTACCTATAGCCCTCCTATTTGAATATCTATGCCTGCAGCTCAGCAGGATTTTTTCCAGAACAAGCAGAAAATAAGATCTCTGGGTTCAAGCTCCTTGGTTTAGCACAGCAGGGCATTCTCTGCTGAGCTGCCCCTACCTGCGAGCACTTCAAAGGAGCAGTCGCAGCAGGGGCTGTGGCTGAAACCAAAAGCGGTGGTTTGATCTAGCATGGGAGATTTCACCAGTCTCCAGCCTCGAGGGCAACTTGTTCATTTAAAAAATGTATTTTAAAGTGATATATTGCATGGCTGTTATTAGACCTTGAAGAGAGTAATCGCAGCTGCGTGTTCCTTCCCTCTGGTCAGCTTTGTCAGAAAATGAAATGAAAAAACAGAAAGGAAGATGAGTGCACTGTTCCAGAAACTCTGTGTTAACCCCGTTTCTATACTGCACTCCAAGAGCGAGAGTATGTGGAAGGGTGAACCACAAAGGTTGTTTGTGCTCTTTGATGTTATTTTGTGATGTATAAAGAGAGTTCCGTTTGAGATATTATTTTCACTTGTGGTCTTAGTTAAAAACATCAGGAATAATGGGTTATGTCTTTGCTTTTTGCACCAGATGACTGACTGCAGCAAGGTTTTGAGAGATTTTGGGAATATCTTTTGCTTGAGCATGAAAGAGAAGATTGACTGTAACATAGTTTAAGCCCATGGATTTAAAGCTGTTGTTTGAATAGATTTCCATGTTAGAGGGAATAAATTGCTTTATTTTTCTTATGGCAGGAGAGAAAACGTGCATCTCTCATTTTGTATTATTTCACTGACTATAACTGAGATATTATAAAAGCCAAGTGACTTTGTACATATGGAATTTTTCCATAAAAGTTATACTGGCCAGGGCCACAGGCATGTGTTCTGCTGCCAGCTGAAGGAACTACAGTAGTTCATTCAGGGATTAATGAATTTATGTATTTACAGAATGTGTGTCATGGTCTAAATTAACACATGGATTCTTTTGGATTTTATTAAGCATTTAAAATTGTAGACCCACACTGGGTGAGTCCCGCCACTGATCAGTCACGGAATCATAGAATATCCTGTGTTGGAAGGGACCCACAAATACCACAGTTTAAAAAACAAGGGTAAGCTTGGATGGAGAGCTGTCTATCTATGTATTTGACACCTATAAAAGCTATAGCAAAGTATATACAAACCTGTAAGGACTTCAGAAATGGTTCTTAATTTTCTAATTAGCGTTTGCAACTTCTTGTTTGTAGGTCCAGGGCCCCATGAAAGTCTTACTTCCTTAAAAATGAAGTGTGTTTTTGTGATAGCTCAGAAAATGGGTATTAATGAAGTCTTCTCATTTAGCTGAACCTGAGCACTCCCTTTCCCCATCTGAAGAGGAAAAAATCTGCAAGTGCAGCATAGGTATCGTTTTTCAGACAGAATGACTTGATATTGCGTACTGTACACAAACCTTTTCTTTTGCTGTAAAGAGCTGACTGGCATTACCTGCCAGAACACAATTTTGTACTCGGTTATTATGGCAGTGCTCCTACACAAGTTCGACTTCATGCATAAAACTTGCCTCCATGTCTTTAATTTAGTTACTAGAAGGACTTCAGTCAAGGTGAATCTGCTGGAGCTAGTGTTGAACTGAGAGCCTTGCCTGCTCATGGAGGTAAATCCTCCAAGGTTGCTTTCACCGAGCAGTGAGCTGCTGTTGGTATGCTACTCTCAGTAGTACTGACTAGTTTAAACTGAGGTAGCTGTTTCTTTACAGGTCATGGTAGCTGTAGGATGCTTCTGCAGTGACATTTTCTTGGTGTCTGGGGTGCCTAAAAATAACCACAAGAGAAAATGAACTAGAGGCTGAGCTTTTCTACAGAAAAACCCCCTGTTTTCACAGATCCTTATAATTCCCATTGGGGTGGTAGGCAGAAGCTGCAGGTCCCCTGTTCTCTGTGAAAATGTGAGGTGACCCTGATTGATGGATCCAAGTCTGAACAAAAGAGTGCCATATCTTAAAAGAATCTCACTAACCCCACCCCCTCCCCAAACTGTGACCTCTTGCTGCTGCCAAAAATAACACTTTCTGAAGTATGGCTTCTGTTGTAGCCTCTGTGACATGCAAAACTTGAGGGTTCTGCAAACTTTCAAACAGGAAATTGCATGGCCTCCTTTATGTTCCCTGAATTTGAGTTCTTCCCTGAAACCAACATATGAAAAAAGTGAAATGCGGTTGTGCCCCTGGACGAAAGCTACAAATTAGCAAAATTCAATACTTGAAGCAAAATTACTGTTCCCCAAACTGCACAGTCCCTACACCAATCAAAAGGTGCATTGCTCCATCCAGCCCCACTCTGGGAATGTAAGGGACATTAAAGGAAGTACAGGATGTGATGACGTCCCTGCTAAAATGATGTTAGAAGAGTGGGAAAAGAATAGGAAAAAGGAGCTACAGCATAATAGAATGTGCATAGACATATATGATTCATCCTCATAGACGAGATGAGTGTGAGTTAGACACGTGGTCAGTAAAGAGCATTGAAAACTGGTTAAATATCCAAGCCTGAAGGGTTGTGATCAGTGGCACAAATTCCAGCTGGAGGCCAGTCACTAGCGGTGTACCACAGGTGTTGATACTGGGGCCAATAGTGTTTAATATCTTCGTTAGTGACCCATGTGACAGAGTGCAGTCTCAGCAAGATTTCGGGAGATGGAAAACTGGGAAGAGTTCTTGATAGAGCAGTCGGTTGTACTGTCGTTCAGAGGGACCTCAACAGGGTGGAGAAATGGACAGAGAGCGAACTCACAAAGCTCAAGAAAGGGAAATGCAGACTCCTGCATAAGGGAAGCAACAGCTCCATTCACCAATCCGTGCTGAGTCTGGAAACCAGCTTGGCAGAGAAGGATCCAGGGGTCCTGGTGGACACTGAGCTGAGCTGAGGCAGCAAAGAAGGCCAGATGCATCCTCAGTATTGCCAGCAAGGCTGAGGATGGTGACTCTGCACCAGCGAAGCCCCATCTTGAGTATGGAACTTGGGGCTAACCAGTAAAAGAAAGAGATGGACTTGCTGGAGTGAGTCCAGTAAAGGACCATGAAGATGATTAAAGGATCTTTCATGCCAAGAGAGCATGAGAGACCTGGTACTGTTCCTTCTGGAAAAGGGAAGGCTTGGCGGGGATTTTATCAGTGTTCATAAATACCTGGCAGGACGGAGTAAAGAGCCAAGCTTTTCTCAGTAGTGTGCAGTGACAGAACAAGAGACAATGGACACAGACCAAAATACAGGATATTCTGTTAAAAGTAAGAAAAAAACTCCCTTGCTCTGAGGGTGGTCAAACACTGGCACAGTTTTCTCAGAGTCTCTGTCCATGAAGATATTCAGAACTCAACTGGACACAACCCTGGACAACCTGTTCTAGATGATCCTGCTTGAGCAGGGAGGCTGGACAAGGTAACTTTCAGAGGTACTTTCCAACTTCAACCATTCTATGATTTGTTCGTTTACATATTGCATCAAAATAAAGCTTTCCAACTGTCAAAAATACATTTTTATGTTAGCAATCTGAGGATCTGTTAAAGGAATTAAATTGTGTTTAAATGAAGGCCCTGTGTCATGGCTCCCATCATTTGGGAGCACTGAACGAAACATGGAAAAACCCATAGGGAAGAGGCAATGTGGAAAGACAGTCAAAGAGTAGAATAGGAGAAATATAAAGGAGAAAGAAGGTAAAGCTTTAAAGTCTGAGACACAAGGATCTAAAACAAAAGACTGATTTGGGGAGTTATTTCCCCTTGTCAATTTTAGTAATTGCTCTCAATTACCTAAGACATGTTTTGAAATAAAACACACATTCCTGGCAGCATATGAACTGCTCTGTTCCTTATAACTGAATTGGTTTGCAGCAAAGGGAATACATTTCAGTGCTGAGTATTTCCTTTCTGTGTGTGCTGCTGAATCCTGATGCAACACATACGCTCCCAGGCAGCTGAGTCAATGCGCTTTAGATGTTTGCTACACAGGAGAGGGTGGGGATGGCTAAGTGCAGCAAATGGACAGCAATTTTGTGATGCTATCCAGAAGCAAAGCCACCCTAAAATGAAGATAAAGAGATTACATCAATGGTACAATGTTGCAACGGCAGTGTAAGTGGTGTAAGTGAAGTAACCTGAGCAGAGGTTCAGGTGCTCATTCTGGGTAAAAGGCAAGATGCCTCATAGCAGGAGAAAGATGGGTCACCTCGTTAGACAATTAGGTTTCCTTTGGGGAAAATATCTCAACAGAAAACACAGAAGTCCCTTTCAGTCTTTGCCTTTAAGTTCTGTCTTAATATTTTTGCAAGAAGCAGACATAAAATTGGAGAAGTATGCAAGAGAAAAAAACACATGAAGAAAGTGAAAAGTTTTTGAATCCATCTCCCAGATGAGTTGTTCACTTTGAATGCTTACACAAGAGAAGTAATTTTATGGATAACGGGACACAATAATTATTTTAAAGTCCATTTATTACCCATGGGAAAAATCCATTGGCTCCAGATTATTTAAAACATGTTCTCAGAGCTATCCACTAATATATATCTCTGGAACTGTTTTGAAAAACTTTGTGTTCAAAGGCCCCAGCTGAAAAGAAACACAGGAGGCAGTGTTTTGCAGTGAAGGACACCTGAGTGGGATTTGGAAAGCTTGCATTCCTTGCTAGGATGTGCTCCTGAATCCCTGTATGACCTTGGGTTTGGCCATGCATTCAATGTATTTTAACTGGCTTCAAAATCAAGCGTCAGCTTTGTTGCCCTACTAGAGGTTCCTACAAGCTGACTCTAGAGTGCTGTATCTGTTTTTCCCAGGTATTGGAAGATCCTTAGTTGCTCATGTGTAATTTGTTTGTGACTTTGCTTCCTCCCACGGATCCCCTCAGCACTGGCACGATTTGCATGGGGCTGATGGCTCTTTAGCCTTCTTTAAAAATCTGAAACGCCCTCCTAGAAAGTCAGATCAGGTTTATATACTCGGTATGTAGAGGTTTATACTCTAGTTTATATAGAGGCAAGTGTAGTGAAATTAAAGTAACCATTCAGAAATCATCCTGGAGGGGTGATTTGAGAACTAGGAGATGAAGTAGGACATGGCAGTTTCAGAAAGGACAAAAGTAGAAGGCAGTAAGAGATTAGAGGATGTGGAAAGACTGTGAGACTGCCATTTAACCTCTTAACATGAGTGAAGCATAAAATTAACATCAATAATTGGATGCACAAACAGCTAAGTATTGAGTGCCAAAGAGAGGTTGGCAAATATTCAGGTACAGTACTTACTCCTTGCTCATGATTCCTGAGTCAGGGAAATGCATATCTTCAAAGAGTCTGTGATGAAAAAATAAATATACTGATTATTTAGAGACTTAAATCTAGATGTATTTATTTTCAGTACTTTTTTGTCTTTTTTTTTTTCTTCAGAATAATTTTTGCTAAATTGGAAAAAGAACTTACCTTGAATTATCCTCTATGCTAAGGAGAGAATGCTTCAATTTTGGCAGTTGTTAATCTGTTTGAAGATGTGACAATGACTATGAGCAGCATCAGAAGGTGTTTGTCATGATCGTGTTTTTAAAGTGGCCTTAATGGTATCTCCATTTGTACATGGACGAATTCTCATTTTTTGCACACATTGTTCTACCGTTACCATCTGTGCAGTCAGTAATGGAATTTGTACATACATATCTGTGTTTATATGAGAATTTGGGAAGTGAAATTTAAATTTTAAAAACCAAGCATGAATTTTGAAAAGTATCCCTGGAAACCAAATCTAAACATTGTGGGTCTGTGAAACTCCTTGGTCACAAAAGAGGGAATTAAAATATGTACGTCCACACACACACACACACTTTTCAAAAGTTTGGTTTTATCATTTTGTTGAAAAAATCTAGAATTCTAAAAGCTGTTTCAGAGTTGTCAGCTCTTGTATTGCCAAGACTTTTAAGCTGATGACTCAATCAATTTTCCAATTGTCTGCTTGTCTCTGCCTGATATTTCCTAATAGAAGCCTCAGTAGTCACGTAATTTAGAGATAAAAATGGAATTTATAACTTTTCCATTTACTCTGTCTCTATCACTGTCCACTGCCATTACTTTCTCTCAACTTAATAACTGCAGTGAGAATAAAAACCAGTCTTATTGTCTGCTCTCCCAATGTGCAGCAGCTTGTCAAATGGCAGGGACTTGCAACTGTATGTACATCAACTGTTTCTGAGCTTTCTATTATCCTCACCCTATTTTACATTTTCTTTTAAAATTGGACATAAATTCACAGACAAAAATTCGTAAGCTTTCTTATTACCCATGAGTGTGCACATTCAGTTTAGTTTAAAATACCTTGACCCAGCTTTAGCTGTTGCTGAATGGTATCGGTAGTGAACCAAACTGTTTTATTTTTCTAGTTAATTTTATCCTGCTGTTATTCTGTACAGATTGTATTTGTTCTGTGTTCATGGTATTCTTGGTAGATTTCTAGAGCAGGTTGCTTTTTCTCTGAAATCATAATAATGGGTTTGTGATAGTCGAAAATGCCAATGATGGCTTGTGAATTACAGTAGGCAGTGTTGGTAGAAGGAGATGGACATCTGAAAAAATGAGTTTCCTAATTACTTTTTAAAATTAAGAACGGATTAAAATTTTGGAAGATGTGCAAGAAACAGCAGTTTTCTCTCAACGGCTTCTTTTTAAAAAATGCACCAAAGGGTGCTGACTTCTCTTATCACATACGACAAGAATAAAAGCTATTTTTCCTGCCTTAAGTATTGGACATTATGCTTCAAACATCTGAAAAGTCCTTAATATTCTGAAGAAAGCTGCCTGAAAATTGACTATCAAATGTGAGATGCCTTATGACGCAGTTTGGCCAACATTTTCTTTGGGTCTTTGCGCTTGTTAAACTTATTTCAAAGTATTCAAAGATAGCATGAGCCAAATTGCAAACTTGTAATAACTCACAGTATTGCAAATGAGTGAGTTGTTATGAATTTAATAGTTACATAGTTATGTAATCATCTCTTTTTTGGAAAATTTATAGGCATTTTGATGTAGACTGGATCTTTAAATACAAGGTCTAAGTTAGAGGGAGAACAAAAGAGAAAACTTACATTAAAAAAACCCCTTATTTTTTTTAAGTTTGCTTTGAGAGTATTAAAAGACTGAAGTTGTCAGTAGTGGGGATGTAAAATACAGTAGGGAGAAAACTTTGGATACATTAGCAGATTCAACTGCGAACCCTATTCAGCAGAATCACAGAGATACCTCCTTATTTCTTCTAACTTAACCTAGCTGGAAAACACTCGGGGTGCAGAAGTAACACTTCTAACACTGAGTTCCTCATCACAGGTGTTGTGATCAGCCACTTTTCTGGCAGTTTACATCTACTGAATTTGGGTGGCTGCCTTTACTGTGGGTGTGGGGGCCCCTGGAAATAAAATCCTTGGAATAAATACAACTAGTAAAGTTACCAACCATGTCTGTTATTGATTAAGAAAAGGGTTTGCAATCATTTAGACTAGCAAGCTTGGCCCGGATTGTAAATGTAGGTGTTCCATGGATGAAAGGAGGAGTAAGTGACAACAAATCGTAACTGCAGGTCTGCTTTTCATCAGCAACACAAAATCTTTTGCAGACAACAAAAATGCTGGAGCTTCACGATGTGCTTTGCACTGCCATTCTCCCTCTGCCCATCAAACACCGGAACACAGGGACATGCAGCACACTGTGCAGGAGTCAAGGAGATTGACTGTTTCTTTTGGCTAAACCCCCGTGGTAAAGAGACCCCTTGCCAAGCAAACTGAAGCAGGGCACATGCCAATCATGCCCCTGTCCTTAAAAGACCATCCTAGTCAAAATAACAACAAAAAAAAAAATATTCCAGTCTCCAATAAACTGAGCTCAGAAGGGGTGCTTCTATGCAACTTAAAAAGAAGCAAGAAAAATAAAAGGCCCCAAGCCACCAAGGGTTTGTAAAAAGCGTAACTAAGGGAAATGAGAAAATGAGAATTAGCTTTTATGTGCTGTCTGAAGAAATGGCTAGTAAACATATGAAGCACAGTTAAAAATCCAGCCGAGTCCTATTTACCAAGAACAATAAAAAATGATCAAAACCTTTCAATTATTATTACTTAAATGAAATTTCAAAATGAAAGCCAGGGAAAAGTGAAGATGTGTAGCTTGTTTTTGGTTTAGCTCTGTTGCACAAAAGGCAGCAGATTTCCTGGGGCTTTTACTTTCAGAAGAGGGATGTGCAATGCAAACAAATTCTAGGCCCCTGCAGGAAACTTCATGAGTTGTTTGTCCAAACATCAGACTGGAGCAAATCAGAGGAACCTGCATTATCCTTGGAGTGACCCAGTATATTAAAATGCTGAGCATTTAAAAATGCTTCATTTTATAACTGAGAAGGTCCCTGTCTGTTCATTTGTATAGTTAGTGCAAGTTTATTCTATTAATAACTTGCTAGACAGTACATCCTAGTTAGTGCTTTAAGGTTTTTTTGCCATGGTTATTTGACTAAGAAGAAAATATACAAGTTCTTCAGGACATTTAAATTTTCTTGAAAAACCCCAAACGAACCCCAAACAAACCCAAACCCAACAGGAAATAACCAAAACAAAACCTACATGGAGTTGTTGCAGAAAAAAAAAGACATTTTCTTACAATCCAGTGTGACTTAACAAACAAGTAATTTGCTTCTGAAAATGGGACATTAACTTCTAAAATCTTTTAGACACCTTTGAAAACTGGATTTGAAAATCCTACTGACAGCATAGCCAGATTCCTTGTCAAGTACTACTGAAAGAAGAACTGAAGAATTTGGTTTTCAGCTCTGCAAATAATTAACTCAACCTATAAATAGCTAAAAATGTCTGCCAGGAGCCAGATCTTCTCTCAGAGACCGTGGCACTACAGAGGCATCGTGTAAACTTTGCACTGGTTATCCTTGCTCGTTTGGCCATCTGTATTCTCACATTAAATTTAATAAAATGGGTAGAAGTTGCCATAGACACTGCTATATTCCTGGTTCAGAAAATCAGTTGTGAGATTACAGTTAAGGTGTGGGAATTCTTGGGAAGCTTAATTTTTATGCTGTTCAATCTCCTTTTAAAGCCCTTTATAGCATCAGGCCAATTGTATTTGGTACAATAGGGAACAGTGGTAGAAATTGGAACAGTCATTTCACCAGCAAGTGAAAAGCAGTTGTCAAAAGGCATTGTTAAAAATTTTTTCAAAGACTGTCTTTACAGCAACAACGAACAGTTACATGTAGGAGGAAGTACTTATTTATCTGATTTAAATGAATACAATCTGGTTTCACAAATTCGTTTCTGGCAATAATTAGCATGTTGCTCAATTTATTTTAATAGCACATTAATTTGATTCCCAGTCTTGCCAGAAATTCAACCAGAAGCTTCACAGTAACAAAATATATTTCTAATAGGAGCTGCCAAAGCTCTCTGTAAAGACAGTTATTTAGGAAACTATTTGCATCAGTTTATTAAGTGTAGCTTTGTAATGCAGTTCTAATATGTAACTTTTACCCAGAAACATAAATTAGCAATGCAGAAAAACATGCAGTGGAATTAGGCAAAAAAAGGACAGTTGTTTTATAGGGGATCTATAGATTTTCTTGATAGAGAAGAAAACAGTTAAACAAGGCAGGCACAAGGTTTTGCTTTATGCCACCACCCAAGGTGTCAGGCTATTTTTAGGACTCTCATCCCATGAAATTCAAGGTTTCAAGACACAGTAGGCATCTGTTGTAGCAAAACCAGGTGTGGAACACAAGTTAAAACCTTGGATAAAACTCTTCAGCAGAAACCTTTTAAAAGCAGAAGAGCATAGGAAAGATCAAGGGCAACTCACAGAGGTCTTCCTTCACGGTGTGTGGGTTCGGAGCTAGCACAATGCCCAGGTGGTTTCCCCTCTGAAGCAAATTTTCCAGCCTTGCTAAATGCTCCACAAAGCTGTCTGAACGTCAGAGGCACTGGTAGGTTGAAATGGTGCAAGTGGACAAATATTCTGTGGGGTTTTGGTGAGTTTCCTGTGGACGGCCACAACAGCCCGGGCACCAATCAGCTCTGGGAGGCTGGTAGATACTCAGCCTTTAGGCTCTAAAATATACCTCAAAGTGCAATAAGACAGACAAGACACTCTCTCATTCTCACCTACCTTAACCCATATTCAGCAGCTCTGTCTCTGCAGCAACAGTAATTTCAAGCGTTAACACAGAGAAAAATTTTTTGTTTTGATAGGCTGCTGCTTAATTTTAATGGGGAATAATATATCTCCTGATTTTAAATTTTCTCATTTTCTAAAGCTTTTCAAAGAGCTCACACATTATTTCAAGGTATGTTTAACTATTTTCATTATCTATTTCTCAGACCAAAATCAATAATTTGGGAACAATGTGATTATTACTCCATGGTTTCAAGGGATTTCAGTAAATCATTGTACCTATGTATAGGACTACTGTGGAGAACATTAATGTTTTTCCTTGTATTTTAAAACAGAAGACCTATATGTAAATAGAAAATATATATGAGGTTTCTAAAAAGATGTACTTTAGTAAATACTTTTTTTTCTACTAAAATAGCATTTTGTAAAAAATGTCAGTGTTGTTGTGGGAGAAAACTGTATATCCTGAAAACACCGGTCCAGAGTATACAGGAATTGTGTCCCAGCACAAGAGCATTGGCAGCATTTTAGAGAGCCCAGAAACTAGCATGCATGGGGCACTAACAATGTAGCCTCAATAAATCTTGTTAATAGAATTTCCAAAACAAATACTTCTATTGTAAGCTGACTCCCCCTCCAATGGCTTTTCTGCAGGCTTGTTGTGTTTCTCAGGAAAAAAAGGGTATTTTCTCTGACAATCTGCTTTCCATGCAGGAAATCAGCCAAAAATGGAATAGGTGTTTCTAATTCTTGATCTGATCAGCCTATGACCCACAAACTAATTGATACTTTTTCTGTGTTTGGAAAGCATGCTGTATTTTTATTTGGGATTTTTAACGCAAATATTTGAAGCCATAACACAGGCAGTACTCTGTGCATAAATAAAATATTATAATTAATATGTTGCACGGAACCATGTTGCATAATGGCAGATGAACACATTTATGATTATTATCTGTAAAACTGCAGAGTGCCAGTTTAGCATGAGCTGGACTCAACATGAGTCCCACTGTTCTCATGGATTGTTGTTTTAGAGAACGAAGATGCACACTATGGCTTTCTTCGTAGAACCCCCCTGAATTCAGTTTTCTTCTTTCTTTTGTTGCTATGCTGTGGGCAGTCTTTGTCATCCTCCTGAGGAGGAATAACTTCAGGAATTCTTAAGAAGAGTTTTGATGGAGAGATGATACTAGTATTGTCTCTTGCAGGATGGACCTTTGCGGTGTATATTGCAGAAGTGCCTCCACAGCTGCTCATCATCTCTTGCTTTCTGTTCAGATCAGGGTTTCATCTGACTGAAGCAGTAATAACATGACTTTTGGTTTTGTTCCAGAAGTCTGTTCTTGCTCATGTTTTACAGAACAGAAAGTTCTGGAGCTGTGAGGCAGTTTCTGAGGGACAGTGTTTTTGTGCTATGTTTATGACTCTATGACTATGGTATTCTTTTGCCGAGACTTACTTGCTTTGATAAAAAGTTGTTGATAAAAATAATTTCAGTTTATCCACATCTACTCTTGCAGACTCTGTTACCACTGGGACCCAGTTCAACTAAAGAAAAAGTAGGGGAAAAAATAAGCCATTTTGAAAGAGTTTGTTTTGAAATTTTTGAAATTTTTGAAGTTAAACATTTGTTAGCCTAAGTTCATGAAGTTCACAAGGTGCCATTTATAAAAGGAGCCTTTGATTCCAAGGGAACAAACCTTCCTTAATGACTTTGTGGATCATGCAATATGTTTGTGACAAATATGTGTCTTTTTAGTGGCTGAAAAATAAGGTACATGCTACTGCTGTGGAGTGACCAGTCTCACAATTTCTTTGTGTAACCATCATTCCAGCAACAGACACTGGCAAAAGCTAAAACCTGTAAGCACTGACCTCCTATTTCAATGAGGGGAATTTGAAAAACCTTACCTCCCTAGAAAATTTCTCAGCGTCTCAAAATGGTTAGATTTAAATTCTTCAGAAAAAGTTGTTTTAGCTTTATAATTAACATCAATAGTACTTTTCCTTTAGTAAATGGTACATTACTGCTTTAATACCCAAGCTGTTCACTGTGAGAAAATGTCTCATTTACAGCGGAGGGACTCAATGGCCGTGTCTTTGTGCCTCTCAAAGTGCAGTATCCCAGGACAGATGTAAACACAGCATGGTTCACCTCCTGCAAGCTTTCCATCTGCATGGCTGCCTCGGTAGAGCTGCAGGCTGCCTGTGGGACAGGCTTAATGCATGTGAGCAGCCTTGGACCCGCAAGTTCTCTTGTACTGGGGAGGAGGCTTCCCAGGCAAAGCCACTCTTGCAGGCCTCCCATGCTGAAGAGCTGAGGCTTAATAGGGTCAGTAGAAGTGCCCTTTTGTGAATTAAATAGACGAAGAGCATTTTCCTCTATGAGGTAGAGAGGAGAATGGGTTGTACTTTGCCTTTTCTGGTTTGGAGAACATTGACTTTTCTGTGTTGCAAGAAGACTCTTTTCTGTTTATTCTCTTTTGTTCTCGGATGAAGAACTAAATGCCCTACATTCGCATCTCCAATTTACTTCAATTAATTTCTGCATCTTCCATTTTTCTTTTTAGTCAATTATCTTGTTAGTCATGACAGCATGGGAATATCCCTTCCATTCTTAAATATTACAGGTAGCCACCAGCACAGGATGAAATGCCAGAATCACCAAACTTGTTTTCTAGCAATACAATTATGATGGGAAAGTAAACACAGAAAGACAGCTTTTACAACACACTTTGAATGAGGAATAAACTCAGCTTTGAGATAAATGGAATAAAATCTTGTTGCTTTTTCAGTTTCAGTGAAAGGTTATAAAAAGGTTTGAGAGTATGAGTGCTTAGCGGGAACCTTCTGTCGTATCTGGGTTCATCCAAACTCTGTGCTGAGGAAAGGAATTAGTAAGTGGCAGGGCAAGACTTATTATTTATACCCTGTTTATGCTTGTGCCCTACAGATGACATCCTGTCGGACAGACATTGTCCTTGTGTTTTGGTCAATGAAAAAACCCACAACATTTGCCCATCCTTTTTTTCCCAAGTTATGTTTTGATTATGGATAGTTTTATGGGAAAATCCTATTCATAATGGAATTTCTGGTATATGTGGAACATGTTTATTCTGCATCTCTTCCCTGAAGCAATAATAAGATGTTTGTAGCATTACAGAATTTTAATTAAACCTTTCTAGGAAGGTTATTTTTCAGTCGCTTATAGACTGTTCTCACCATACTCTTGCTTGTAATTCTGCTTTGAAAAGCAGAGTATGCCCCCCTATTTACAAGGAATTTTGCTGACTTCTGAATTTTCTTTTTGTACATTCCTTGGTGTCACTTACAAGGCCAAATTCTCCTGTATGTAATGCTAATACAAATAAGGCTGATGTATCTGATGGGGAAGCTCTGTGTACAATAGGCCTCTGCAATTTTTTGCACGGAGATCATGTCCATATTAAAATTTCTATGTGTTATCAAGGTCACAGACTCTACAGTAATAGATCAACTCAGTCAATATAAATGAGGTTAGAACATATCTTTTTAATCCAAATGTATTCTTCTTCAAAGCTAAATTACAAGACCATAATTCCAGGGAAGACTCGCGGGGAGCCTTTGCTTAATTACTGGTCAGGTGAGGTTGCAGTAGAATACTATTTTTCTTGGAAAAATAAATTTTGCTGTTTTTTACACCAGGACATTATACTTTGA
Organism: Mohoua ochrocephala; assembly: GCA_013398855.1. Classification (NCBI taxonomy): domain Eukaryota; kingdom Metazoa; phylum Chordata; class Aves; order Passeriformes; family Acanthizidae; genus Mohoua; species Mohoua ochrocephala. Next base: position 163,305 of record VZTA01016268.1, on the reverse strand, counting down.
TCAAATTTATCAATATTTTTGGTCTCCTTTCCATTGCAGTCATTCCCTTTTCTCCAAGTTGATTAGAAATGTGATATATAGCAAAAATATCTCTCTGTGAGGTACAAAAATTTACTGAAACAAATGATAGAGGTTTTGACTGGTAATAAAACAAGTTTTCATTGATATTATGCTGATTATGCTCATTTGCATGGGTTTTGTTTTATTTTACTTTGTTTTTCTAGAGACACAGCCTTTGAAATCTTTATACTGTACTGTGGAGAATAGTGACTGAAATCAGAGGAAAGTTTTAGCACTGTTTAAGAAATAAAAACCTATCAGGCCTGCCGAACAATGAAAATAATATCTATTAATATTTTATTCCAATTCAGCTTCCTATAGAGTATACTAATTAAAACCAGGACAAATCATTATGAGCTTAGCTACTTTCAACTAAGGCAGCTTTTTGTACTCAACTTGTGAGTTTAAATAGCAGAGTTATCAAATATGGGTTTGGGTAAAAGTTGCTGACATCATGCATTTGTGGAAGAAGAGTGTTCTAGTTAGTTTGTGTAAATTGCAAGAATATCTCTCTAATCAAGTTTGAGGTGGGGGAAAAGTTCAGTGGTACGTTTCAAGTAAACCCAAATAATCCTTTGTGAAATATTGGGAAATTCCCCAACAACATGAGCATGCTTTCGGAATAGAATGCACTCTATCACAGGGCTGCCTGGTGTTAATGTGGGATTGTCAAAAGGATCAGCAAAGCACTACTGATTCCTCTGCCTCAAAAATTACTCAAACCCCTACTTTATTTCGGCCTCTTCCAATTCAGCTGTTATGATGAGATAACATTCAGTGTCTTATGTCCAATTGGTACATGAAGGAGCAACTGAGCTGTTGGGGCAGTTGCTTTCCTGTCTCTTTTCTTTCATTTATGTTTCAGAATCACAATAGCACTCTGCAGACATTACATTATTATGTCCTTTCAATTTTCATAAAATAGAGTCAACTTGGACTCCAAATTTCAGAGATAAGAAGCATGATTTCTTTTTGACTTTTTTTTTGTTGATTTGTTGTTGTTGTGCTTCTTATGCCAGCTCTGAAATGTTTTCATATGGAGGGTTTGCAAGCAGTTAAAATTAGCCCACCTGTATGTTGTGTACCGCAGTATCAGGTACTGAGGACATAAACACAGTATTTCAGCAATATAGCACTGATTTAACGCTGTCCATCATGGAAGCACAGCTCTAATCCTGCATTAAACCTGTGCAGTGCAGAGGATCACACTGATGGTATCTGGCTAAGGACTTTTTGCCTCCCTGAGGAGCATTGGGCTTCTGATGTGACGTGCAGTTGGAAAAAAGGGTTAAGTAGGACTTGCTGCCTGTCCAAAAGCCACTGTCCACCCCTGGCACAGCAGACCTTCAGCCCTAAGCTCAAAGATCAGCAGGAGGCACAAGTCAGGAACCAAGCCAAGCCAAGATACTGGGGACAAGATAATCACTTATCTTTTCCTTTGTGAACTGTAATGCTTGATGAGCTGAGCTGACCTGTCTAGTTGAGAACTATGTATCTCTTGTTGGGTTCCTGCACACATCCCCAGTTCAGCTGTTTTCACGGTAGCACTTAGCTGATGTTCTGCTCAGAAAGAAAAGTCAACAGCTGAGACAGATTTCTGGGTGCTTCTTTTCTATTGCATGACTACCCTTTAATTTCAGAATATTTTCTTTAAAAAATTAACATATCCCACGCCTGTGTCTGATCCAAGACTGAGTACTTAAAAATTTTACTATGAATTGAACAAGTTCAAATGTGAATTGACCAATTTTAGAAATAGAGAAGTCAGCAAAAACTCACACTGAGCTGAAAAACTTGAAGACCTCTGCATATGGTCATCCTTTTTTCAGGTACTCTTTTTTGAGTTTAACCTTTTTGTGGTCGGCCGTATTTCCTGGAACAGGTTACTAGAATTAAGCTTTCACTTAATAAAACTACTTGGTGGACAGATGTTCACTGTAGAGCTTAGCAAGCAGATTCTCATTTACATACAAAATAGAGAGTAGAAGACATCGCTGGATGTGTGGTACATGAAAGATATTAAAGATATATGGTAAACTACATCTAACTATGTGTTTTAATCTCTGAGAGATTATTCAAAAATTCAACTTTAGAAGAGCTTTCTGGAAGTTGCACTGTCTGTACTCAGAATTAAGAAATGCTGTAATTTCTGTGTGGGCAAACTTATTCAGATTCTCTTTTGGCCGATTTAATTTCTTATTTAGATTAAAACAAAAATAAAACATTGAGATGCCTTGCTAAGTACATTCAGTGAGTGGGATTTGCTCAGAAACGGTTTATTCTTTCTTTGCTGTTCACTTTGTCCCTCATCTTTTTGCTTCATGTTTTTGAAGACCTGCTTTGAAGAGCGGGTATTTACTTGACAGCTTTCCTATGGCATAATTGCTGTGGTATCTGAGTTAATAAGCATTAACTAATAAATCTTCACAGCCCCCTTGGGAGGTGAAGGCATGCTATAATCCAAATTTGACTGATGAGGACCTGAGGGATTCAGGTAAAAACTGCCATTAATTTTGGGAGTCCACTCAGTGTAAGTCACATCTCCCTGTTTCTGGACTCTGCTGTGAAGCTGGGACTTAGGACACTGAAGGGCCCTGGAGTACTCTGCAAGGAGGGGACTTTTCAGAGTCACAGCTGACAAGATTCTTCTAGAAGTCACTCAGAAATCTTGCAGCTCACGTGGTCTAAGCACCTATAGATCTGTGAGACTTCTTAGTTTGCAGAAAACTTCAAAATATAGATATTTTTTCCAGTAGAAAAAAATATCTGTAATACAAATGTCATTTTTCTGTCACAGACTTTCTTTAAGCTTTGAGGGCTGGAATACTAGATTTCTACAAAAATAGTGAAAATTATTTTCACATGGTTAAAATGCATTTAAAGGTGTTTTGACATGGGCAAAATATTATAATAATCCTTAGTATCCACCTTAGAAATAACTGAGTCATTTGGACCAAGGCAGGAAATCATTAAAATGTATCTCTTTGTTTTCTCTGAGTTTCTAAGTGCACTAGGAATATAAAAATTGTAAGAAATAGATTAGTAATAGCACATACAGAAATCGGATCATCTGATTTTAGTAGCACCAGGAAAAGGAAGATTCTGTTAGTAAACTTGCTCTATTTAGGCAATAAATCTTGTTTGTGTGTGTGTATATATATGTGTGTGTGTGTGTGTGTGTATATATATATATATACATATATACGTAGGTACTGTTTTTCACCTTTTGCTTACACTGACCGGCCAAATGTTAAATGCAATATTTAAGATTTTTACATTAATTTTAATTAATTTAACTTAATTAATCAGGTCAAAGACTAGTAGTCCATGAGAACTTGTTTGATATTGTTTTATATTACAGATTATCAGGCATAACACACAAGATCAAGGACTTCGATACTTGGAAAATAAATACTTAATACGTGTAACAATGAAATGATTTTTCTGGAGTGAAAAGGACATGGAGAAAGCAGAATTACTCTTCTTAATTTATAAAATTGTGAAAAATGAGTGTTTATGCCTTCCTCACTGGAGAGCGAATTTACTTCCCTACATCAACTTAAATTGTTAATTAATTTATTTATTTATAAAGTATACTAATTGGGAGACTCAGAGGGTGATAGTTCTCCATCTCTTACCCTTCCCCGTAGCTAGGCTCTGTTGCTTCTGAGGGAGGCAAGAACCTTTGCCCAACTCTGCATCAAAAAAGGTGTCAGGGCAAAACACTTATTTTCAATTCTTTAAAGGCATTTTGAAAAATACCAAAGCATGAAATTTGTAATCCTTATCTTAATGCAGAACTACAGAGCTTGTGGGGGACGTGCATGCGAGTCCTGGTCTCCCTGGGGCTCAGAAATAAAAGACATGACTGATACTAATCCAGTTCAAGGAGTTCAAACCCAGGAAGATTCTCCAGTCTTATTCTTCCTTTCAAACCATGATCACAAGCCAAGGAATTTCTTCCAAAAGATGAATTAATTCTGTTCTGGAGAAATGTATCTAATCTCACTTTACAGGTTCAAGGTGTTAGTAAAGCTAAGTTGTTGAAGTACTTAATCTGTGTCATTTCTCTGAAATTTCATCTTTTGTGAAATTTCAGCTACTTTGAAGTCGAGTTGCCTAATTTCCATTTCTAGTCATTGGATCTCATTATGTCATTGTCACCAAGGTTCAAAGGCCTCCCACTATTTCATGTATTCATGATCAAGCACTCATTTTATAAGTTGAGCCCTTTCAGACTCATATAATGGGGTTTATTTTTCCTATCCCTTAGTTCATTATTTTGGCCCTCCTTTGAACTACCTTTGCATTTTCACATCCTTCATCTGTGGACAACAGGGAAGATACAACATTGCTTGCACTGGTCTTACTAACACTGGATGTGGGTCCATAGCTGTTCATTGACAGATCCTCTAATTAGCATGCCACTGTTGTAAGAGTCTATTATGTTTTGTCAGTCCTACATACAATCATTTCCATGTTACCTTTTCTATAATGTTCCTGTAATATGCAGAGGAAATATCCCTCTAGGGCTCTAGCGCTATACAATGCACTCATTATTTTGCAAGCAAATCTACAGGTGAATTTTGTATATTTATTATTTCTCTACATTTGCTTTACTAATATTTGCATTATATATTTAATATGCTAAAGTGTATCTTTAAATTATTTTAATCTCCAGTGTATAATTCTGCCCCATATACTACAGAAAAGGTCACTTTTCTTACATGGGAATACAAAAGTTAAAACCACCTACCATCATATTAAATGAGATCAAAAGTGTTTAGCAAACCAAATGAGAACTAGTTTTTCAGTGTAAACCACACAAGGAAGTGTCTCAGTGTCTTTTTATGCTGAGGCCACATGTGTGGTTTCAGCTTATTATTTCGTTATTCATATTCCTTTTACACATTTAGTCCTTCAAGGCACTTCTGGGCAGTTATTAAAGCAGTTTTCATCTTGGCACATGCTTCTCATTGTATACACGGTCCATCCTGCTGGCTAGGTGCAATCTATTAGTATCCTCCAACAAAAGCCAGCCCTTCACAAATAACCAGCAATTTATGAACCTCACGAGGTGACTGAGGAGAACAAATTTATTGAAAATGTTTTCTAGGATTTTGATGCTTTGAATTGAATGATTGTGTCCACTAATTTTGTTTATGAATGTGTGTCAGGAGCACACACCAATGAGCAGTACTGTGCTTTACCAGGACATATATTGCTGAAATGCAGGTAGTTACTTCAAAAAGCCCATAAAATGGTTCCTAAAAGTGCCTGCAATGAAACAGTGGTAGAAGAGAGCAGGTGTTTTAAGAGAGATAGTTGTATGAAGATTTCTCTGAAATAGTCTGCAGAGTGGGAACTGACTCACAGCCATGAACAGTGTTGCTGGAGGAAGGCTGATCACAAGCTGCCTTCCAGTAAAAATACTTTGCGCCACTACTGCTATGTTTATGCAAGGGACTGATTTGGATAATACCAATTTTTTTCAGTATATTTTTTTCCAAACAGTGATTCTGGGTACTCAAATAATCATTTTTACAAGTGGCTGGAATTTTTAAAACAACGGATACATCTGTTTCACATAATGTAACATATTTTGTTGGGATTCTCAACTGGAACCTAGTTCAAAGCATACTGAAGTCACCAAAAATTAAATGTTTAGCTGTGTGCCACAATAAGGCATCATGGTGCTGTACTGTGAGAAAAACAACATCTTACAGACAAGTAGATAGACTGTGATTCTCAATTTCTTAGAAGTTATTGCTTGTGATTATTAATTTATGGTGCGACTATGTTTTCTATTATGAAAAGAAGCATAGCAAAGCCTCACATTTCTTATTCATTTTTACATGTTAATTCTTCTGTCTTTAAAAATCCCTTTCTACAACTCCCTAAATAATCACTAAGGGTACATTATATAAGGAAAATAAAACAAGAAGTAATGTTTATCTTGTCTTCAAGAGAAATACTTTTATTGAGATTCAGATAAGCTTTTGTTCTTAAAAAAATATTATTCATATTTGTCTAGACCTTTCTTCCTCATTCTGGCTTACAGGGACTATGCCAACTTAGATTTGGCTTGTACACTGCATATAAACAAACTTTTATTCAATTGAGATTGGCAGAAATATTTGTCACATTTTATTCTCATTTTATATATTTGATTCCAAACATTCTGTTACGATGATTGAAATGCTAGCACTGCACTCACTTCTGCCAGTTCTCATGGGTGAGTCTTGTAATACATTATATTTGTCTCTAACAGGCCTTAGCCCCCAAATCACATGGTTATGTGAGATTCGGCTTTCCTTTAAATGGGATTTACTTTCTTAACCCTCAGAGGAAAAGCTTGAATATATAAAGCCTACATTTAAAAAAAATATTCAGACACTCCTGGAATAAATAATGAGAGTGTTTTTTTCCTCCCCATCCAAAATATTTCTAAGCACTTCAGCTCTTGAATGGCCTCATTTAGTAATGTTGCTTTGAATGTCCAGATTTGAAGGCCAGTGAGGTTGCCTACATAGGTACTGACCTCTACTGCATCCTCCCATCTGGGGCTTTGTAGGCGTCAAGAAAGTGAGGGGTGGCGTAGGGGCTTGAGCACAGAGCTGGAGCTGAGGAGCTGAGGTTAGAGTGGGGTTGCTCTTAGTGTTTTTTAAATAGGAGGACAGGGACAAGCAGAAATAAAGGTTTGGAGAGAGAAAAAGAGGATGAAGGATAGATCTAGGCAGAGCTGGAAACTGAAAACCTGAAAAGATAAGTTTAAAGCTGTTCAGTTTTACCCCTACTAAAGTTAGCCAGCCTTGACATTTTGTTGCTTTTACTTTGAATCAGGCTGCATTTACAGGCACCTCTACATTATTTAAATGCAACCTATTTCACAGTGTTTTCAAAACAACTGTTCCTAAGGAGTTGTCAGAAAATAATGAGGATCTTTCGAGCCAGCCTTATAGTCTTGCATTCCTTTGGCTGAAGAGCGTCTGTACTGGAATAATTTCTTGTTGGCAACCTGACTTAAGGGGGACAACTAATAGAAAATTTGATAGAGAACAAATTCAAAGAGTTGTAGATTGAAAAAGCTAATATTTTAAATACTCTGATATGCCTTCACCCACAAAGCTGCCAAATAACTCAAGTTTATATGAAATGAATAGTAAGGATAGAAGCAACCCATATCCCCCACCCAGGAGAGACAGAAGGATCTAGAGAGATTGTATCGAAACAAATATTTTCAACTTTAACATTCTTCTTAGTTGTACATGAGTGGGACTCAGGCTGACCAAGAATTACTTGCACATTCAGTCTATTTGAATATCACAGGGAAACTTAACTTCTTTTAAACATTATTCTGTAATAGATCTAGAGTCCTGGAGTTTGTGGTCCTCACACTACTCTTCACACAGACATGTCTTTGTGTTTGCATGAAATTTCATTGACTTTGAGTGCAATGCTGCACCATGACTGGAAACGTTTAGGCATATTGTATTATCCTACAAACTGTGGGCTATATGATAACAATTTGTTTTTCCTGATAGCTGCTCATTCAGCAGAAAAGTTAAGTACCTGTTTAACTACTGATGTGAAGCAGATAATTTGTTGCTTGTGAAACAGGAAGATGGATGTCAAACTGGGCATAAAAAAGTCTGTTAGGAGATGTCTATTTGTCTTCATTGCTTGGAAGAAAAATCTGAAAAGTTTCTTTACCACAGATTCCATGGTTGTGGCTAGAAGATTTTAAAAAAATTCTCACCTTTCTATAGAAAGTAGAGGATTATTACTTTATCATTCTAGACCATCCTCAGTTTCACTGAATTTCTTTATCATAATGTCCACAAGATTTAATTTTCATAACTTTTCCCCATCATTGACAGTTCTTTCCAAAATATGGCCCGAGATGGATGTGGGTGTGTTTGTGTTGCTATTATTATCTGCTTGCTTTTTGAGTGATCAAGTCTGGTTTTCCTCAGAAGTTCAAAAGAAGAGAATCACAATGCCCAACTTCTTCTTTCTCATTAAATTATTTCCCAGCAAAGGTCCTTAATTAAATCTTGTTGCAGGGTAGTGGGGAGCAAGAATGTTTTTTACAATCTTATCTGAAAATAAGAAATTGAAATGCAGAATGTAGGAGAAGGTGAACAAAATGTATATTTGATGAAAATAAACAGGAAGAGCTTGTATAACAAAGTCTGGGAAGAGATTCTCCATACTAGGAGTGAAAGTAACAGGGAGAGAAGAGTAATTTAAACTAAAAAAAAATTGTTGCAGGAACAAATGTGTATGAGAACATACATTTGACTAAATTTAGTCAAATGTTAAAGTTAGAAGGTTATATAAATGTTAAAGTTAGAAGATTATATAAATCAATGAAAAGAATTTGTGTAACAGTTTCAAAGAAGAAAGAAGCTGGAGGGAAAAGATGTCTTCTTTTAAATTGGGAGAAAACATCCTGTTTCACAAGAATCAGTTACCTGCTTCTGAGGGAAAAAAAAACCCCGAGAAGTGCTATGAAGTGCTTAGGAGCTGGAGACACACAGATGTTGGAGACCCAAATTCATCCTCTAAGGGAGAACAAGTAAAGCCATATATTGCACTTCACAGGAGGGAGGCCACCAGTCTTTACCATGTTTTTACTCTTTAAACTTACCTGGCGACCTGCTGGAAGCAGACGAGTAAAAGAATTTGTCACAGAGAAAAATGAGGGTTTTTTGGCACTGCAATAAATATGTCTCAATACCAACGAAAAAACTCTGTTAAGAACCTTTAAAAAATTATATATATAATATTTGGCATAATATTAAGCATTTTTGAAATATGCAATTATTATTGTTGTTGTTATTATTATCATTATTATTTTAATTAATATTGTTGTTATTATTATTATATATTTATTGTAGAATCCTAGAATCACAAATGGTTTGGGTTGGAAGGGACCTTAAAGATCATCTGGTATACTGAGGTAAAAAAGGTGTTTAAAAATCCAGTTTCTTTATAGAAAGCTCAAAGTGAGTAAAAGAATAGTGTACTTTAAAAAACAGGAAATAAATTCAATACTTGTTAGTACTAAGCTAATAAATCTTAAAAAAGCTTAGCTGAGTGAGGATGTGGCCCTGCCCTGAACTTATGATTGCAGAACTTATGAGATAAAATTTTCCAAATAGAAAAAAAGGCACATGTATAATCACTTAAAGGTTGAAGCTATTTAGGTGGAATGTTTTTTATTTTTATTTGAGAGGTATTTGGAGAGAAGTAAAGTCAAGCCAGGGCACAGAAAGAAAATATGAAGATGCCAAAACTTGCTGTGACTATAAAAAAACCACAAGCCTTGAGAGAATTTGTGGAAGAGTACTGACTAAAAGTGCCTTGTAGCTGTGAGACGTCGTTATTGCTTTATCCCTGAAAGGCTTAGAAAAAAACATGTTTGTACCAAAGATCCCAAATTCGGTTATTTTTGTCAAAATCCAAGCTAGTTATCCAAGTAAAAGAAGATAATATTGGATCAAATGATCTGAATTTTTTTTATTTATGCAAATTTTAAAATGTATGCATATATATAGATATTTATTTATTTATTATTTATTTATTTATTTTAAAAGTTAGTATATATCCAGCTTGGTTAAACATTGATGAATTGCTTAGGGTGTTTTTTTTCAAGAAATGACTCTGGAATCTGATACCACCAGAGTGCTGAGCATCCTTTTCTTCCCATTGGTTTCCCCTCAGCTGCCCTCAAGAAAGGAGCAACTTTCCCCCTTTTCCAGGTGTCCTTGACTCAGAGTGCACATGCTGGGCCAAAGAAAATGAAACAACTTTTCTACTTGCCCAGATATAAATTTTTAAAGGATCAAAACCATGTAAACTTGTAGCAATTGTGAATAAACCAATTAAACAGTTGGCATTCTGTAACAGAAAGGGTGCGAGGCTGGAAAGCCTCCTGTCCTCCTGAGCCTTTCTCATGAATGGATGATGTGGGTTAAAATAAGTCCCTCCCTTTGGCACAGGCCTCTGGCAGCAGGCAGTCATGTTATTGAGGTGGCCAGCACCCCAAGATCCACTCTCATTCACAAGTTCTTTAATAATGGCTGATTCAGTCTATTATAGAACGAATTATTTATTAATAGTCACAAAACTAACAGATATAAGACTTAAAACAGGCTATTACTACACAGGAATAAGAAAAAAGGGGAATACTAGTATTATACATGTGGGGTTAAAGGTACCATGAAATTTACTGCTAGCGAAGAAGTAATATAACTTAGGATCCAATTGTTTCTTACCACCAAATTGTTGAAGGGGCACACATCAAAATCCTTGCCCTCAATTTCCAGAAAAGTAACCATGGAATCCGCATCCAGACTTCGGGGAGAAATCTCACACATTCCCAAGGAGCGTGTAAGAGACTTCTGCCTCTGTGATAAACTGTAGCACTTTTATAGTGTAAAAACAGGACTTTTGGTCATCTATGGTTTTTTGATCTCTTCCCACATCTGTTAAGCTGGCAGACCTTTTGGCACCAGGAGATGATACTCGCTGGGCCTTGCCCGCCTGGGTTATCTTTCCTATCTGCACGGGCCACCTGTGGCGGGGAGAGGGGTGATATGCTGGTGACACAGCCTTACAGCTGGGTAAATGAAGACATCAGTGTCTAGTCTGGGAGTGTGAAGAAGTATCAATGCTTTGGGAGAAGTCACTTTTGCAGGGACATCTGTGTGACATTTAATAGCAATGACTGTTTTTAAAAATGAAGAACTCTCCAAAAAACACGTTTTGCCCTTTGCTTCTCTTTGAAACTTGTTATTCATCCTTTTTTTCTCCTTTTGATGTCAAATCAGAATTTAGGCTGGCATTATAATCATGAAACATCTGGAAATTGTAAATCCAGAAGGAAAACCCTTGATCTGAGTAATTAGGAGATCATGGAATTCCTAAAGGTTGTGTTTTTTCACTTTGGCTTTCATATCTGGAAAAAAAAGTACTTTTATACTTACACCCTAGTGACACAATGTTCTCATGAGGACATTCCTTCTTACCATCACTTTTTTGCAGAAAACCTACCTTATAGTAGTGGAAGCTGATTCCAGTTTTTCAGAAACGATATTTGCTGCTTAATCACTGACTTTAGTGTTAGAAGACTGGGTTCTTAGGGTGCACGTCTCTGACTCCACCTGTGCAGAACTCTTTGATCCTGCTGCCTCATTTTCAGTGATATTTGCTAAAGCTGATGGACTGGACTTGTAGAAGAAGCAAGGCAGACTTAGATGTAAACTTCTTATTATTTACAAAGAAGTATTGCATTGGTATTGTCTATTTTCTATTTTAAAACCTATCTTAAGAAAACTGACAATTGACAGTGCTTTCATGTGCTACAAAACAGACTGGCAAAAAGCTTAAAGCTTAAATTATTTCCATTAGAGAGCAGGTGTTAGTGGAAAACAAACACTGGCACAGTAAACAGCTATTAAAAATACTGGAAATACCAGCTCTAATGAGGGATAAAAATAAACTCGTCTGGATCCTGGTGTAGGTATAGACTAGACCTATGTTAGAGGGATAAGGGGATGCATAGATCAGCCTAAGGCCAGGTTATCATATGGTATTTGATAATGATTTTTTTGGGACAGAGATTTAACTCTTTCCCTGAAAAATCCATGCCTCAAATTCATGGCTGGTAACCGTTTCAAAGTACTGAAATGTTCGTATGTAACACACTAACTAGTACCCCCTTCTAATATGCCTTAGAGGTCCACCAGGAAGGAATTTTTCCAAGAACACCCTGACGGTTTTTTGGACAAGGTCTGCAGCAATCCAATGATCAATGCCATGTTTGGCCACATAGTTCCTAAATTATTCTATCCTATTAATGCTTGATATGAGAGTGGCTCATATTTGAATTTAACAAAAGCAATGCAAGCTCATTTTCAAAACAAAATTAGAGACCTTCTTCAAATAAGTGAAAGCATGCTCCCAACACAGCTTGTGGCAAAACTGCCAAATGGTTAAGTAGAAAACATGTTTAGTAAGGTCTGTGTATCAATACTAGACCTGAATTTACATCAACCTGTTTGCCAAGGCAACCGGAGGTGGGAGGTGAGGGACAAAGGAACACTTCTTCCTACTTGCAGTATGTTTGTGGGGATCGCTGAAATTATGGGCATATATGAACTGAAACACATACATAACTGTTCTCATAGTTTACTAAAGATAAAGCAATGTACCCCGGAGTTACTCAGTAAATCTTTGATTACATTATAGTCATATAGATGTTCTTTATATACATTACAACTGTTTTAGAATGTCTAAAGGAAGTCTTAATAAATTTTTTTTCCCGAAGGTGTTGCAATAGAACAAACTGGAAAATTGAAAGCTGCATTTTCACAAGAAAAACTGAATTAAAATATCTGATGCTATCACATGAACAGTCCTGTTCTAAGGGCAGTTGTCTGTCAAGAAAAGGGCAATAAAAAGTTTTAGCTCTGTCACCTGGTACCTTTGATACTCTGGGTTTAGTTAGTATGTAGCATCTCTAAATCTCTCATTTCATGCTCTTCTTTCCTCCATTACTCACCTTATTGCGTTGCTGATAAGTCATGGAGCTACAAGTAATTGTAACATGACATTCATTATTTACCAAGTGAGGCCTCACTTTTCTGCAGTGCTTTGCACTAGTTAATGGTGTACAAGAAGCTTCTGGAGCAGCTGTGTGGATAGATCATTGGAGAGCCCATCATAACTTTAAAAAATGCATATTAAGTTCTTCTCAATTGTATGCTAATTTTAATTATTAAAATTAGGATTGTAGGATTTCATTGTGTTGAGTCATTCTTCAGAAAAGAATATCTGAGATTCAGCTATTCATACAGCATTAGTGGAATTTCTATTTATTCATAGATTTCAAAACAATCAGGATAGATGGGTACAGAGAAAAAGCAGTAGCATTTGCAACGCATCTGGAAATTAATTAAAAATTCTTAAAAAATTAGTTGAAAATTAGTTGAAGCAAGTAATGGACTGAAGACCCGTGTTTTTAATGCATGTCCAGAGCATGGTATTGCTGGGTATTTGGATGTTGTCCCAGCTGAATAATCACTTATTCATTCATATCTTCTATTTTTAAAATATTTAAAGTTGCCTTTTAGCCACGCAGGAGCACTCTACTCTTCATCTGCACTGGTAGGGGATTTGAGCATTGAAAGACTTAATTCTGAGTCAATTGCTGTTGCAGACCCATCAGAATGGAACTACCTTCTTGATGGAATCACCATAAGCTCATCACTTTGTGTTTTGTCTCTGCAATATATCAAAAGGAAAGCCACATTCTTGATTTGATCTAATTTAATCCATTTCTAGGGACACAAAGCTGAGTTAATACAGCAATGGAAACCATGCAGAATTTTCAGACTTATTTATATAATTATGAAAGCACAGGTGCATCTAAACGTCATCTGATTTACTTCTATGTTATAATAGGTTTTCTTTAGACTTATGTGCAAGAATGGAATGGGAAGTATCAATAAGAATACATCCTTTTTAATCTCAAAGGGAAACAGATGTCATTTGGAATAGACGTTTGCTGGCATCAAATAATTGTTGAACTTTTGAGGTCACGTAGTTCCAAATTTTCTGTTCTGATAACTCTGCAAAACTCTGGAAAGTTTAAAGAAGTGACAAAATTGTCACGTACTACAAAGCAAATTAATTCTAATTAGTGCTAATGGAAATCTGTGAAATTCGTGCCAATTGTTGACAAGCAGGATGGAAGGAACATTTAAAACTCTTCCAATCTGAAGTCAAGATTAAACAATTACGCATTCTGTAGTTATCATTGCCAAGTTCCCTTTGTGAAAAATACATTCTCTTTTAGGAGCTATCCATAAAAGATTTAGAATTATAGAATTAACCTCTTTCCTCTGTTGAGAAGTTACCAAACTGAAAGGCGAAGCCAGGTATTGCACAGAATTCATAAAACTATAATTCAGTAGAGCAAGTTTACGGATCAGATTGCTAAGGCCTCTTCAGTCCTACAATCCATTATAAGGGAGGCAGGCATTCTACAGGTTAAGTGAAACCAGCGTACGGACTGAAGTAAGGTATTTTTTTCATCAGTAATGCTCTTTAAGAAGACTGAAAATAATCACTGCCTTGACAAACCTTGTTGTTTTCCCCTCCAGTGAAACTGGAGTTGAGATTGCTGGTTTTGTTGCAGAAACACAATTTTAGCTGAAATGTCGCTTTATCTTGCTAAAGCATATTTGCTCATGTGGTGCACCTGCTTCATCACTGATGTCAGCTGAGCCCTGGATAGGGTGATTTCGAGATAAACACTACTGCAGAACCAGCCATAATAGTATAAAACTTATGAGCAATTGCTCTCCTTCTACCAGGAAGAGAAAAAAGGAAAAGAAACCAGTGGGCTTGAGAAAGTGAGGCTGTTCGCGCAGCATTTGCCAGCATTATGGGGAAGATGTTAACCACCCAAACCACCACTATTAACATATTTTAACTGCTGAAGTGGCCCACAGGAAGTCAGAAACCTTCTCTGTCCTCTCATGCACCTCACATATGTGTATGTGCCTGGGTGGGGTCTGACCTGATTTGTAGGGTTCAGTCAGAAAAATTAAGTGTAGTGGGAAAGGCTTTGCAGCTTTCTGCACACAGACTGGGTAACTCCCCAGAGGTGAGAGCTGCCTAGAGGGAACATGATGCGCCTTCTAAGAGGTTCTGGCAGATCCCTGCACACAGTAAGCAGCAGGAGTTTTACTCCAAATACCACTTCTGTCTAATATCTTTGACAAATTCTGAACAGTAAAAAGAAAAAACCCAATCATTTCAGTTCAATGAAATGTCTTTCAAATATGAGCTTGTGAAGTAATGATTCATATTTACAGAAGTTTCACTGATAATCAAATTATTACTAGATTTGTGCTGGAATATATTATAAAACTAATGATAAAGTATGGAATTTTGATTTCAAGTATCAAAGTCTTCCTCATTTTGTAGGTCCTTTTCCTTTCTCATTCACATTGTCTCTTGTGCACTTTTTCTTGCCTAATTCCCTGTCTATGGAGAGGTGTCACTGAGTGCTGACAAGCACAGTGAACATCAAGCAGAGGTAGCAATTCCGGCCTACTCAGCTCTCTGTTGTAGTCTGCATTCAGGTATTAGCTTAAGGAGACTCTTCCAAGTATCTTAGCATGTGAATTAGGCTCCCTTAGACTTGCATCCGATTATTAACATTTGTCAAGTATGTATTATTACACACTGTCCCACTGCATCGCCTCACGCCACAAACTTTGCCTGGGCTAGTGTCCAAGCATCACACTAACACTGTACCTCCCCCTTTTTTGCTTTGTTGTTGAGCAGTGCCCCAGAGCGTTTACCAACATTCAGTGACAATAATGTTATTGAATCATAATTTGGGTGAAAAGGGACCCCCAGAGGCCATCTCAACCCACCTCCTGCTCAGCTAGACCTGGAGTGACTGGGTTGCTCGGAGCCATGTCTAGTTCAGTCCTGCACACCGTGTGTGCTGACCACAAACAGCAGATGGACACCCTGCCCTGCCAGTGGCCACACCATTTGGAAGGCCCTCAGGAGCAGCCCCTAAATGTCCCCCATGTCAGGCCACCCTGCAGGGAGAGGATTCCACCCCAGCCTTCGGGATGCATGTCAGCCAGCACCCACGTGGTAAAGCAGGCATGAAAGTAGTCCTGACTAAATTTAGTCCTGATTAAATCTAGTCCTGACTAAAGTAGCATAATGTGGGAAGATAGTGGAGCATCAGTTCATGCCCAGCCTTAATCAGTGCCCTGCAGTTGCCACTTATTGTGCTTGGGAGAACCACAAGTGTGGATTGTCGGTTGAGAAAAAAACACCTTTCTTTTGTGCTCAAAGAGGAGTTTAAACAGGTTATTTTCAAGACATGTGGCAAACTGTTCATAGAATCATAGAATTCCTAATGTTAGAAAAGACTCTAATATAATGGACTACAACTTTTAACCCAAAGCCATAGTGTTCACCACTAAACCATGTCCCCAGGTGGCACAACTACGCATTTTTCTAACACTTCCAGGAATGGAAGTGTTAGAAAACACATCCATGGGAAGCCTGTTCTGGTACTTAAACACCATTTTGGTGTAGAAATTTTTCCTAATATCCAATCTGAACCTCCCCTGGTGCAACCTGAGGCCAATTGCTTTTGTTCTCTCGCTTGCTACCTGGGAGGAGAGACTGACCCCCACCTGGCTGCCACGTCCTTTCAGGGAGTTGTAGAGAATGATAAGGACCCCCTGAGCCTCCTTTTCTCCAGATGAAACACCCTCAACTCCCTCAGCTGCTCCTCATAAGAGGAGCTCCAGCTCCTTCACCAGCTTTGTTGCCCTTTTCTGGACAAGAAATTCTTTCCATTTTCCTGGTTTCATACTATTTATTACCACTGCGTCATCACCTAGGTAGCAATGTGTCTCCCCTAAGCAGAAAGATGCTGCTGATAATTCTGGATTTGATGAATGGAACATTGATTTTGTTTATTAAAACTTGTTCTGTGTTGTCCTCTACAAAAGCGTTCTCCTGAAATACTGTTGATCCAAATTCTGTCCAGCTCCAGGGTCTGCCAGCTTCTGGCTGGCATCAGTTCAGTAGTGCACAGTGCTCTGCAAAAGGCACAACCAAAGTCCAACTCATTCTTCACTTCTCCTTTGCATTTGCTCTGGAGAGGGAAAGAGAGATCATTAAGCAGAAATAATGTGGAGTGATTCCTATCCATGTTTCTTTGAATGCAAATTATCCTCTGCAAGCTGGAGAAGAGATTTTTACATCATCTTATGTCAAAGAAAGAAGTACATGCCCAGGCAGGATATATATTACACTAAACCTAAAAGTTGTTCCAGCACAAAAAAAGCAAATCTAAATCTGCTAAAGCCCTTCTGTTGAATTAAAATAACTTTTTTTTACTAATTAATTAATGCTAGCTCTAAAATATGATACTTCCTATAGGTTTGTCTTTTAAATAGCCATTAAGACTAAAAAGACAAAATGGAAAAGTGACAGAGAATTAACAAACAGAGATTTTAGATCCCACAGACCACTGTTCAGACTATTAAAATAAACTGAAATACTGCATAATTTATGATGTAGGGTTAAAATAACCAATTTCAAAAATTAAACAGAGTTGAAGGGCTAGTAGGAATTTATTAGAGTTGAACAGCATATGACATTTTTAAAGAAATTTATGTTATGCTATGTAAGGAACGTTACTGAATCAAATTTAATGAGCAGAGAAAATGTACTCATCTGTATGGTTCCCAGGGATTGTAGACAACCTGAGATGAAAGAAAAATAAATGGGCTTCTAGAAGTTCTAGTAATTTTTGCCTAGATTCGTCTTACTTTATTTCAGCCATCATAAAAGATACAGCTCTAATCTAAGGTAGTCATCCAGGCTCACTCTATAGTCAGTGGAGAGAAAGAGCTATGTGCAGAGAGCTATTCATTCCATCTTAACACAGATGAGATGAATTACTTTTTTTCAGCATCCATCTCTCTTCATTGAATACAAAGCAATGTTGATGGTTAATTTAGACTAAGAATGCCATTTATTTCTCCAGTCCTTTGTTCTCCAAAATATAGATGTTTAGCATAAGGATTGGGCTACAACAATTCAGGGCTTTTAAAAGTTTTTGTCTCTGGAAGGCAACCCAGTGAGGATTTCACAGTTAGTGTCTCTGCAGGCATCAATATGGCATCCACCAGCAGGGCTTACCTGGCAATTGTGTAACTTCCTTTGTGGCTGCTATTCCAGCCACTGAAAGCAGTCAAATCCCTTCCATTACAGAGACTGACAGGGTTCTTGTTATTAGAAATCCATATGTTCATCTGGACTATGGTATGGCGTGTACCTGCCACGCCTTCTGATTTGGGTTATGGAACTGGTGACAGAAGGCACTTAGTTGAAAGCAAAGAAAGTGAAGAGTCCATGTGGCTCCTCCATCTTGTGCCTCGTGTTTCCTCCCTCCCCCACAACACAGGTGCAGGTGTTTTCATACAGGCTGTCTATGCAAACCTCCTTCCATACTTTTTGTGTGTACCGTGAAAGCAAAGATTACAAATGCTAATCACCAACATTTATCAGTTATTTTATTTTCCTTCTTATAGCAGGTTTCACTTATGGTGAGAAATCAGCACTTCATCTGTCGGTGCTAATTAGCTTATGTCGTGATCTCTACAGCAATACCACTTCCAAAGCACGTTTTTTAGGGAGTTGAGTGAAATGCCAGATGTCAAAAGTTCAGATTAAGACCAGTAATCCAAAAACTGATATTTAGCCACCCTTTGATACCTTCACATTTCTGCTTAAGCATCTGAGGACGCTTAAGAAACCCATACCTTCACCTTTAACTAAACTGAAATTTCTAAATATCAGTGCTTTAATTGTCTTTAAATAAAAATGACAGTGAAGCACGAATGGACTTTATTAAATCTGGCATATTGTGCTGATAGGGCAAACAGAGCAACACAAGAGCAAACTGAGACTGAAATAAATCAAAAGATTTTCTGAGTAAAATGATTAAATTCTCCTCCTTCCCGCCCTTTTCCTTCATGTGCATAAGACTCAAATTCAGTATCACACATCAAGATGCCAGCAATTTTTTTAAAGGAAGGGACATATTGGTAGGCAGAAGGAATACCATCACTGTGAGAGTATTACAGCCCTTATTTTGAAAAGATGTCCAACATTATGCTTCAGGGCTTAATTTGTCCTGTTGGTATTAGCAACTGGGGGACTGGCAGANTTTTTTTTTTTTTTTCCTATCTGGCATGGAGCTTACTTTGGCTGCTTGGCTTGCTGATTGTGTAAATTGAAAGTTGAAGTAGAGAGAATTGAGGTGGTGGGGAGGAAGAGGACAGAGAAGGAAAAGGAATAACATACAAATCAAATATGGAGTGTGACAGTTGTGCAACAAATGAAAAAGGAAGCATAACAGGATTGTCAGGAAGATGTTAGATGATTCTTCACATAGACACATGCATCTATGAGAGAAAAACTATCCTTTCCATTATTCCTTCCCCTCCCTTGTCCCATGAAGCCCACTTATATTTTGGTTTCAAAGAGTATTACAGCTCTACAAATTTGATATGTCCACAAGGAAAATTGCCTCAGAAAGTGATATTGGGCCTAATCCTCATATTTCCCTCATCTCATTTACATTTAGTGATTTCAAAATTATATAGCAAAAGACTGGGAAAGCTTGTTTGTGCTGTTGTCCTCTGGGACTTCAACAAAGATTTTCTTTGCATTGCATTCCTCCAGAAAATCATCTCTGTATCACCCTCTGCTATTAGTTCCTGTGCTGAACCATATAGTCCATATAACACTTGAGCAGAGAACTAATATATCTGAGATCCTTAAGCAAAATTTTCATTGCCAAAGCTAAATTCTTGGGCTTACGGTGGAAGATTTTCTTGTCTAAGTGAGCTTAACTGCTAATTAGTACTGAGTTATCCTAAGTTGTTGCGGTTCACAAAGTGTCTTTCAAAAAGATATCTGAGTAGAAATCTTGCGCCAGTGAAGCTCTCTTTATTCATCTAGACAGGGATAGAAGGTTCCTTCATTATGGAGTTGCTATTCGTATCTGAGCTAAATAACCCACGTACACAAAGCAGCTTTGAGGATGCTCTTTACACTTCCTGTCAATCCAAAGAGCTCTTCTTTCTCCACAGCAGCAGTTTTGAAAATATTCACAGGTGACCTTATTTCCAGTCTCTTGACCTTATTTCTGAGGTCTATCATCAAGACTTAATTCATTTTATAGTCCTTAAAAAAGCTTTTATGAATATAGGTAGAAGCTTAGCAAAGCATTAGCAAAAGTCACAGATGAAGCCAGTTTGGCTTTAGTTATATGGCTCGGAAATAAGATGTCTGGAAACTGTTGTCAGGAAGGAGAATCAGAAATAACAAATGATTCGGGGCTTTTTATGGGCAAGTTTGAAAGGCATTTTAATTCAAAATAGACCAATAATTTGTTTTAAAACATTAAATAATTTTAAATCATTAAAATTTAAATATGTGTATTTATTTGTCTTATGTAGTTGAGAATCATATAATAATATTCACTTAACTCATTCAGAGTAAGCAAATAACTGCATTAAAGACATGATTATAAGGAGATGCTGTGTTTTAAGATGGTATTTACCTTGCACTAAACTTATGTTCAGGGACAGGTTCCAGTTTCCATTGAATTCAGTCCCCGGGGTCTTTGAAAATATGTCTCTAAATGGAAGTTATTTGCCTTTCCAATGAAACGGTGACTCATTAGAGATATTCAAGTTAATATTTGAAGTTTTGAGTACAAACATTTCTGGTTTTGTTTATTATTAAGGCACTCTGATTTTATACTGCTTTTGCACGTAAACTCCCTATTTTTATCTGCAGTGCACTGGTCTTTATTTATCACTGTATTTGAGATTCTGATTTTAAGTGAAGTTCTTTGTTAGCCTGAGAACCAGGCTTCTTTGGCAGCTGTTGGTTCCAAGGTTTGATTGCAAGACCCACATTTGCAACAGAATTTCCATCAAGTTCATGACTTTACTGGTAATTTGTATGACCTCAAGTGGCTTTATATTTCTTCTTTGGGAGCTCTTGGTTTAGCACCTGAAAGTTTTAAGAGCTAGTTTTAAAACTGAGTTTATTCCTTCTATTTTTTTTTTTTCATTCTAGAAATATGTTTTATTTTATGTTCATTTATGTGATTTTATTCATTCCATTTACCCATTTTATTTGTTGTTTATTTTTTCTCTCCCTTCAAAGCTCCTGATGTGCATTACACCTATTAAAAATAATTTAAAAAAATGACTATTTTAGAGAGTACTCTGAAAACAAATCTTTATGCTGTTTTCAACAGAAAATTCTGCCTTTAATTTGGAGATAATATTTGTCAAAGGACATAATTTCTTCAGATATCCTTGGAGGATACAGTGCACCCTTATCATAAATTGCTGAATCAGAACCAGAAAAATCTTCAAGGTGTTCAATACCTATTTGCTAGCATTTACATTTCATGACCTCCAGTAAAACCAAGATGGAAAATGCACCCAGTAATCACAGGCGTGTTGCAGGACCACTTGATTACAGTGTTCCTTTCTTGGTTTATATGTCCCTTTTGTGGTTTGCCTGTGTGTTGTCTAATCTATCCATCCAATCCACACTATATATGCAAAATATGTGTATGAATTTAAATTACAAATTCAGAACTGTGTCAGGAAAACTCCTGTTGGGAAAAACCCCCCCACATAAGGACAATCTGTATTTAAAATACTGTCTTCTCTTGCACAGAGGGGAAAAAGTCACAATAATAAGATTTGGTGTTGTGCAATAGGAAGAGTAGAAATAGGAGAAATGTATATAATCAGTCCCTTCATGGACTTAAGAAGAAACAGTGAACACCAGTGACTATTTCAAAATGAGGAAGGAAGGGCGAGGATTGTCAATATGCATAAGACTTTTATGTGAAATAGGAACTGAACTATTCAGCCTTGTCTGGGCTAAGTATGACAAAAAAGTTTTGGGATACTCTAACTTAAAAAGTTGGAATGAAGAAATGTAACTCATGGTTTTTAAAGTCCTCCTGTTGTCACCTGGGGACACTCATAAGGTAAAATAACAGTGTATAGCCCTGATAATTTTCAGAACTTATATATGCTGCCATACAGTTGATGCAGCTGTAGTGAGTGTGTCACAGCTCACAGCTATGTTACACACATAAGCAAATAACACGGTCAGTGCAACTGACAGTAAATTTGTAGGATTTGTCTCATGTTTCTGTATCTGGTGTAGAGACTGGGCCACTAGAAATGGCATGATTCCATATATACTGAGACATAACTGGTATAGCTCACTCATTAGAAAAAATGATGTCATGAAAGGCATCCATAAGAGAGAGAAATGGATGTAGAAGCAAAAGGAGTAACAATATAAATGTCATGGTAAATATTAGTTTTTATGCAGTGATAAATCTAGCAGTGGCTTTGGTCAACTGCTACTCAAAAGTCTCAGGCTAACAGAAGTTGAATGGCTCTTCAGCTCCAGTACTGGACATCAGTATTTGGGTTATAGGAATCTGATTCCTGTCACTAATGGTATCTGTTCTCGACAGCCTTGGATCTTCAAACAAGTTTTCACTGCAGCACAAGAAAGGTAAAATCCAGGAAGAGACCTGATGTGTACTGAAGTCAGAAACCTGTTGGTTAAGAATGCTGCTAGGTTAAGGTGATGGCATATATCCTGTTACTTCCATTTCCCTCACGTTAAACTTACAGTTTCAGGGAAGTGGCAGTGCCGTGGATTCTCAAATTCACTCTGTCAGTTTTAAAAGGTCACTATTTATATTAATGAGCACTGTACATTCCATAAAATTTACATCATGACTCTTCATAATTTCAGTTGTCACATTGAGTGAAAGTATCTCAGATGTAACTGGCCTCTGATAGCTGCTAAATCTTGCATGTTGCAGGACTGCACTCAGACCATGTTCTTATCAAAAAGATTCAGAAGCCTGTTTAAAAAAATGCATTAAAATGCTGGGCTGAATATATTTACAGCTTTTTAATTGTCATATTAGTCTATAGGAATTTGATGTAGTCCTATGCAGTTACATGAATGGTTTTCATTTGGAAGTAGAGTTTTGTGGTGTGTGGGTTGCTTTCCCAAAATCTCTGGAGTCTGTCAGGTTTTGTGCATCCCGTGTCCGTGCTACTGAGTAAAGGAGGGCCAAGAAGGGGCTGTTAGTACTCAGTATAAATGCAAATGCCTGGATCATGCCTGAATATCTCAGGACTTGTCTCTCCTATAGAAGAGCTGCCTTGAAAAGAGCTAGCTGGAGCGAACTGAAGCAAAGGCAATGCTGTCTGACTGTGACATGATGCAGATGATGGGGGATCCACTCCCTCTTCCATCTGTGTATTTTTTTTCTTACATCGCTTACTCAATTTTCTAATGCTATCAGAGTTATTTTTATGTATAATTTATTATTGAGTTTTTACTATAACATCTATTACAAAAAGAACAAAAATATGGTTAAATCAAAGCTGTAATTAACTTACTAGATCAATGATTCCCATTAGTCACATCAGCAAACAGATTTAGTGGATAACCAGTTTTGTTTTGATTATACGGCTGTAGCTGAAAGATACTCCATCATTTTAATTCTTTCTTGATGAAATTTAAGGAGGGAGTCCCAGACACAGTGTTTTAAATCATGAGGGTGCTGATCTGGTGAAAGTATCTGTGGATCATAAATTTACACTAGATTTTTTTGCTTGGAAAATGAACTAAGGGATTAAATCTTGCTGAATCCTCTAGAATAGAAAGGTTGTAAAGGAACTCTGAATCCTCCTTGATCTCTCAGAGAAGTTGCCTTGTAGAGTGTGGCCACTTGTTAAAAGGCATAGAAGGCTGGATATCTTTCTTCTTAGAAGAAAAAGCCTTGTAAAGATGGACTATTTTGAAGGACAAAGGATGGGGATTTGAGGAGACAGAGTTGTAGAAGGAAAATGAGAATTTTTAGAGTCAAAGCCTTGAGGGTTCAGGAGCCATTTAAAAAGTTGGCTTTATTTCTATTAACGATAAAAATCTGTGGTCATAGAGAGCTATGCAAATTGCACCATTTTAGTTCTATCACAGGTGCTCCTTTTTTTTCTGGTAAAAATCCAATACTCAGGAGATCTGTCTGCAGTAGAGATGCACTATTTTAACCACAGATTTTCTGAACTATGTAACCAACACTTTCTCAGGAAAAATCAGATGAGAAAGCCGGCTATGGAACTTGGAGTGGTGCCACTGGTACGTTTTTGGAGGCTGGCTTTTAACATCCAAGTCAGTGAACAAATAATCTGTGTCCTTCCACAGCATAGTTTGAGTGTCTTTTGCTGAAAGCAGAATCTTGTCATATTGAAAAAATCACAGATTGAGAGTGAAGGGGTAATATATTGAGAGAGTGTAGAGTAGTTATCATTTGTGACAAGTGATAAGAAGCCAATGAGATAAAATAACTGACCCTTTTCTTTCTTTGATAAATTCATACATATTTATGGAAAAAGGATGATCTTAAAGCTATTTCCAGTTTCATGGATTGTTTTGTTTATGTTCAGCTATAATCCTTACAGTTTTATGAAAGTACTTCATGCTCTGTCCCTTATTACAAATCATCAGTGCCGTGATTGCTATGAGATAAGTAAGATTACATTATCCCATTGGTATCACGTGCTTTTGCTTCGCATTATTCATTTAATACATTTTCATTTGGGGCAGATTTTTTTGAAAGCTATTTCCTTAGTTATAGTAAGTGTGGATATGAGATATGTTGATTTGACCTTTTATAGGTGTTAGTAGATAGAATGAATAGATAGGAAAGAACAGTAGCACTAACTGCACCAGTTTTAGGATAAAAATTGCAAGTAGGTGAAATAATTGCAGAAATTACTTTGGTTAGTTAAAGATAGGGAAATGGAAACTTGCTTAGAAATATTTATAAGTTTAGAATGGGATGTTAGAGAGAATATCCAATCTAGTTTAAGGATAACAGGGAGTATGAGAAGGTAGAATACAGTAATAACCTGTCCAGAATCAGGCTTGGATACCAGCGATAATGAAGGAAAATATCATGGCAATGTCAGGGACTGTTAATGATCAGCAGCTCAATTTTATTTCTAAACTGAAGGTGGATTGGTGGAAGGTGGACGGTGGTTGTGACACATGGGGTACATTTGTTTTTCTTGTGGTAAGTACTCAGTGTGTGCCTGAGCTTGACCAGGCAGACCTGCTATGATGTATTCCACAGAAGGTTTGTGACAAGCTCAGGAAGGCTTGTGACTGGGAAAGATGATACAGCAGTTAAGGACCATCATCTTTTACTGCTTCAGAACTGCTGGTTCAGTACCTCATAACAGTGGATTGTCTCCTCAGCAGCAGTTTGAGCTGCTGTAAATATTCAGCTTGCCTGCGTGGAAGAAAGAAAGGACTGCTTTTCTCAACAGGAGAACAGATTATCACCCCAATTCTGCAATGTTTTTAAAAGACAAGGATGCAGCATATTCCTTGGTTAAGCCTGGCTTAGCATGGCTAAGTCTCCTTGTTTTCTGGTGTATTTGTCTAAAAGAAGCCTTAATGAGGAATCCAGAAAGCCGAGGAATAACTACTGAAAGATGATGATACTTTGATGAAGAGTGTGCAAATGTCAGTGTGGGCTCAGGCTGTGTAGGCATCGATTACAGGATCTAAAGCAAGTGCACTGCAGAGTTTTATGAGCTGAACGAGGACCCCAGTCCATGGTCAGAGTTTGCCAGAGACCATGGCTCTGGACAGTCAGACTGGAAATGCTGACTGAGTTGTGCTTATCCTCACTTGACTGGGAAGCACTTGGTATTCTGACTGTAGGTTTTTCCATCCCCGATACTGTAAAGACCAGGTATTGGTCATGACATCCAACATAGAATATGGGGTTTTTTTTTTCTGTTTTTTTTTCTGTGAAAGGAAATTTTGGGTTTAATAACATAATATGCAGAACTTTTTTGATCTTGAGACAAAAATTGCTAATGTGCTTTGTTTTCAATTCACACCCTTGTATCTGAAATGAGAAGGAACACGGAGCCTTGTTTGGATCTTAAATCTATAGAAGTTAAATGCAAGAAGGTTAGCAAAGTTGAGGTGATTCACCCATCTTTTTACTTTACAAGGACACTAGAGACAAACGTGAAATCCGCTTTCAGGAAGGGAAATTTTTGTAAGTTACACCTCGTGCTCCACAGAAAGTGCAGCTGCAAGTGGCATCCCACCCTCAAAGATCCATTAAACTGGATGTAACAGAAGTTTCCAAACACAGACATACAGTTGTTCTGTGGGCCTTGGTGCATTAATGCATTTGATTCAAACACAGTAGGAAAAGGTTCCAGTTCGGAGAGGAAAAGAATTTGCTTAAACTCATTCAACATTTTTAGGGACCTGAATGTGCTGTCTTGGCGCAAAATATTGGCTCATTGCTTTTTTTTAAAATTTTTCACTGTAATTTAGATATTTGTCGTAGATATGCAAAAATATATTAACATTTTACAGAAAACATGTCAAGAAAGAACATACTTACACAGGAAAATATTTTACTTGCAATTCTTAAACGTGGTATTGGAGATTTTATTTTCCCAAAGTTAATCTGGACTTGAAGAACAAAGAAAGGAAAAATGATGCTGAACCACTGATCATTCTAACAATAATTGCTCTCAGTTGTTGTGGATGAGTGGTTTAGGTAACTTAGGGGTGTGTGTCCTGCCTAAAGATATAAATATTAAGCGTGTAGGTGATTTTCAGCATAACCTTAAGAATCATGATAAAAGTAGTTTAGTGTTCTAGAAATTCCTCTCTGCAGAGCTTACATGACCTGCCCTTCAGAACCCGCTGATGAATTCATCTATCACTTTGAGTTTGTAATCACCAGCAATGAGCACTGCCATTCTCTTTGAAAATCTAAAGGCCATTGCACTGTCTCTGCCCTGTGCATGCCAAACTTCCCAATAGTCAAAACTGAATTGTGAATTGTGTAAAGCTTTCCTGGAGCTGCTCCCTAATTTTATAAATTGTGATATTGGTAATGATACGTATTTTTGGCATGGAAATTTATAAGTAGTGATATATTTGTCTATGTTGCTATGTGTGACAATAGTAGTGCTATTTGTGAATGTAAAAAAATGCAAGTTAACGGTCCTCAACTAATTTAAGGGTCAAAGTCTGCGTGCACAATAAATAATTGGATTTCTTAATGCTGAGAATTTCTGCAAGAATTTATGCTTAGCTGTCTCAAGGAAATGAAAAACTAGGGGGAAAAAAGATTTATATTCTTACTGGATAGAACTTCATGTCAGTCAGGCATGCTAAACGTCACCAAACAAAATAAATTTTCTAAATAATTTTTTATTATATGCTTACTTAAAATGTGGACATTCTGAATTGTATAGCTGTATCTCTAGTCTTGTATGCTGGATTACAATGTGCCCCCAAATGTACTTCTATTTTCCTTATGAAATATAAATTCCCTAGAGGAAAACATTTGAATATCTCCCATATGGCCCAACTTATGAAGCTAAGGAATAATTACTAATTTTCATGATTAAATGAATTCAGCTGCATTCCATATAAACCTAGTACTTCATGTAGATACATAGCATGCAAAACATATTGTGATATAGCAATATTACATATGAGATACAGTTTAACATTGAAAATTTTATTTATTTATTCTTATTTCATTAGGCTGCTAAATCTTAATGACAATATATTCAGATCAAACCAAAGTATGCAGCTTTTTACTACTACTATCCAATGATAGGAATAATAATTTCAAAAGCCAGTGAATATGTCAAATAGAAAAGAACAACATGAATTATTTCAAAATTAATTAATGAATCTCTATTGCCTCATTTTATCTTTGTTCTATTATAGATGCTTGTTTAACTTTGCCTATTTCCTTGAATTCTTAGATATTCAATCTGCAGAAGAAAACTTTCCCCATTTCTAAGCTAATGACTGCATCTATCACTTCTGCTTAACCTCCTATATTACACTGTTCATTCTAATACTTGAGTTGTATGTTATGTAAAGATGAAAAAGCTATCATCATTGAATATTAGAAGGTTTTTTTGACTCTTATTTAACAATTTGTTTCATCTGGTGAGTCTATAACGTATGACAGAGGAAATCTGACAGTCAACTCAGCAAGATACCTCAAATTTGGCGTAGTACTCAAGCCGTAATTCCTTTCATCCTTCTTGAAGCTGATGCATGTATTGTATTTTTCATGTCGAGTTCTGTCTGACTGTTTACCCCCCGGTATCCCCGCCTTTGTTATTGTGAGGGCTCCGGGAGAGGCCCCTAGGAAAAGAGCAGTCACACAATTTCTCTTGGTACGTATCTTTTTTTTTTAATTTTCCCAGACTCCTGCTACTCCAGAAGATATTGGTTAAATACAAGAAAAAACCCGTTCTATTCGTTCCCCAGATAAACATAAACAAACCCCAGTATCAATTTGTTCTGTGCTGTAACACTGTCAAGATAAACATACGGCTATATGTCCCATGGTTGTTATAAAAATGACCACTTTTTATATTTCAACGTTGGACTAGTAAGGCAATTAACAACACTCAAAATTACAGCGAAAATGTTTCTCTTAATCAGAAAATGCATGCGTTTCAGCCAAATACCTAATTTACACCTTATTCCTGAAACTGTACTCACCAAAGGAACTAGCCTGAATAGGTGAATATCAATGAGGAGCCTGTTTATTTTTTTGTGGGGGATGGGGAGAACGATACCCTGGTATCTGGTATGAGTGTCCTATTGTAACTGCTTTGACATTAGGAAGAACTGCAGAACCTGATGCTGAATCCTGTTATTTAGCACACATAATTTTTAATCTTTCTATCTCAATTAATGCAAGCTGTTGAAGGGATGATGCCAATACCAGAAGGATTTTCCAAGGATTATGTTTAGTAAGACTTTCATAGCAAGACTAGAAAAATCTTGTGAGACTGGGAACCTTGAGGTGATAAACCTGAAGCAGGTCATTTCTCCATTTACCCCCATGAGGGAATGCAGCTCAGAGAGATGCTGTTAGAGTTGTACCTTTCACTGAAATTTGGTTGTGTTTAATTTTGCATGGAGCTTGTCCAGTCACTTGATAGTTTAACAAAAGTAGTTAATAGCTATTCCACTTGTCAGAAAAGGAAAATCTGAGCATGCTGAAAATAACCAAATATATTAAAACAAATGCTCAATTTTCACAGAAGAAGGACTTCAATTATCTATTGTAAGCTATTGCTTATCAGTGACTTTGCTGATAATTGCTAAACCTCTAGGTGGCAAGTAATACTTTCTTCTTGAAAAATGAATGTTGGGAACCACTGTGTATTGTTTAGCAAATGCACAGCAGAGGAGTCTTCAAAAGCTGAATTTTCATACTGTTCTAAGGTTATTGCACTACCTTTTGATTTAAGTTTTACTGATGGGTGAACAATTAAATGATTATCATCTTATTGTGATAATTCCCGTCTTCTCTATTTTGTTTCTATCATTAAATCTCAAAGCAATTTGCAGTGGAAGTCTGTATTATTATTACTGCTTCCCAGGAAAAGCAGAAGTGGCTCGTCCAGCACACAGGGGCTGAATTAGAAAGGGACAGGTAAGTGCTTAAGTTCTGTTGCCTAGTGGGACAAGATGTCTCCCACGTACAGGAGAGGGCAGAGGGGAAAATCCTATTTGTTTCATCTTAATTATGCCATAGAGTAGATCATTGCTTAAGAAATAAAAGCGATGGTCCGATTCGACAGCAAACACTACATATAGAGTGACTACAAGCGTGGCATGATTAAGCACTTACATAGACTATATGGTGGTTTTATGCACCTATGCTGTGCATCTGCCATCATCTACCAGTATTTTAACTGGGATATTTTAAGAAAGAACCAAGACCCCCTTTTAATTTTCTTAGGTTCTGATTGCATGCTTATGCTTTAGTTAAAACAAAATCCCAAATAATAATGAAGTTTATGTCTTTACTATAGTAGACTTGAGTAAATGAGACAGTCTTCTGAAAATGCAGTTTTCTGAGTTAATTAAGTGAAAGAAAATTCATCCTTGCTTCTGCTCATTGCTGATTTTCCTCTTGGTAAAAAATTCAACAGCTCTCTATGAGAGCCACTCAAAGAACACTGTGCCCCTTTGGCATAGACTAGTAAACAAGTCCCACAGAGCTTAGAAGATTATCGGCTGCTGAGGAAGCAGACGTTTGACTGTGAGCCTGTAGACATACTCAGCGGGGTGCATGAAATAAGGTAAAAATAATTGTGCCAATGTGTCTGGTTGAGAAATTCAAAATTCCAGCAAGTGAGAAAATAAACAAACATGTGAGATGGAAAATTGCAGTAACATCAGAGTGAGGTGGTTTGTGGATGAGCTGCTTGAGAGTATATTTTTGCTGTTTGCAAAATTTGGCAGAGAGAAGCAAAAGAACTGTGTTGTGGATGAATGACAGAAAAGAAAGAAAAGTACGGGAAGACAAAGTTGTCACTGAAAGTATAATTTAAAATTGTTGTAGATGGGAGAGAGAAAGCAAAATAATGACATTGCTCTTCAATAGGTATGAAGCAACACAAAAATCAGTGAACTGATTTATGTAATTTATACTAATATTTGTACTTACCCTCCCAAAACTCTAACCCCAGTATGAAAATAATGACCTTGTATCAATTATAAACTGTGAGAGGAAAAGAAATTAATGAACTAAAATAGTAAAGAAGTCACTTTAGGTTTTTATGTGTCTTAAGAAGATATGTTCCATAGCTTTTAGCTCATATACTGCAAAAGGTGTGAGAGTCCCCATAGTAGTGCCTTTGAACCTCTAAACTTTGCACTGGAGTAAGAGGAGAAGTGTGGAGAATGTGTTGTACTGAGATCTCAAAAGTTAAAGGCGAACATTTGTGAGGCTGAGGTACCCAGGACATGGATGGTGCCAAGGAGAAAGTTGTGGAGGGAGCAATGTTGTGGCAGTGCCGTGCTCCCCTTGACGTGCCTTTTGAGGTTGCACTGTCCCTGGAGCTCTGGGCTTTGTGGTTTTCTCCACCCTATCCCTAAGCGTAGCCCTAACTCTAAGCGGAGCATTAAAAGCAGCCATTTGTGAGGCGGTGGTTCCAAGGGGAGCACGGCACCCTCACAGCATTTTCCCCTCCACATCTTTCTGCTTGGCACCACCCATGTGCTGGGAATCTCGGCCTGACAAATGGCTGCTTTTACTGCTCCCACTTGGTATTAGGGTTGCGCCTAGATTTCAGGGTTGAGAAAACCACAAAGCCTAGATCTCCAGGGACACTGCAAGCAGTATGCAGCAGAAGAGACTGAATTTTGAGACCTTCACTCTATTTAAATACTACTCACAAAACCTAATCCCTGGAATGGCAGGGCAAATGGTAGGTTGTCTCCAGTGAATGGTGGCCTAAGGCCAACATTTGTATAAAACCTCTGCGCGGGTCTGTCAGCCTACCGTGATGGGGTATGAGGGCCCAAATAAGGCACAGGTGTTCTGAGGAGCAATGTGATCCAGGGGGCGGCTTGCTGGCACATCTGGAGTTATGCTGACAAATTAAAGGAAGCAGATATGGACTTGCAGGCATCTTAAGTTCCTGTTTCAGTGGAATAGCATCCAACACAGTCATAGAAAAGAGCCAGAGCACATATGGTGAGCCTCAATATGTACATCTGCTCATTTCAGTTGTGGAAGAAACCCAGAGCAGAAAGATGAGAAAATAAATCCTATGTGAGGAAACTGTAAAATGAGAAATCAGGTAATGTTTGAACAGCTTTGATGCCTATTTTTACCTTGTGCATGCTCACTCCAGATTATCCATTCAACATACTTTGATGAATATTCCCACAGATTGTCCACAGATTGTTGTTGCTGTGAGTTGCTAGATTTCCTCTTTTTCACAAGGTTCCTTGACTGTGCTGACAGCTACTGCTCCTGTAGCACTGCCTCACTGCTTTCCTTGGCATCAGTTTAGCCTTACATCCATAGGAAACAAATAAGTCGTGAACATATGATTCACTTGATTTTCTTTTCTTCACTGATTTGCCCTCTTTTTGCATGTTGCAGCAAGTTTCTCTTTGCTTTTGGCGTCTACTAAGTCTTTCATTGACCAGAAGGAGATCAAATACAAATACAAACAAATGAACTTTTGTGACATGCAAAATCCTCTTGTAGATTTTCTTCTCATTTGCGGTAGATTTTGTATCATTTCTTTTTCTACAGCATTCTAGAAAGCAATGCACAATCATATTTGGGCTTATTTGGATTTACTGGGATCACCAATACATGGTGATATGGACTTACTGAAGTGAGTCTGACGAAGGGTTGCTTGACAATTAAGAGATTGAAGCATCTTTTTCATGTGGAGAGTCTGAGAGCTGTGACTGTTCAACCTGCAGAAGGCTCAAGGGGGGACCTTATCTGTGTATATTCCCTTCTTATGGAAGTGAATGAAGACAAGGAAACCAGGATCTTTTCAGCAATGCCCACTGACAGGACAAGAATCAAAGGGCACCAATGAAAAAACATGAAATTCCATGTTAACACAAGAAAGAAATTTTTACTCTGAGGGTGACCAAGCACCGGTGCAAAATGCCAGGAGACCAACCTGGACATGGTTCTGGGTAACCAGTTCTAGGTGGCCCTGCTTGAGTAGGGGAGTTGGACTTAGATGACCTCAATAGGTCCCTTCCAACCTGAACTATTCTATAAATCTGATTTCGTGCAGTTCTTTTTGCTGTTTTTTCTAAGTAATACTTGCCTGAAAATCAAACTAATATTACATCATTGTTCTGTAATGACTTGTTAGCAAGCAATCTTTCTCTCTTGTAGTCCTGAAATATTTTAAGTCTTTTTCTCCTCTCCATTACATCATATTTAGAGTTCCATGAGAATATTTTTCCAGAATAATCCAGAATAATGTTATCTTTGTATCTTCATCTTTTTTTTTTCTCAGGGAACTGATGTTAATAACACTTACAATCCTCTAAATGTAGACATCAAATTCCACAAAGTCAAGGGTCTGACTAATTTGTACTAGCAAAATGACTTAAGAGTCGTAAATTAAGCTGGCTGTTCTAGTCCTTTCTGAGATAAACAATTGTCAGTAGAAGTTTCTCATCTCCACGCTAAAATGATCAAATAATGTAACCTGTGTGTGGTCCCTTCCTTTCTTGTACTCTTTGTTAACTCCTCAGAAATTTTGTTCTTCAGGATCAGTGCTGTATTGATGGGAAATCTTCTCACTGTATTTCAGTCCACTTGTTTTACTAAAGAGAGTTTGAATATGTTACCATAAGAGCAATAATTTACATGGGTATCTTTTGAGAACTAGATACATCAGACAGCAGTGGAGTTATACACAGGACAGTGGCTGTCACTTTTGGTTTTCTGAGAGGTGCATAAAGTTTGCTAGTAGACTCTAATCTAATAGTAGACTCTATATTCCATTTTAAAGGAATTTGCTACTCAAAATTGCTTATCAATATATTTTTTAAATAAAGAAATAGAACTCTATAAAAATCTCTTGAATGCTAAAAATTTTCAATTTTTGAATCAGGTAATTTGATACAGCTCTGAATCAAGTAATAGTACAGATGAATGATTGTCCGTACTTCTGACTGTTTAAGGGTTTCACACATTTCCCCATGCATCAATTCTGTGCCCTTCGCAGCATTTCTGGAAGGCTGAATAAGGACTGTTGTTGCACGTTTCTTTGATCAAGAACTGAGGATAACTCAGCTTTACACAGAGTTTGAAAGCAAATCTGGATGGCTCTAGGCATTTTTTGAGTATAGATTTTTATAGT
Organism: Mohoua ochrocephala; assembly: GCA_013398855.1. NCBI lineage: Eukaryota > Metazoa > Chordata > Aves > Passeriformes > Acanthizidae > Mohoua > Mohoua ochrocephala. Next base: position 129,820 of record VZTA01016268.1, on the reverse strand, counting down.
TTTCTTTATTTTGTTACAGAGATGATGAGTTTTCAGAACAATGGCGCATATGCTAGAAGAAACAGGAGCTACTTATACCACATTTGCTATGTTGTTCCTAATATCAAATTAGCAGTTAATGAATTTGAGAAGTTGAATATTTGATATGAAACTGAAGTTTTTGAAACTGTTCAGGCTTTTGGAAACATTAATATTTACAGCTCCCTCCATCCAAAGCTGAACAGCTTTGACATCAGTAGTTACACTCCTTCATCTCCACAGCCTATTTGCACGTCTTTGAAAGACTTTTAAGGTGATTCCAGTCATCCCATGACTGAAATGTGAGACATGGCAGGAAGCAGCCTAGCTCACCTACATATGCAATCACAGAAAAAAAAAAATTATTTGCATGTATTACATGAATTTTGGTCTTTGGTATAATCACAGGTTGAAATAAGAAACACATGAAAGATCGACATGAAATATTTTCACATGTCAAATAGAACGGAGAGTTATTTTCATTATCTTTAAAAACTGTCCACTGTCAGACACATGTTTTTATTTATCATATGAACTTGGAACAAATTGTATTTCTTCCCCTTATTCTTATCATAAAAAGAAAAAAAAATCTGTGATATTATGCTGGTAATTACATATATCGGAATACTTCACTCATGTTCTTGTTATCATGATACAGAAACAATACTCATTCTATGGGTCAGTATCCAGAATGAAAAGGCATGAAGGAATTTGTTCCTTCATCTGATCATACAAGTGGGACAAGCTAAGCAGAGTATCACCAAAAGGAATGGCAGTGATAACCACTGATGGGGATAAGGAGACCATGAGAGGCTTAAATACTGTATTAAACAATAAAAAGGAAAAGAAACATATAACCTTGGAAAAATTGAGCAAGAAGTCAAGTTGTAACTTCATTTGAAATAAAATATAAGAGTTTTAGAGTCTTCATGCCTATTGATTTATCTGAAATTTGTTTCTCGTTTGCTTGGAACCATATAGAAGAAGTCAATCATCTAAATGTGCACTACGGTGCAGTAGAACAGATGCTCTGTTTCAGTGTCCTAAGGCTCATGGGACTCATCATATGGGACTCATGGCTTCCTGAATTAAGATAGCCAGTCATCAACTTGTGGAGGGCTTTTCGGTACAGTCAGGCTTTCTGATGTGGTCTGGGAAGATATATTCTAACTGAGATAGTGATCTACTTTTATACTTGGGTGCCTAAAACTAAATAAAAGTAGATTTAATCTAAATGAAAATATCCTATATATCAGGAATATCTAAAGGATCTGTATTTGGATAAGGAGACTTTGATCTTCACTGAAATGTAAGTTGGTATTAATAGTATGTCACAAAATATGGTTTCTATAAAAATGTGCAAGTATATAGGTTTAATCTGGAAATGGAAAAGGTTAAGGTTGCCTTTCTGTCTTTCTTTCTCTTCTTTCTTTCTTTCCTTCCTTCCTTCCTGTCAGTAGTCAACCGATAAACATAGAATAACAAAAAATTCATGATACAGTTTCACACGGGGTTCAGTTACACAGGACTCGATGCCAAGGCCCTCCAGTATGACTCGTACCTGAGCATTGAATTAGGTACAGAAATTGCCAGCAGGTTTCCTTCTGTAGCAAGGTTGTCCTCCTGTCCTTCACAGTAAATCTCTGCTAACATTAATTCTTTCCTTGTTTTTCTTCCTGAATTCCCTTTTATTACTGTCCTGAATGCTAATGCTATGAGAATGAAGTGTCTAAAACTTTGATTACCCAACAGGGTTCATCAAAATTAAGCAGCACTGCAATATGTACAGTCAATGGCTACTGATTTATAAATTTACTGAAGAAGAGAGTAAATAGTGCTTTCAGATAGTATTTTCACTTTTTAAAAAACTGCTGTCTAAATGTCTTTCTTTTTCATTTTTGTTTTCTGCCACAATGAAAGAGAGATGAACTCTGAATCATATTTCTAAAAAATTGATTCATCAGTAGTCTAGAAGTTTTCTTTTTTTTATGACACAGTTTTAGACTCTTCATTTGACACTGAAACTCTATATCTATTGAACTCGGAACATTTTGAATTCTACATAGAAACCCTGTGTTCCTCTAAATGTATAATTTCTGTTTGTAAATACTTTTTGCCCCCCTGTCTTGAATTGTCCTGCCTTTTTATTTTTTATTGTTAAAGGAATGCAGGGGAAGTGACAATGCAAATAGAGCGCTGTGCTTTGCAGATGAACACGGTGCCAGGCCATGCCACCAGCTGCAGGGCCCTCAGCTCCTTATTCTTCTGCTGTCTTACTTCATACTATTCCTTGATTGTTCGGCTTTTCTTCATAGAGTTGTGAGAGAAATGGATGGAAGGATGATTCTGGTTCTTCTTTAAAGTCTTTCCATCCATCAAAGGCATTGTGAAGACACAGCATTACAAAAATATTGTTTCCTGATGGTACTTCTTTAGTCCTGCTCTGTATTTCGTAATGTGATCTTAGAAAAAATTGTTCTGGTAATTTTTTTTTAATGTTTCCAAACACAATTTCCAAATACAATGTCTATAGAATCAGGAATCACTGCAGGATCTTTCTCTGTTACTTTGGCAGCCTGTGGATTATCAGCAATGGCTTGACTCTAGCTTCCAAATTAAAAAGTAAGCTCTTCTGATCAGAAAACTAGTGTCTACATCAGGAGTTAATTGTCCTAGTCACTCTTTACAGTCAATGCAATCAATATCCCGTCTTTTCAGATGAAAGTAAATCTAAAGAAAGTAACATGAGCTGTGTATCCAGCAATGCCTCTTTCTCCTTATTGGGGTGAAGCAAGGTTAGCAAGCTAGCTTATATGAAGGAAGTTAGAATTAGGTGAGGTGAATCCTACCAGATCTGTCAGCTGGTTATTTTTCGTGATGCTGTACATTTGCCCTGCATATTGCACTGCTGGCTCTGACAGAGGCTCCTACAGGTGATTAAACAGAGAGCACTTGTCCCTTTTGTGCAAAGAAAATCAAGTGAAGGGAGCAGAAGGAATAGAAATGACCATGACTTGCATCCTGAGACAAAGACAGTAAATAATACACAGCTGTCATTTAGGTAATTAAATGAAATAATTTATTGTCCAGAGAAATTATTCATTAATTCGATTTTTGATGTCTCAATTTGATCCAAGACTTGTAAGAAAAATCAATCTAAGTGCATGAAATTTGCACAGTGATGGCAAAACTCTGAGGTTTTTTTCACAGTATTCTACAAACATGTAAGCATGTGCTTCCCTCTCAAGAATGTGAACTGTATCAAGGTGAAAGCATTGCCTGCTGTCTACTTGGAAGCTGCAAGCTGCAGTGGCAGAATTTTGAAATATGGAGAAAGATTATGCTTGAAACAAAAAGCTTTACTGGAGAGGTAATCTTACTATCAATGACAAAAGTTCCTTTGAATTAAAGACTGCCCAATTACAATCAAGAATAGTATCACAAGGATAATATTATGTCTTGAGGCATATGGATATAGATAGAGAAATACCAAATACATCCATACCTTGATATAGAATTGAAGAGAGGTGCTAAATATGTTTGCATTTGACACTGTTGACTATCCTTAAGTAATACTTGCAAAAGCTTTTAAAAAGTGCTTGCATCAGGAGGGAAAATATGATGCCATCTGTTTACCTCACACAAGCACATTGGTTTGTGCAAACTGGTCATTATGGATATTATAACTGACTTGACAAACAAACACCTGTTTGTTTCTACAAATACCAGTGCTGAAGTTTGCACACACTCCCACAGACACAGAGAGGCTGTCTGAAAAGTGAAATCATGCTGAACAAGAGCAAATGAAGACAGCATTAAGTACTGGTCACAGTGTAATCTTCATCCCTCCTTACAGATATACAACCGAGTCTGTACTCCGTCTCCTTAATTTAGAATCATTTCAGTATGATTACATTGACTTTCAACCTTTTAGTTATCTGGCACGTTATGCTGATTTCTCACCATCGCAAGTGTTGGTAAGATGCACAAGAGTGGAAAGATCATGGTGTAGAAATTGGAGGGTGAACACACTAAGAAATGTGATGCTCTGGCTGTATAGTGCTCTGAGGCCTCCAGCAGCAGGACATCTAGATGTGGAGCTCCATCAGCAAATTCAAAATTCATGTTTGTGAAAGAAAACTCACAAAGGAAGTGGCTACCTCTCTGGAGTTTGTGAGCTGTATATATGTTTTTATACATTTTATACATTTTAAAATTGCAGCAGGAAGCTGGGATGGGGAGGTATAAGACAGGTCATGAGCAAAGGCTATGGGTTAAAGAAGGAAGGTAGTAACTAGCTCTGAAGTGAGTACTGACTTTAGCCCATAGAGTTCTCAGTTATAAGAAAGTGATTCCTTTTGAAATACATAGTCTTTTTCTTACTGTCATTTGACAGGGCTGACTTCCCCAGTGGATCCATGCTAGCTGGAAAAGTTCAAATCTACATTTCTTTGCCATAGATCATTGGTCGAATCCCAAAGCATTAAACCAAAGAAATACATCTTTGGGGACAAGTTTTTAAGTATACAAAACAAGAACTGCCACTCATCGGCCATGATTCTTCCATGAGCCATTCACTCACTGTCAAGAGTAGCTTCCGAAGTAGATTAGTGCCATCGGATCACCAGAAGCAGCTTGTGGCAAGAAACAAATAAGAAAAGAGAAATTGTATAAATCTGTCTGATTTCATCATTGGTTTTCTCCCCGAGTGCTTGAAACAACTTTCAGATACAGTACAGATAGTGCACCGATTGACTTCATCTGATCTATAGCCTCTTTCAGACCATTAAAATGATTAGAAGTATAGTGACTTCTTTATTGACTGGCATTCATAAGCTGTACCTTTGTCCTTCCAGGTGTTGAGAAACAAGATTTGATCATGTTTGGGAAATGAAATAAACTACACCAGAATACCAATGTAATCGTGTCATTTAACTCTGTGTATATAGATAATAATCAAAAAACTTTAATGAAAACATCAAACTTCATAAAAATTTAGTAACATTATTGCCAAGTTTGTTAATTGGACCAAATATTAGGCTATAGCCAGAAAGATGTTCCAAACCATTAGTAATTTTAAGGGATGAGACCAAGTAAAAGCAAAGCATCATGGAGAAAGCTGATTCCACAGCAAATGATCAAAGAAATGAGGAAAATGTAATTGCAATATAGTACCTTTAGTCACATATTTCAAATGCACGGGAAGATCTGAAGATGTGCATGAACTCACAGTAGAGGAAAAAAATCAGAGAACTGAGCTGGGTCCAGGTGGTAGAGGTCTGGCAGATCTTGGCACTTCTTGCGTTCCACCAGCTGGGCATCACTGAACAGAAATAGAAGAAATCAGATGTGCATAGGAGGGAGAAAAATTTTTAATTATGGGCAATTCTGTCTCTTCCCCCTCTATCCCCTTGCTATTTGGTCATGGCTGAGAAAGGTATGAAATCCTATTGAAACATGTAGTAGTTAAGGGGAAGTTGAGGAGAAATGAAATGAACAGGGAATGAATCTTTTACCTTCCAGAGAGATTAGATTTCATTATGCTGAGAAGTTTCTCCTGGGAGGACTATATTTGTTATCCTGTACAGTGAAAACCAGATTTTGACAGCTCCATCTGTAAGTAACACTCCACCGTGCAAATACTGGGCTGGGACTCATCGTGCCACAGGGAACAGGCCTGCATTTGTAGAGTGACTTTCCACTTTGTCTTACTTGCTCGCAGGTTCTTTCTATTTCTTTTATTAAGGAAGCTTCTATCCACCATTGTTCAGCAAATAGGATCTCGTCAAGTGCATCATCTTCAACTTGATAGAATTGATTCAGGTACTGAATTATATACCAAGTAATTGGAATGACCTAGCAGAGAATGTGCCCGCATTTATAAATAGGATCTGAACTCAAATAACATATAGGAAGGTAATAAACTAATCTCCCGATTTCCTGGTAAAGTCTCATTATCAGCATCCAACATCAGCTTGATTAGGTTGCTCTCCGGGCATAAAATCCAATTTATTACTTTTCCTTTTAAATAACAAATTCTATTTGGCTTAGTCAGGGGTTTGTAACTGAAAGATTTTGGGGCCTGTTTTAGAGAGACTGGGATTGTTTTACTATTCTATTACTTTCTACGTTGCAGCATGGCATCATGACATGGGAAAATTGGTAATTTTTTTAAAGGTTAGCTTTCCAGGTTTCTGTTATCAGACTACTTTACAGACAAGATTTTCTCCTGAAACTCCCCATGCAATGATGTATTCTTGGCTGTTCACAATACATTTTGAGTATTATCAGTTTGAAAGTTTCCTTAGATATTTTCTCGAGTTTATTTTCAAAGTTAAAAAGTTTTCCTTCATTGCTGGTTTATTATTATAATTCAATATATGAGATCTGAGAATAGTTATTCAAAGATCTAGAAAGTGGTTGTAGGTTGGATGAGAGCTTAAGGGCAAAGAAATGACCATACCATATTTGGCACTCTGCTTAGTTGTCTTAGGGAGACCTTTTTCTGCAAAACGGACTGAGATGTATCATTTTAGTGCATGCAAAATAAATGACTGGGGAATTTATCACATGCTTTGGTGTGGATAACTGTAGAACCTGCAAATTGTCAAGAATTGTCAATTTTTTCCTCCTGATTTTTTGACTGTGCTATAGCTAGGTGCGATGCCAGAACAATGGACCAGAGTTCTGAGGATTCTGGAGAGATGCTTGCACTTGTTTGACTTCCATAATTTTCTCACGTCTTTAGCTCTGAACAAGTTCTTGAGCTGCTATTGGAAAAAAAAATTGTCCTAATCTCTAAGTAACATAATCATCTGGCCATGTCACCCCAATCTGTTCTCTGCCAGCCATGGCTGTGAGTGATAATTGCTTTTTTCTAATCTCTGCCTGCTAAAATTAAGTGGAGTAAATTTTGTACAGAAGGAGGATTCTTGACAGACATGAGTCCCTAGAGCTCTAGACTATCAGCAAAACTTCAGTCTGAAACTAAAGACAGTGGCTAAATTTAAAATGTTTATATGTATGGTCTAGATAGTCCCAAGGTTGATTCTGAGTTTTATTAATGTCTCAGTTAAAAAGTGTATCTGGATTAAGGTCAAATATCTGTTTGCAGACTAGAAATGAGTGCACATGTTTTAATTGTTTCTTCTCTCCTTGCAATGTAAGAAATAATCTATTGATACTGCACTGCTTCTACTTTTTTTTGAATGGCAGTTACCAAAAAAATGCAGGGTCAGCTTTTATAATTATATGACTGATTCAGTATGATTTAAATTTTCATATATAAAAAGTATATGTATGATTCATGCCAGCAATTCCTTTTTATACATTCAAGAGGGCTTTCCAAAAAACTCAAACTTCTGAGTGACAACGTGCAAAAGAAGTCCTAAGTCACTGAGTCACTTTCAAACATTGCAACTTGCTCTTGCATTGCCATAACATAAATCAACCTGCATTCCTCCTGTAAAAACTTGTATATCTGGTGGAACAACAATGTGGTAACTGGAAGTGTGAATTCATCGGATAACTGTAGAGGGATTTATTTCCTGTGCCTTAATTTTTCCCTCTAACACAAAAACACACTGGTAGTTTTCCCATGCAAGCGTTCTTAAGATTCCACAAGCTGGTTTCTGTTGAAACTTAACCTTTCTGATTCACCTTATATTTTTTCTCTAAGACAATAGTTACCCCATTTTTCCTCTCAAAGGTGAAAAGAGCGTCTTTCAATGCTTCAAGCAGCAAAAACATTTTGAAGAATAACCTGCTAAGACTAAGACACAGAAATGTTTGAATGCTGTGGTGCTATACAGGACCTGCCAAAACCCTTAAATCAGTGATTCTTCCCAGCACCACTCCTGCAGAGGGGCACCTGGAGTCAATTAGTTCAGATTAAGAGGAAAGAATATATACAGTCTCTATCCTTGCATGGTAGATGAGATGAAGGAAGTTTATTGGCTTTTTCCTCTCCTTATAGCTGAAGTGAATAGTGTTTTCTTACATATATGACTAGGAACTCTCAAACAAGGGTAATTACTTTATTTATTTATCTGGGCTTGTATGTTTCTATCTATTGAGTTTTAAGGGGCCTTTGGGTGTGGCTGGAGAAAGCGGTGGAGAGGAGGGCTCTGCACTAACATTTTGCTACCCACATTTGATTTTACCAAACCAGAGAATGCGTGCAGTTTAACACAGATGGCAGTTCTTGACATATGAAGAATAAAACTGACATTGAAGGGCTTTGAGAGACTCTGTGTGTGGTCTGTTGAAGTCAGTGATGCACAGTACATTAAGCTTGTTGCTGTTTGAAGGCTGTATCTCTAGCTGTTATAAACTGATGGAAGTCTGTACCTTTGTTAATATTTTGTCTGCCTAGTAATTTCTGAAATTTTCTAACTGAAGAACTTTGTCTTTTCTTTGTTGTTATGACATTTGATTTTTGACAGATTTTGGTTTTTTTTCTCCTTTTCATACAGAATAGTTCAGTTTCTCTGTCAGTTCTGCAAATAGTGTAGGACGAGCCAATGTTAAATAATACTCCTACTTACAGTATAAATAATCTTAATGTAAAAATTCTACCTGAGAAACCTTCACCATTAAAATATTAAAAAGATTAAAATCATACTGATATCAAAGTTTAGGTGTTCCCTAATTAATGTTGTGAATACTCATAGGATGAGCAGAATTGTCTTTACTCTGCATAGTTGCAAACGTCAAACTGAAATCTATTTCATTTTCAATCCTACATTACCAGATGTTGCAATATTTTGTTTACCAATTTGTTTAAAACTATGTCTAACAGAAAATGAGATGGACTGCTCCAAATAGGGTGAAAAGAATAAACTGAAAAAAGACCATAAATGCTAGGATGTGCATAAAATGTTGCTTTTACCAAATTACGTAAAATTTTCTTCTTGTGTAATGCTTGCTTGATAAATTTTCACTTAATGTGGATGCTTGTGAGATTGTAAAAATGTGTTTTTAAATTTCTTTAATGCTTTTTTCTTATTTCTATTGGAACAATTAGGATTTTATGAATTATTTTTTAAAAAATCATAATCCTAAAGTATAGTCAAATTGTGCTCTCTCTTTTGAGTTAAAAATACTCTAGTTTAGCTCAACCCACATTAGCATTAATTTAAGATAAGATAGTGGTTGAATATGTTAGTTTTTCCCAGTTTGTATGTTCAATTCAAGGATATTTATTGTTATAATTATTGACATCATGCGAAGGAGAGATGGAAAAAATCTTAATGTAGTTTTAGATCATTAGGATATGCAAAAACCATTAATTTCTGTGGTTTTTTTATATAGCATTTGATTAAGATCTTTTTTTCAGGAGTTCATGGTTTCTTTGTATTTTAAATGCACGTCTGGATTCCCAGGTATAAAGTAACTTGACTATGAAAAAATTATTCTTTTCATTTTGTTACTTATATGCTATCAGCTTTAATTCCATGCAAATATAATAGTATTTTTTGGGAATTATCATTTTTACAAAATAGTGGATTTCATAAATAAACACTAATCCTGAATTAAAGCCCAAGAAAATATTAACTTGAGTTACATTTAATGAAAAAATATCCTTGAATCTTTCTCAAAAGCAAACAACCAACCTATTTATTACAGGATTAAAAATATCTTCCAAAACCCTTCTTGTGTTCCTGGTGCTGCTGTTTGAATTGCATCAGCTATAGAAGCATAATTACCAGTTCTGGAAAACAATTTTCATGATAACGTGCAGCCAAAGTCTGGAGTGGCAAGTGGGAGAAGCCAATGATTGATAAGAACTCTTGACTCGTGTCAGTTTCTGCCTTATTACTGAATTATCACAACAAAAAAACTTGCTGGTGCAAATCATGAGTAGAAGAAAGATGATGAGTGCCTGGGTGTCCTTTTAAAAATGATTGAGAGCCTGTTCATAGTGTTACAATATTATAAGCAAATAATTGCAGACGCCTTAGTTAAACCTGACTATAAGATTTTCATTAAGAGTTAAATCTGTGATTATTAATGATATCACTAGAGGGAAAGATGTAACTGAGACAGGGCTTTTTCCCAAAATTTGTCAAAAGGTACAGCTATTAATTAATTTCACCAACTCATTCTGGTCCTGAAAATGAAAGCTGAATATTTTTAGGAATAGACTAACAAAAGGGCGGAATCACTGCTTTGAGTAAAGAGCATACCTCCGTCATATCAAATGTCACAGTTACTCGTGTAAGTCTTTTCCATGTAGGAACACGGACATACACATAATATTCCTGGGTTAGAATAAAGAGAAACAGGAAAAATGATACTGAAATTGAAGATGCCCATGGTTTAACCCCAGCCACTAACCAAGCATCGCTTTACCCCTGGTGGGATGGGGGAGAGAATCGGAGCCGGTAAAAGTGAGAAAACTCATGGTTTAATGGGTAAAGCAAAAGGGACCTGTGCAAGCAAAGCAAGGAATTCACTCTAGACTTCCCAAGGGTAGGCAGGTGTTCAGCCGTCCCCAGGAAAGTAGGGCTCTATCACGCCTAGCAGTTACTTGAGAAGACAACTAAATATTCTCTCCTTCCTGCTTCAGTTCAGGAAGGACCTTGAGATGTTGGAGAAAGTCCAGAGAAGGGCAATGAAGCTGGTGAATGGTCTGGAGCACGAGTGTTACGAGGAGCAGCTGAGTAACTGTTTAGCCTGGAGAAGACAAGGTTCAGGGGAGACCTTAGCACAGTCTTCAACTCCCTGAAAGGAGGTTGCAGCCAGGTGGAGTCAGGGGCACTCCCCGGCAACCAGGATGAGAGGAAATGGCCTCAAGCTGTGCCAGGGGAGGTTGTACATCAGGAGGAAATTCTTCACAGAAAGGGTGATTAGACATTGGAATGGACTACCCAGACAGGTGGTGGAATCACTCTCATGGGAGGTTTTTTAGGAAAGAATGGATGTGGAACTTAGTGACATAATCTAATTGACATGGTTCTGTTTATTCATAGGTTGGACTCAATAATATCAGAGGTCTTTTCCAACCTAATTTATTCTGTTATTCTGTGACTGTTCTCCTGGTTTTCTTGCTAAGCATGATGCCATATGATTTTCAATATCCTCATGGTCAGGTGGGATTAACAGTCCCATATACGTCCCCTCCCAATTCCCTGTGCACCCCCAGAATCCTCACAATGACATTTGTGTGTATCAGGTCTTCTCCCTCAATAGTACTTTCCATAGCCTCAGTCCCAACCTCTTACCCACGGTCCTTGGCCCATTTTTTCCCCTCCGCTATGCTGTGTTTCTTTACAGATAATGGAGGTAGCTGTCTGGTTTTGGATTTAAGGCAGTTACAGGGAAAATACTCTGACCCTGTACAGAGCACGGTCTAGAGACATAAGAAAATGAAAATCCATAGAAATTCTTTCACAGATGCAGCCACAATTTGCACATGACTGAGTTACCTAAATCCAACAGGACTCCAATGATGTGCAAGTTTTATGTGTGTGTTTGTTTGGGTTTTTTTTACTCTTTCCCACACCCAGGTAACATCTTCAAGTAGATGGAACTTCTAATTACAAAAGTGTTCAAGGCCAGGTTGGATGGGGCTTTGAGCAACCTGGTCTAGGGAAAGGTGTCTCTGTCCATGGCAGTGGGGTCAGAACTAGATCATCTTTATGGTCCCTTCATATCCAAACCATTCCATGATTCATTGTGAAGTGATAATTTGTGGTTAAGAATGGTTCAGTTAAATCTGATCCACTGCTCTGAGAGTGAGGGGAAAGTATATGCAAAATCCACTTTGTAAAAAAACACAGTTTGCAAGACTTAAACAGCCAATTCTTTGCTTTTGGTCAGCTTTTCAAGATGACCTCTTTGATATTGATTGGACTGAAGCTCTCCTTGCACATGCACACATAATTCACTTGACAGAGGCATTTGGAGCACAGAAAGTTTCAGCCTAAGTGACTTCAAAGTTCATGACGGCATGAGCAAGTAAAAACTGGTCTTTGCTAAGGAAATTTGGACAACTTTTTGGTAAATACTGTCATCAGCTCTGTCCCTAAGAATAATGACAGATGTCTTTCCCTTTGCATTGCTGAGATAGCTTTCTTATGCTAATACAGTTATCTGAAACGAAATATGTTACACAGGAAAAACAAAGAATATCCATGAAATCAAAAGCTCGGTGTTATACAACAATACACTTAAAATTATCCCTTTTATCTAGTTCTATGGAATAAGATATGAAGCTTCCTTCAATTCAATAACATATTCCTTTACAACTAAGCTCTGCTATTGGATATATGTGATGCTTTCATTGTTTCACAGGGAATGGTTTTCACTAGGCTAAAATTATATCTTTGTTGAAAGCATTTGAAATTAACATAATGGAAGTAGCAAGAAATGCAGATGGATGGGTGGGGTGAACCTTGGTTTTGAATAAATGACATTGATAGACTTTTGGATCTTAGATACCTTTTAGTTATGCTGAATTTCTGAGCAAATTTTAAGAGTTTTTAAGATCCCCTCCAGCTGCCTAAAGTGTGAATTCTACTATTAACCAAAAAAACTCCCCATCATGGAAATGGCCCAAGAAATGCGTCTTTTGCTTACTGTTTCTATTTCAAGGGACTGTGAATGTTGGCTGGCAGCCAGGGCTGTTGCAGAGTTCCAATGGTAAAAGCAGTACCAGAATAGACCCTGCCCACACACAGAAATGTCAGGACTATTTAGCTTGTCAGTCCTAATTTCTCTCTGTGGTTGAAATCATCTCCTGTAACACACCCGTTGATGAAGTATATCACCCTTCAGCAAACACGCTCATTCCAACAGAATATTCTCTTTCTCATTGCACTTGCAAAATGATTTAAGATGAGGATCTTAATGTGTTACCCCTCCCTGAAACCTTAACTGTTGTTTCTATCACTTGAGAACTGGAGTTTCTATCAGATCAAAAAAGATGCAACTCATTTGTTTATCTCCAAGCTTTTGGTTGTGCATCTGTCATGGTTTAACCCCAGCGGGCAGCCAAGTACCACACAGCTGCTCACTCACTTCCCTTCTGCCCCCATGGTGGGATGGGGAGGAGAGTCAGGAAAGAAAAGAAAATAAAACTCAAGTTTAATAATCATGACAAAGTGGAATATAATAATGATACTACTAGCACTAATAATTTTAATAAAAAGGAGAGGGAAAGGAGACAAAACCCAAGAGAAACAAGAGATGCACACTGCAATTGCTCACCGCTCCCTGCTGGAGGCCCGGCCTCCCCCTGAGCAGTGATCATCTCCCTCCAAAGTAAATCCCCCCAGTTTATTATATACTGGACATGATGTATTATAGTATGGAACATCCATCTGGACAGTTTGGGTCATCTTTCCTGGTCATGATCTCTCCCAGCTTTTTCTGCACTCCTTGCTAGCAGAGCATGAGACACTGAAAACTCCTTGCCTCAGGGTAATTACTACTGAGCAGCAGCCAAAACATCAGTGTGTTATCAACATTATTCTCCCACTGAATCCAAAACACAGCACTGTACCAGCTACTTAGAAGAAAGTGAACTCTGACTCAGTCAAAACCAGAACAGCATCTTGATGAACTGGGGCTTCTGTTGCTGCAGACTGGCTAATCATTTCCTTTGAGAAGATTTTCCAGTCTGTTTCATAAAGTCCAAGGTTCACTAAAACCTAGTGAAACTACTGTGGTTTTTAGAAATAAATTCATTACTCTCTTAAAACTAATTTGTGGACTCCCAGTGGTCTGTTGATTGAAGCCTAATAGCCTCAGGAGTATTTATGTGATCCTCAGATTTTGTTGAAATTAGTCTTGGTACTTCAAGACATGTTGGTTTTGTTACCTGCCCCGCTGAAACCACAAGTGAAAAGCAGCCTTTTATCATATGCAAAATAGATTAATGGTCTGATATGTCGACTTCTTTTTTTCTTTTTTTTTAATGTGTGTTGCAGTGAGCTGGGAAGGGGAGGTCAAAAAAGGGATCAAGAACCATGATTTGGTCCAAACCCCTTCTTGGTTTGCTGGAGGAAGCCTGGCCCATCCACTTATGCATATTCATGTACTCTGCAAGCTGTAACCAAATCCCTCATGCCTTTCCCCTCTCTCTCCATTGGTTGGTTTGTAACACCCGCCCCTCTCTCCCTCTCTCCCCATTGGCTGTTCTGTACACCCCGCCCCCTCGGAACCCCCTTATACCCCCGAGCCAAACGGAAGTCTTCCTCTCGGTTCCTGGGTCGCCATGTGGGCCCTCTCCTTTCCCGGCGGGTCTACGGAATAAAAGCAATGGCGGCCAGCCCGAGGGCCACCTCTCCAAAAAAAAAA
>VZTA01016268.1:46353-115285 GCA_013398855.1 Mohoua ochrocephala | reverse complement strand
GGTGGCCCTCGGGCTGGCCGCCATTGCTTTTATTCCGTAGACCCGCCGGGAAAGGAGAGGGCCCACATGGCGGCCCAGGAACCGAGAGGAAGACTTCCCTTTGGCTCGGGGGTTATAAGGGGGTTCCGAGGGGGCGGGGTGATACAGAACAGCCAACAGGGAGAGAGGGAGAGAGGGGCTGGTGTTACAAACCAACCAATGGGAGCAAGGGGGCAGGCATAGGGATTTGGTTACAGCTTGCAGAGTACATGAATATGCATAAGTGGATGGGCCAGGCTTCCTCCAGCAAACCAAGAAGGGGTTTGGACCAAATCATGGTTCTTGATCCCTTTTTTGACCTCCCCTTCCCAGCTCACTGCAACAAATGTGTAGTGCAGAATACTTGTAAAGAGGTGTTAGGTCCTTTGTAGTAATTTTTCCGAAGTGCATCACTAGTTCCCTGTAGATAAGGTGTTTCAGACTGCTGGCTACATTTTTTTATCTTGTGCTTGATATCAGGAGATTTCAGTATGACTCTAGTAGCTGCTATGAATCTGGGTTGCACGTACCAGTGAGGGAATGTGATCACTTTAAACTGATAGCTGAAGCATCTTTTGTAAGGAAGTCCTCACTTGGACTGTAAGATAAATTTCTACTTACGACCAACTTCTGTACTTTTGGGGTTGGCTTTGTGTGGTTTTTTAAATTGATTCTTTTTGATGTGTTTTGTTACAACTTATTTCATTTGTCATAATTTCCTTATTTGGAAAAGAAATAAAGTCTGCAAAATAATACAGTCGCATTCAGTTTTCATGCTAACATTTTTCCATGATATGCATCAGAGCAATTTATTCTATAAAAATTTGTTTATTAAGATTTTCAAAACTAGTTATGAACTGCAGATGAAGTGTAGCAGAGGTTAGCATTTTTATTTGTACAAAAAGAGCAGAAATGTGAGAAGAAAGTACATTTTATCTTCAATCTAATTACCAAGATAGAAGAATAGAATCTTGATTGAATACATTCTGAGTTAAGTCTTTGGTGTAGAAAACTACCTTTGTTTTTGTGTATTAGTGCAGCTGTGAGTCCATTCAGTTAATTTTCCCATCTTTCCCTCAGTAGGTGGAAGACCA
This sequence comes from Mohoua ochrocephala, assembly GCA_013398855.1. Taxonomy (NCBI): domain Eukaryota; kingdom Metazoa; phylum Chordata; class Aves; order Passeriformes; family Acanthizidae; genus Mohoua; species Mohoua ochrocephala. Next base: position 114,173 of record VZTA01016268.1, on the reverse strand, counting down.
TGTGATAGATGAATTTCTGTGCTCATAAAGGCATCCACCTGATTTGCTTTTTGAAATCAGGAAGCCATACTCATTCCTTGGGCAATTATTTTCTAATTTTCTGTATAACACTTTTTACAGCTTTTTTCCTGAGTGAAGGACACCCTTCCCCAGCCACCATGTGTGTGTGGGCATGTCTGCACATGTGTTGTTCTTCAGCGCATGGGAGGAAAGAAAGAGATGTTTAATTTGGCCTAGGATTTTGGGCCAAGAAACCTCCCTTCTCTGGAAGATATTATGAACTATGAATAGCTAAGTACACTTCTGTGTGTACATTATTAGACTGTTTCCTTCCTTTATAAGTCGAGTGGCACTCAGCAAGCTGAAGACACTGAAGGAAAAGAACTTAATTATCTTTTAGACCTACAAAGAAGGAGCCAGGAATGGCTTTGATGTTTTGTTGTGGCTTTAAGTAGGACTGAGACAAGCATGTGTTTAAACTGTTAAAGTTCCGCTCTTCCCCCCCCCTCAAACTCCCACCTCAAAATCCAACCCCCAGGGAAAAGACATAGCCCTAACTATGTAAGCAATTCCTGGAGTTGGATAGATAAATACTCTAGTTGACTTTCAAGGTGTCAAGCAAATATTTGCCTTTGAGTGTCTCTAGCTCAATGGCAAAGATTCTTGTTCCAGCCAGATTAATTATGCTGTTTAGTGGCATTGTTGGAAATGGAATAAGGACCTCCGTTATAAAACTTTTAGCTAGATCTTAACTTTCCCAGTTCTCCATGGTTTTTCCTTTATTTCCTTACCATTTCCTTCTGCAGCTATATCCTGAGATGCTCTTCATCCTGTTCTCATTCTGGTCAGTCTTTACCATTATTAATGATCCTAGATGATCCTGTTGCTTTCTTTCAGCTTCATTCCAGGATTTTAACAGGGGGATGAAGTGATTCTATTATGGTTATACTTCAATGTATTAAAATAATGATTCAGAGAATAAATAGCTAAGCTATTTTCAGTAACTGCAACATAAAAATCTTTACTGTAACACTAGAACCATCCAAATTAAAGAGTGAGGCAACTGCATCTTAAATTGAAGACATTCATTACTTCATTCTTCAGAAAGACCTCATTACTTCATTACTTAATGAAGTACCAGGCTTACGAAACCACACAGCTTTGGTAAATAAAGCAACCGGTAAGCCTTCATCAGTTACACGCTGCCATTTGCTATAAATTTCTTTGGACTTTTTAAACCTCTCATCTAGCAGGAAACACTCTGCAATCTTAATATTCTGTTTTGAATACAAATGGCTATAAAATATCCTAGAACAATAGAAAAGGAAGAAGATAATAAAAGAGGCAAATGAAAATCAAGTTTGTTTAATAAATAATACATTCTAAAACTAAACACATTTTAGCAAAAGCCTGACTGTTGCATATATTTTAATGACAGAGATCTGCTCTTTGCTGTAGAATATTGGCTGTTAGGCACTTCATCATTCCGACTCGGAATCCCTTCCAATACTTTAAGAAAGACTCTTTGCTGCCTTTGGATAAATCAGTCATTATTTTGCAATGTCATAAATATAAAATAAAACCAGTATTATGATTTTTAGAAAGACATGTACTTTGGAAAACTCGTCATAGCTTTAATCCTATTCATTTTGACAGAAGTCTCCAAGGTGATTTAGGGGACGGTTAGATTTACCGTACTTTAAAGAGAGCATATATTCTCAGGATGGATGTGGAAAGACTCAGGCAAATAATAGGTCTATATAAATTTTGCTACCTGACAAAATATATGTATGCAATTTTCGGATAATACCCTCGTCTCCTTCAAACTCACTATATAACTGCAAGGTAAAAATATATAAGAAGATGTAAACTCTGATGAGCTGGGTAGAAGCTCTGGGTTACTTCCACATTAATGCATTGCTGTAAAGGCACCTTGATTTATTTATATTGCTAGAACTGCAGAGGGAACAGGAAGAAACAGACGTTAGGACATGAAGTGTCTTTTAAGCAGAGAATTGCTTCAATGACAAATGGTAACACAACCAGTACTGTTGTTGGTCAACTCTACAAATCTGCAAAGTGCCTCACCTACCAAACAGGACGTAGGCTAAAGCAGCTTAAAAAAAAAATCAAACAAAACCCCAGCTCCATGACAGTTCATACCTTAGCAGTGTTCATGCTGGGAAGATCGGCGTGGTAATCCTAATTTCTATGTTTAATTTTTATTATGAAATTATGTTTGTATTTTGACTTTTGCTGGCTTTCTAGATAAAAACAATTTGTTCATTACTGAGGTGTGAGTCCACTGCAAAGGTTGTACTCGGTTAATCCCAATGCCTGCCTTGTTTTTTTCATTTTCTCCACTTACTGCTTCCCGCTAAATTGTGTTGAAATGTATTTCAGCAAACATAACTTTAATTGGCCTACAGAAAACTGACTCTGAATCAGTGAAGGAGGCATAGGCAATGGACAGCTGAAATAATTTTTTTGAGTCTTATTAAAAGGGAGAAATGATTTACTTTGATAGTGTCTAAGTCCTTGCTGCAATCGCCATTTTACTACTGACTCATTTGAGCACTTCAGTCAGCTAATTGGCCTTTACAGATAAATTAGTAAGTATGAGTGTTATAAATCAGAAAGGTCCCTTTCAGCGAAGTGAAGATTGTTAGTGCTTAATATCTACAGAAAGATGAGGGGTTAGGAGAGTATCACTTCCTCATGGAAAAAATGCATCATGCTGTCACACACAAAAAGTTTTTCTGGATTTCTCCAGAACGGAATGAGTTTAATTTGTGCGCAAGGATGTTCATTAATTATCTGAGAAAGTCTCGTTGACGGCTAAAATGCAAAATTCTTATTAAAAATCAGGATCCTGTATCGGACAATACCTCATGTGTGCAATACAGCAAATGAATGACACTGAACTGAAGCTCCACAGGAGGGAAAAAATAATCTATAGTTATTGCTTTAAGAAGTGTTGGGCACACTTATTTTTAAGTCATATGCAACTACAGAGAATTTCTCCAAGCAGAAAGGAAAAATCTTATGTCACTTTTGCTGAAAAAATGTGTTGGAAATGTGAAAACCCTATAACCTTTAAAATGAAAAATTGTTAGTATATTTGTGGAAAGTATGAACTCTCATTACCAGTTAATAGACACCCAAAACATACCTTTATTAATTCCAACCAATTAATTGAGAGTCTGTACTCCAAAAAGCTTATTTTCTAAATTCTCAAATAAATCAGAGAAAGGAAATTTTGTTATAAATACGAAAGTCAGACCTAGTGATATTGTGAGCTAGAGGAGGGTTTGATTATCTACTGAAATAGCAGGGCCCTCCATTCTGTGAGCTTATTTTTATCAGTGTAGATCTTCATACATGAGAAAGAAAACATAATGTACATGTCATTTCTTTTGCTAGAACAGTATTTGTTCTTAGGTTTCTATTGATATGGTTGCATCGGTGCTTTATGACAATATTACTTTTGTAGGCTGACAGGGATAAGAGTTAGGATTTTGGAACTGCTAAAATATGAGAAAAATACTAGTCAAGACTACTAGGCAATTGATATGCCAATCACCTATACAGTAGAAATTATGTTCAAGGAAACATGATTTTGGCCAAAGGTATAGAGCAAAAATAAACCTTCTGCAGACAAGTGATACCTATTCGGTCTCATGTTTTAAAATGAGAATTTTTGTTTCCCAGAATTCCCAGATCTATGGTGGTGAGCTGAGGAAAACAAAGAGGATGGGAAGAAGCGAGCGCTGATTACACCTGTTGGAACCGTAGTTTCTTGTGAGGGTTAGACATCTCCTTTTTATTGCATCGATTCAGACACAAGGTTTTCCTCTTCAGCCAATATTACTTTACCTTAATGATCTGCACAATAAAGGCTTTATTCTTAAACTAGAGATGAAGGGGTGGCTGTCTATTTGGCAAGCATCCCTTGATGTATAATATATACATTCAGTGCTTTAGTTCACCTTTCAGTAATGCAGACTGGAATTGGGACTGGACCTGGTTGTAGAAATAGAAAAAAAAGTCATGGGAGCCTAAAACAGTTCTCACCAGAAATCTCAGGATTAATCAGTCGTGGAAATAGCTGTTATCTAAAAATCTGTGATTTTTATTCCCAGACAGTGAAATTGTTTGCAGATAGATTTCTCCCAATATTTCTAAATTCATCTTTCTTTCGCCAGGACCCTAGGACAGTTGTAGAGGGAGATCACGAATTCCTGCAAACATCAGAATGAACAACAGTAAAATCTTTACTTGTCATGAATACTCGGGCTTCTGTAGACTTGTTGCTCTAAAAGACTTCCCACAGCCCTGAAGTATTCCTGACTTTGACTGCCTTTACTTTTCATGACAACCAAAAAGTAAAGAAAAAGGGGTAGTAAATTTTTAATACTGGACTATCAGCTACTATTAGTACAAGAATAAACCATGGCAATTTTGAAGATTGTTTCATGTAAGAGCTTTGTATTTTGATGGCATGAGTGGAAACAACAATGAAGTGTTATGTAAAATATTGTCTAGAAGCAAGGTCCCAACTAACCTGAATGGCACAGCCGAAATTTGTAGTTAAACTTTGTAGGTATCTGCAGAGATGAGCTTTATAGGGAATGCCAAGTGGAATTAATAATTGTCTTTAGTAATGTGTAACAAATAAGGCATTGGAAATGGAAGGCAATAGAATACTGAATAACTCCTTTCCAAATGAGGGCTAAATAGCCCAGGACTCCTGTTTAAAAGAGTAAGCAGTCATATGATTAGTGTATCTCAGATTATACAAATAGAAAAACCAATGAATTAGGTGATATCAGTAGCTCCACTACAGCATCTGCAAATGTTGAATAATGACTTTGCAATCTTAATGGTGTTCTTTAGCACAGGGGTTTGGGCAATGCTGCTATATATGTGCTGCTACTGAAGGCAGGCAATGTGGCCTAGTAGATAAGGCACTGAGCTCAGCAGGGATGGCCGGACTATAATCCAGGTTTGCCACAAACACTGAGTAAATCTGTTCAGCTCTGAATGCTGCTGTTGTTGTAACCCACTGTCTAAGGATTCAGCTGAATGTGATCCAGGCCTAGTTTGATGAATGACAATTCTGTGACTAAGGCTTGGTTTTACTAAGAAAACTGTCATTAAGAAATAAGAAAGTATGGGAACTAGAGCTATGCAAGCATAAGTGCAGAAGCTGAGATAGTTTTCTTTAGCAGTTGAAGGATACAAGAGGAAAAATACTGACATGAAAAAGGATAAAACAGACAAGACAAAGCAGAACACGAGACCTCAGCAACACCAAGTCGGTTAGTTTCAAAACCTAACAGATCCAACCCTTCCCCACTGACCTGACAATTTCCTGGCTGGGAGATGCTCATCAATTGTCCCTGCCGTGGGATTGGTAAAGAGATTAATGATTATGCTACTTGTGTATTTAGTCCTTGTTATTTACCGTTAGCCACGAAATGATATCTGAGAAATCTTAAATTGTGTATGTTACGTGTTCAAGATGCTCAAATAAAAGTACTCTCTGCACATTCCCACCGTTGTTTCCTCACTGAGAACACTCAGTAGCGCAGCGATACTGCCAATCCAAATAAGAAAGGGGCTCTCTCATTTCTTAGCTCTACTTTACTGTGTTTCAAATAAGAAAATGCAGCAAACTAGAAAAAAATGATTTCTTGTCCTCACCAGATTAATACCTTCCTCAGGGATGACGGGTGATGTGGCCAGAGGTCAACAACGAGAATCATTTTATATGATGAATGTTTAAAAGAGGAACCTGGAGAAGGAATTAAAGGCTGTTTTACAAGTATCATGCAGTTGGCAAACCCACTTATTTTTAGTATGTATTTAATATATTTGATAATCCATGTCCTTTTTTGTTAAAATGTAGAGTATATTGTGCAAAACCACACTTTATCTGACCATTTTATGCTGTTGAACAACAACATAAAGCAGTATCTGTGCTGAGGAAATAAAACCAACTTGTGAGTCAGACAACTTTGTGTATAATAAATTCAGCACATTAAATCTGGCAGCAGCAGATCACAAGAAGCACAATTCCCACAGAAAGATGCTCCATGTGAGTTTTTGCTGATCTTTTCACTTGATGATGAAAAGAAATCGCTCGTCTCTATTTTAACCCTGAATTTTCTCATTTCCATAACAAAATATTGGCAATTCCTTTATATAATCTTTATCCTGTGATATTAAGATTACTTATCCAATATGAATGCCTGCTAGGCTGATATGACACTCATAAGATTACGAGCGTCTATGCGATTCATCATTTTTCATCTTATATTCTACTTTCTGTAAAAATATTGATTTTTCCTGTATGCTGATGTATTCTGGGTATTTACTGAGAATCCAACTGCTGGCATGTTAGTCTTCCTTTTCTATCTTTACAGTGGTTTAAGAGGTCTGTAACATATTTTAACACATCTAATTTAATTGGTGCAATATTTATCACTTTAAAATAGAATTGAAACAGAAGAGGTTCAAAAGTTCATGAGACTGTGCATTTGAAAATGAAACTTTTAGCTTTCAAAACTTCGTCAAAGAACCTGATCCACATTAAGTTTTGATCTTGAAGTGTGTAAACTCCAAAAAGCTGTAGTGGCATATGTTACCAGTTGAAGTAGTGAAGATATGAAGCCTTCTGTACTCAAGAAAGAAGAATGAAGACATTCTTTTACCATATCACTAGAGGGAATACATTTGAAGAAGGAGTAGATGAGTTCTAAGGATTACCAGAGGTCATCAGGATAAATTACCTTTCTAATGTCAGCTGGTCAGATTTTGGGTCCAGCAGACATAATGAAGATCCAGATTAAGATATTTGTCCCTAAAGAGACAATTAATCTTCCTTAATGAATGTGAAAATTATGAGAATATTATGTTTGGATACTATTTCAGTGGACTATATACAGAGTATTATCAGGATAGTAATTCTGGTCTTGTGCCCTTTTCCTAAGTGTTTGCTTTTTTGCCATTATTGGAGATGAAGTAAATACTTACATGTTTTCATTTGAATGCCTATTTTCATTTGAATGTCTGTTCTTTCATTTTTATACAATGCAGGTTTAAATTCTATGACCACTTAAACTATGAGCATCTTACAAAAAAAAAAAAATGCAAGTATCAGTTTCATTTTTGGTACCACCTACCATAGGTAGGAAAGAACCTAGCTAATCGTAGTGTCATTAATTTAATTAACAATTTGCATTTGATAACTGCCAATAAGAAAGCCAGTTTTATTTGTTAAATAAATACAGAATTCAAGGAAAAAGCAAAATAGATGTTTTTTTAATGGCAAGTTTTTTTTTTTTTAAATACTATTTTTCTTCTAAAAAGGTTATTCCTAAGAAATATGATAAGATTAATTACCTGGGTATAGGAAAATGTTTGCATGACACTTACGTTACCCACTCGGTTACTTACTTATATGTAGGTCTATGTTTAGTGGAAAAGAGGATTTAGGATAATAAATTAGCAGAATCATAATGTGCACTCGATTATTACACAGTTAAGTACTGTCTTGGAAATTACTGAAGAGACTTGGGAAAAATGTAGAGTGTATAGATATTTTGCCTGGAAGAGTTTTTGCAGATAGATGCTACATGTAAACTAATGTATTCCTTAATTTATTTGCACAAATTATTCTCAAGATGTTCATACGGGATTAAGCTCTGCCTCAACAAGATGTGAATTAGCGTCAGAGAAAAGGTTAAGCTTTCTCTGAGTGTGAGAGAAATTGCCTTTTCCATCCTGTTAAATTTGACAGCTTTGGGGTTTTTTTCAATTTGAGCTCCTGTAATAAAACTGGAAAACCATGTGAACTACTGTATTTGGGGTATTACTACTCAACTATGATGACATGTAATTGTCCAGGACGTTTGTGTTGGGGAAGCTAATTGCTCTAGGCCAAAAAATTTATATTAGTTTCATCTGTATACTCTTAATTCTTCAAAGGGGATACTAAGGACCATAATAGAGGCAGCACTGTATATAACACCAGCCAAATTTAAGTATCTAACCAATCTGCAAAACTCCTGTCTTATTTATGCATGTAAAACTAGAGCAGACTCAGTTTTACAAAACCAAATTCTTAGGTACTGTTAGCATAGAAACACATAATCACTGGATGATTATATGCAGGTGCTTTTATTGAGGAGCTCTGGGAGTCGGGGTACAGACAAACCCAAATCTGACTCCGACATGGATTCGAGATGGATACATTTTATACTCTTCCTTTACATAACTGTTGTATAATTATATGTTAATCATTAAATTGATATTGTTTTATTGTTATATATTGTTGCAGTCGAGCATGAGTTTTCAGTCCCTTTTCCATATATTGATTTTATCTACTACTTAGGTGGGTACACACAGGTGGATGCACATGATTCTACTAAGACAATGCATAATTATTCCTGTTCCCCAGACCTAGTACACCTAAGTAGATACATAGGATTCTACTAAGATAATGTATAATCACTCCTGTTCCCAAGGCCTACTTTAGCTACCACGATTTTAGAAACATTTTAACCCTATGCTATCAGTACCATCATTTCTTCTTTGCAAGCAAACAACTGCTCCCCTCACAACTGTTGTGTGCTTGTAACTTGTGCCTGTCCTGTGTCCATCTGAAACCAAAGGTCCCCGAGACCAAATTCTTTGAAAGGCCTAAAATGAACAATTCTGCTTGGAATACGCATAATACTGAGACTGCAGATTCCATTACAAAAATCCTGCTAAAATTGATGTTTCCTAGCCTTAGTGAGATAAAAACAAGAACCTTGGATTTACCGGCTCCTTTGAAGTTCCGACCTTTATGTTTCACAAGACTACCCTTCAACCAGCCATTAGGCAAGGACCACACCATCTCTGCCTCTGGGGTCAGGCTGTTAGATAACAAAGGTTTTAATGTTCATGGTTCCTCTTTGTTGCCCATTCCTGCAGTTAGCCAATGGCTGCTAATGCAGAAAGCAAAAGCCAGGCTAGGAATAGCTGCCTGAGTATCCCAGTGTCTTAATCAGTGGAACTTCATGTCATGTTCATTAGCTTTCCTTTTTTAGGTCCATTTGAAATAGGCAAGGAAATAAACTACTTTGCAAAACATTTGTTTAAGATAAGGACTCAAATATTTCACTCCTATCCAGCCACTCAAGACATCTTTTTCTATACCTCTAATCCTTCTTGCTGTCTCAATGCAAAGTGTGCTTTTGTTTCACAAGACTTCCTAATCTTTGTACCTAAACACATGTCCTGAATTCTGTGAACTCTCGAGTAAGGAACAGGCTTTAATGTGCAGGACACAATGCCTGCAAACTGTTATGGAGACATCTCCACTAGAGGCAGTAGGAATAACCATAAAAAGAATGAAACTGTGGATCCAGTCTTGAAACTGGTTAAATAAACATGCCCAGATGTCCTGCTTTATAGAAATAAGCTGAATGATAAAGATCTCTCTCTGCCTGAAAGAATTCAAGAATATAAAAGGATTAAGGATTTAAAAGAAGAGACAATAGCAAGGAAAGTGTGGGAGAAGCAAAGAAAACATATAATTTCTTTTTTAAGCCGAAAGCCCATAGTTGCATGTAATTTAAACAATTTGTTCAGTTTGCTCTGATTAATGATTAAGTAGTTTGGGCTCAGTCACAGCAGCTATAAATACATTTTTCTTCAGAACAATGTGCACTCTGCACCTGTTTGAATAAGATTAAACTTTATTAGCCTTCTAATAAACTGTGCTAACCTTATCAATCATCTGAAATATATAGCCATGTTAAAAATTATAGCATCAAATATGATTATATCCTCACATTGAAGTATTAAGAGGGTCAAAGACATATAGAATTTTGTAAGAGGCTTTAGTGCTCCTTTGAGGCTTGGTTTCATAGCATCGAAGAAGATACATTTTTTAATCCAGAGATGACCAAGACCAGGTTTCTTTTCCCAGCTGATGTAGCTGAAATCTTTCCCTGGACAGTTCCTGACTTCTTACAAAAAAAAAAACCCTAAACAACAAAGTGGTTTAAATTTTTTATTTTCCTAAAGGCAAATAATAGCAGCAAAGGAGTCATAAAGCACAGCAACTGCAATAAGGAGTTTTGATGATCTGGTAGTTTAGGTTTTATGGAACAAAGCTACGTGAGCATGCTTCATCTGTAAGAGCCCATGGCATATGACCATGCAAATCTATTTCAAATTGATCCGAGAAAGATGAATTCCAGACTATCGTGAATATTCCCAGCATTTTACAATGATTTAAAATATTTAAAGATTGAAAAAATTTGGAATCCAGACTTGAAACCAGCCAAGATGTTATTATGTCCTTTGTAGTTCTTTCCTATAAAAAGGTCCAGAGCAGAGAATATTTTGTACAATGTATGACTCCTTTTGCATATCACAGACCTTGGATCCAATTTTTTCTTTTGAAGTCATAGTGCTGGATAGACGGTAGATATATTTCAGCATGGAACTAGCTTTGCTGAGGAAGTTTAGTCAAAAATCCCCAAACTTCTACATTTTCCAAATATTTTTTGCCTCATTAAATATGTTTGTAATATGTCTTCAATTCTATAAATATTTTGGCTAGTAAGTACAACTTAAACAGCAAATTTAATTTACTCAGTCATTTCTTTCACAAGTTTAATTATTAGTGCAGTACAGTAAACAAATTATTATAATTCTCTCCTAGGCCTCTTACATTCTGAAATGGATATTTGGTTCTTTCACTATTACCCCAAATTTCAATATGTGCAACATGCTCTCGTTATTAATGCTTCTTTAAAGCCCATCATGAAGAAAAGGTCTGGAGAGAAAAGAATTGTGTTTAGGAGATGCATTTGCCTCTTTATTTCTTTATGCCACTACCTGGCTTTAACTGGATGCACATCTACTTTCGTTTGTCATCTTGGTTGTTTTCATTTGTGAATGAGAACATAAGAGTAAGATGATTAAAAAAAAATCCTGTTTTCCTTGTAAGGATTTTAGCTTACTGAACCCCATACTGCCCTACTAATTCGTGGGCACCCCTTGCCTTTCAGAAGCTCGTGCCTTTCCCCACAGCTCCCTTTGTCCTCAGTGAAAGGCCGCAGCTGCAATTTGAACTCCGGCCTTCACACTGTGCAATGACTCCAGATCAGCCATCTGGTGCAAAGATTACCTGCAAACATGTGTTCACCTGGAGGTACAAATGACCCACTGAGCCCAAGAAAAAGGATAATGCCAGTGTCTGTTGAGGTGATTTGTAGTGACACGAGCTCAGCCAGGTAACACTTGTTATTACATATATGCCGGTGTGCTATGTATTTGGCTTTCACTTTGACGAATAATAGCTCTAGAGAATATCTCAGTAAATCAATGATGCCTGCATAAGATAAAGAATAGTTTTTCTTCATAGTAGAAGAAAAGGTAATATTTGCCAAAAATTTTAGGGAGTCAGTATAGGCTGTCTGCAGCAGCAGTAGAATTTGTGTACCACACCAAATGCCATTTGCACATGGCCCAATGCATTCTTAACTTTCTGAAAAGTCAACCTCCACATGGCTAATGATCTGGAAATATTTAAAACTGGTAACTAACCCAGAATTTGTAGCAATGTAACTGCATTGACCTTAACAATCCTCCTTTTTTAACTTCTGAAGACCAGATTCTGAGTTAATCTATGAGAAAGGAAATACCAAAATGATGATAAGTGCACTGATTTGAAGTTCTAACATTGAGTCAATAAGAGGAAGAAAATGCTATTTTCTCGTTTTCCTCACCTTCCTCACCAATATTTCCTGAGTAACCAGCCTATGGAAAAGACATAGTAAATTTGCATATTTACACCTTTGGTTTTCTATCTCAAGTGTTGCCCTGTTAGCAGTATTTAGGTACATGCTAATGTTTAGAAAACTCAAATATATTCACTGGTAAACAGCTCATAAAAACTGTGTTTAATAGAATGTCTAGAGCAAAAGTGATGGCAATTACGGCTAATTTATTTTAAAGACAGTCTTGAGAATAGCAGTTGAAAACACTGTATAAAATTGGTGTAATTTTATTATTTTGCCATTAGGGGTCCTTTTTTTTTTTTTTTGAAGATGACATGAGTAAATGAAATATATAGAGTGGGAATATGTTCATGGTAAATTAATGACAGCTTTATTTTACCAGTCATGGTCCAATTCCAGATGAGTGCCACAGTGAGAGGAGTAGCTAATTTGATGCAGTAGAAGTCAAAAAACCCAGCAGACTGAATCTGTATAAGGGTGACATGCCTGAATGTGACAGACGAGCTTACTACTATATACATGAGATTAAATACATTGGAAAGAGACTGTTGTTAGTGTTATGTTATCTCCTGCTATCACTGAAATTACTTTTTTTCCCTATGATTTTTTGCCTTTAATTTAACTCATTTTTGTTTACCTGAGTTTGCTGAATCCTTGGATGAAAAAAGGAATCATGAGGAAAGAAATTACCTGCTATTTTCTGAATATGTCAAAATTGATCTGACATATTAATGGTTTGCACGGGGAAAGGAAGTGGTGAAAGCTTCTGGCAGGAGAAACACGTGTGTGACAAAAATTTTTTCGACAGGAATTTTTGTGCACTGCTAAAGCCAAGTGCGTTTTGATGTTTCTAAGGCAGAAAAGAATAAAGCTTCTGTAAGAAAGGCTGAGTTGACACAGGTTACAGTGATCACTCAGAGTTCATAATCTGCTTTTTTCTTTACATTTTACAAAATGCCTTTGAGGGATTAAGAAGCTGCTGAATGCAATGCGAATCTGTGAATACAGATAATGTGAATGGCAGCAGCAAAGTCTGGTACTCTGCTAATTAGAGAACACCTGGAACTGATCTTTGTGAATTGTGATGGAAAGCAGTGTTGTAGTGCAAATTCTGGCTCGTAATGCAGATTTATTTCTGTGATATACTTGCATATCCTGATAAACTTGTCTATTATGATTTTTAATCGTATCAAATACTAAGCCAAAGACAGAATAAAGAAAACATTTCAATTAAGTTTCTGCTGTAGTTACACTCTGCCATCTTTTTGTTGTAAACAGAATTAAAAACGAAGTTGAGATATCTTGTCATTTGTATTTTAACTATTATTTTCTCCAGTTCATAAAGTAGATCTCTACACTGGAAAGACTTAGATATAATATTATTCACTGAAGTCAACAAAAATGACAGCTATAAAAATAAGTGAGTAAGAGTCTTGGCAAAAAAATGAGACATTACTCTGTAGATTAATTCTCATTCGCTGTGGTTTGCTGAAGAGTTCTGTTTGTGTTTTCAGTTGTTCTTTGCAAGATCTTCCAATTTAGAAAAACAATTTATGTTGACCTACTGTGTCCCTTTTTGAAAACTGTTAATCGGAGGGGATTTAGCTTCCTTTTTATAACAGTAAGAATCAAACTCCTAGGGAAAAAAAATTAATTAGGTATTTACATTGGTTTTTTGAAGGGCATTAATGTCCTTCCAGTAGCTCAGGGAGGTGGCTTACACAGAGCATTTGGATGTTTTCTCGCTACATGCGCAGTCTAAGCAATCTGTCTCAGACTGGAAAGGCAGTTGGATGTCTGTAGAAGATCTGTTAGCAGTCCTGGTTTTTCCCCCAAATATACTCCAACAGCAATTTCATTGTGGAAAAGGATTTTCTCAGAAAACTTTTTTCAAATATTTTGTATTTCAAATCATTGAAAAAATCTGGTTTTTTTTCTCAGTCCTTTAGTCCTGTTCTTTCATGCTAGAAAGGAAGTGGGAAAATACTTTTGTTTCCATTGGAAATGTGCTAAAACCTAACTAAAAAAAATACAGCTTACTAAACATGTGCAGGCAAAACATATGTTTCAAGGTGAAAGTAAAAGGGAAAGGTTTGTGAATTTAAAATATCTTCCAAAATAAAACTTAATGACTCACTCAATATGTACAAAAGTTCAATATTTAAAATAAATGATTACCTGATTTTTAAAAAAATAAATAATGAGCTGGTAAAACAGGATATGCATTTAAAGCAGAGATATAATACTGTGGTGAATTGACCCTGGCTGGACACCACATGCCCACAAGACATTCTATCACTGCCCTTCTCAGCTGGACAGGGGACAGAAAAAGAAAATGAAAAGCCCATGAGCTGAGATAACAACAAGGAGAGACCATTCACCAACTATGGTCATGGATAAAACAGATTTGACTCAGGAAAAAATTAATATATTAGCAAAGAAATTAGAGTTGGATAATGGAATATAAAACCATCCAAACTCGAAAACACCTTCCCTCCACCCCTCCCTTTTTTCCAAGGCCCAGCTTCACTCCTGAATTCCTTATTTCTTCCCCTGCAGTGGAACAGGGGGACAGGGAGTGGAGGCTGCAGTCAGTTCCTCACGCGTTGTCTCCGCTGCTCCTTCCTCTGCAGGGGAGGACTCCTCACACTGTTCCCCTGATCCAGAGTGGGATCCCTTCCACAGGAGGCAGTCCTGCTCCAACATAAGTCCTTTCCATGAGCTACAGGCCTTTGTGAACCGCTCCAGTGTGGGTCATTCCCATGGAGTGCAGTCTTTCAGGAACAGGCTGCTCGGATGTGGGTCCCTGGTGGGATCCTGCCGGCAAACCTGCTCCGGTGTGGGCTTCTCTCTGCACAGGGCTGTAGGTCCTGCCAGGAGACTGTCCAGTGCTCCACTAACTCTCGAGGGAGAAAGACGTGGAGTGCTGGGGAACCTGAACATTTGTGACAATGAAATCAGAGAGTCATAGGATTTTTCTTTCTTACAAGAGTCTTATCATTCTTATCAGTCTTATTTCCTTTCGAAGATAAATCTCTGAGGAAAAATTTGGAGTGAAATACTTTACTAAATGGCTTAGAAAGACAAAAATTGTGCAAAACTCATGCTTCTTATTCATGTCATGATAAATCTGATGAGAATTTGATACTTGAGCTCAGTTGTACGGAAGGATGACTTGCATTGAAACAAAGTTTTATTTTGTTGCACTTGATTTTTATCTGTTCTCTGGTGGAATGCAAGCCAAAAGATCCTCTCACCTGCTGTAATATGCAGCACCGGACGTACATCACAAATCTGAACTGGTCCTAAGGGAGTAAGGATTTTCCAATAACATAATCTATTTGGGATGATGGAGAGGAGAAGAAAGCTTTTATGTGACATGGGCAGGGATTTTAGGAAATGTGTGGAGAGGTGCCTTTCTTCCATAAATGTTTTTTTTCTTAGGTCTTATTAGGGTCTGAATTTTTCCAATGGCAATGTAATGGGGAGCTTTGCACTTCACCACATAAGCTGAATGTATTTACTCCTGTGCAACTCATAGAAAATCCTTGTGTTCCTTCTTGCAGCAAAACAAACCTGAACTCTGACACTCTTTTGTGTCTCCCTCTGGTATACTCACATCTGGAGCAGCTTTGCAATTAGATTGTCATCTTCCATTATTACACAAGTTTTGATTCAATCATTATCTCAAATTAATTAACTTAAGAGACTTTTAATCATCATATTCATCAAACTCTAGGATCATTATGTTTTCCTTGATCCTTAAAATTGCCTTTGTCTTAATTGTCAGTCTGGAATTTCAAAGCAGGGCTGTACAGTCATTGGTAAAACTTGCACTTTTACCTCTGTAATAATTTTTTGAGGTGCTGACTCTCCTCATTCTGGTTTAGATGGGTTTTGTTTTACAGCTGACTTTTAAGGACGCTTGCTCTCTCTATGTATAAGACTACTTTCATTTTCCCAGAAATCTTTATCACTTTTCTTCTCCTGTAATGCATGAAACATTTAATTTCAGTCTCACTTTATTAGTATGTCATTACATTTTCAATCTGCACATGCATTTCTAAGATTCTTTTGTGTTCTCTCTACCATACTATGTTGATTGGAGCATCCAATAAAAGGGCAGGATTGATGGATTGGTGCTGAATTTGGTTAAGTAGAAAACTGGAAGGGGTTAAAATGGTTGAAAAGGTGCTCCAATTTTAGGCATAGCAATGAGAAAGAAAATGGGATCGTATGAAGGGAAGTGCAGAACAAAAGAAAAACTGGCACATGAATTTAACAGACCACAAGCCTTGTGTGGAGGAACGCAAAATAATGGGTACGTGACATACAAAAATTAGATCCGTGTCTTGATTTGCATCATGAAAAATGTAGAGCTGAAGGGGATCCTGAGGACTAAAAGGACTGTTAGTTTGCGGGGCATTTTCAGACTTGTTCCTGCACAGAGTATTAAAAATCTTCCATAAGATTTTACTCTAGGACCTGTTTTTCAACCTAACTTCTGTGCAAATTGTCTGACCCCTAACTTGAAAATACTGCAAATAGAAAAGACCAATTTTTATTCTCTGCCATTACAGTAAGATCACCAAAGAAAGTACAGAAATGTGACTAGGAGTGTCACCACATTTTTGACAGCAATGGGATAGGATGCAGGATTTTTTTCCTCAATTTACCTTGTTACTAGTAGCATCTGCTCTATTTCCCTGCATTAGTCTGTTTCCCCATGTTACTCGTGCTACTTGTCCTTGGTGTTCAAAAATAATCCACACTGATGTTGAGTGCTGAATTAAAAATACTTAACAAGACTTGTTAATAGTGGTATCTGCATCTGATGCCACCTTTTGTTCTGGCTGCCTGTTTTCATCTCTTTGATACTTGCCTCGGTAGGTGTCTTTTTATACTGTGTAACACATGTATGTGATTCTTAATGTATGGGTATGAGGTAGAACTGCTTACACGTCTTGGTATTTGATTACTTAAAATCTAACAAGATCTTATCTAGTAAGAGAAGGGCAAAAGACACTGCACATTTATGACTCTGTATGAACACTACCTGCAGCAGAAGTCATGGGGTGTTCAAGCAGCTGAAGAGGGA
Source organism: Mohoua ochrocephala (assembly GCA_013398855.1). Taxonomy (NCBI): domain Eukaryota; kingdom Metazoa; phylum Chordata; class Aves; order Passeriformes; family Acanthizidae; genus Mohoua; species Mohoua ochrocephala. The sequence continues at coordinate 97,271 of VZTA01016268.1, read as the reverse complement.
CTATATTCATATCATGGTGATCTCAGAGCTATGCCTGGATGCACCTTGTGCACCTTTGTGTAGCCATTACTTCTGCTTAGTTTGGAAGTCATTCAAATCCATAGCAGCGCATTAATCTTTTGGAGTCATATTTCATGTCTATTGATATTTTTCCTTTTTCCTTGTCTTGTCCCTTTCAATGTACATTATTTGATTTTCATGGCCATGTTAACTTCACTGCTGTGCATGTTCTCTTCACTAGACAAAAGTCTTTCTGTAAGAAAGAGGAAGATTGAATGGTAAGTACCTCTTTGAAGTGAATCTGCCTGTGTTTATCAGGTAACTTTGCTGCTGAAACATGAATAGCAAGAGCTGAATTACTGAGAAGATTGGTGTACCCTGGGGTTAAATACAGCTATCAGTGAAGGGAGGTTTTATCAGGGAGTTAGGACTCATCTATCTGAGCATGAACCCAAAAGGTCAAAGAGAGAAGATTGCTAGAACTCAGGTATTGCGCTTAAGAAAGAGACTGGTTAACAGAATCAATTTTCCAAGGAAGAAGCTGTGATGCAGACAGAGCCAGTACTTCAGAGCTTAGGTTGGGAAGGCATCTTCACCTGCTAAACAACTTAATATAAATGGTTTCAGTGTATTGAAAGGGGAAGTGCAGTGCCAACTACCATAAAAAGAATTGAGAAGGACCCCAGAAAATTGCTTAAAATGTTTATTCTTTTCATGGCTTATGTCAGCCACACCTTTACTGTATGAATGTCATAGACAAGGAGGAATGTTCAATATTTGTCAGCAAAATCTGTGAGCAGGTACCAAATAGAGGACAGAAGATAGCGTGCATGCCTCCTGAGTCTGTGGAGGTCTGCATCCTCCAGAAAGTATCTCTAAGTCAAATCAAGATAGAATCCAGGAATCTGTATAAATCATTTAAATCCTTCCCTTGAGAGCAAACCTCTATATAGAAAAAAAGCGTTGATCAGACCTGCATAATGTAATGTTGGCTTTGTTCTAGGAAAACACAGATTCTTTCTTTTACTATGGCAAGTATTCTGTGTTTTGGTGTTTTGTGGTTTGGGTTGTTATTTTTTTAGGTTTTTTTAACCCCCAAAAGACTGTAGTTCATAACTTTTGCACAATGTGTTGCATTCAGCCTGCTGCTTTTCTGAAAGAAAACAGCTTTTGAGGACAGGAACTGCTGTGCAGCATGAACTTTTAAACAAGGAATGACCTATTTTCTTGCTTCTGTGCCTACTGCTACTTCCTTTTTACTGCCTAGAGCCACAAAAGGAGATTTAGGGAGTAAAGTTTTAGGAAACCTTTCCTGAGGTGGAGTAGCCACCTTGTCATTTTATTTGTTGCTTTTCCCGTTAAAGCACAGGGTGAACACTGTTGCTTAAGCCTTGCTTTTATACCAAGAATCCTCTCTCCATTTTGCACTGCTTAGGTTAAACAGATATTGCCTTGTAGGAGGAATGAAGATAAAAATGAAATGTATTAGCTTCCTTATATGTCAATATTTTGCGGTGGTGGGGACAATCAAATTTATCTTCTGAGCTATGTTATTTGTGGTCTGTTGTTTGGATAAGGTGGGGAAAGGGAAATAAAACTAATGTGTCAGAAATGAGGTTGTGGATTATGTTCATAAGAACTGTGAGCAAGGCAGGGTAAAAACTCAAAGGCATACAAATAAATTAATACATTTTTTGAGATTGAAAGGATAAAGCACATATCACAAAATGTAACTTGGGGATATGAATATAGATGCTGTAGAAAAATAAGTGTAGGCATTTATGTGGAAAAAAACTAGATCAAAGGAAATGTGTTCTGGATCAGATTCTCACAGCCAGGCTGCATCTTTGCACTGCTCTGGAGATGGAATCTCACACTCACTCAGCTTCCATTTACGGCTGGATTTCAGCAACTCTGCAGCACAGAGGAACCAGAATTTGTGTAGAGCTGGCTCTTTGGCCCTGTAGGGTTAAAAATAAGTAAGATGTTGGTACAAGAAAGAAGTATTTGGGGATTATTTTGAAGGCTAAAGTACTCACACTTTCAACATTGTTATGCAACCTAAACTAGTTTAGTTGGTCTAAACAGTAGCTTATTTTGGAGAAATAGAACATAAAGAAATAAAAAGAGAAACACAATGGAACAATCATTTAATAAGAAATAGAAATGTAGGAAACCTTTGTTGTCCTACTACTACCATAATTTTATGCCACAGCAGGACATTAAGAAATCAAAATTACCAGTTATGCATTGTAAATACCCACAAAACCAGAACACTTCTTATGCAAAAGAAAATGTTTTTCTGTAGCTGCCTTTAGTTTACTTTTATTGTGCTTTCCAGTTCAAGTGAGAAAAGGCTGAACTCACCCACTCGCTCACACCCCAGTAGTTTCCCTTTATCAACATATATGCCATATTTTTGCCCTAAATAAATAATGTAAGCATTTTCAACCAGTATTTTAAAATTTCACACATCTTTTACTTTACAAAATCCTAAAGTTAATACATTTAAAAGAGATGTATGTTTTTAAGTGGAAATGTCCTTACCAGTTTAAGTGATGGTCTTTACAGATTTGCATGAAATTGATATATAGGGTTGGAAGTAAACTGAAGCTGATACTAAATTAGTACAAATTGCAAGCAATTATACTTAGGTAAATCAAATTAAAACAATTCACTCTGATGCAAATGAGCAATGACTAAGATCTTAGGTTATAGATTGCAAATTTAGAACCAAAGTTAGCAGACACAGTCACCATTTTCATTTTGCATAGGATATATCACTTTCCAGTGAGTCACATGCTGCGAATTGTGATTTGAGTCCAGTTGTTAAAGGCAGGTATCTAAAGTGACATCACTATAAGCTGTAAAGAATTTTAAAGCATTGATCATAATTCAGAAAGATGCAGGTGTGTGCTGCCCCAAAGCCTCAGGGCATCTGCATCCGTAAGCATGACTATTGCCACGCTCTTTCAGAAAGACAGAAAGATAATGCATTGGTGTAGGTGGTAAGGTTTTGGTAGTGGGAGGACTGAAGTTGTGGCCTGTGGGACTCGCCCAAGCTGGACACAAGCTGGCTCCAGACCAGACCCTCTGCAGAACACTGCCAAGTGCATCGCTGAAGTTGGTGGTGTCTCTGGGAAAACATACTTAAGAAAAAAGAGAAATCATCAGTCAGAGAGAAGTGAGGGGAGATGGCGGCAAAGAGTGAGCAACAGTAAAGGGAACACTGAGTTCAGACAAGGAAACTCCAGATCAAACTCCTCAAAGCACAAAAATGATCTGTTCCAACATGCAGGATGTCAAGCAAGCCTGGTGGAAGGCAAGTGTGGATGAACAAGATACTTCTCACTGAGTCCTTTCCTGGCAAGGTCTGCTTACAGGTTACTGTGCCAAGTGCCACAGTAGTGCCATCGCTTCCTCCGTGGTGCAGCAGATGAGTAGAATCAAGTTATGTAAAATCAGGATACATAAGCAATCATATGGGAGGCGTAAATGCCCTCTTAACTTCCTTTAAGGAGTAGTTGTAGAGAAGATGGAGCCACTATTCTCAGAAATGCACGATGAAAGGACAGGATGCAACTGACAAAAGCTTCAAAAAGAGAAATTCCAATAGAATCTAAGGGAAAAATTATCACAGCGAGGGTGATGAAAGATTAGAAGAGCTTGCACAGAGAAGCTGTGGAATCTCTGTCTTTGGGGCCACCTGAACTTCAACTGCATTTGACTCTGAAAAACCTCATCTAGCTTCAAAGTCAACCCTTTGCGCAGGATGTTGGATGACATAACCCCAGAGATCCCTTCTCATCTAAACTGTTCAGTGATACGACGTCTGTCAGGTTCTCTGTCTCTGGGTGGTCACTGGACAGCCTTCTTTCCTGTAACCCGTTGCAGGGGTGCAGGCATGGAGGAGGCAAAATTTACACCCTGAGAGGCAGGCAGTGCCTGGTTCCCTGTCAGCAACACCTGTCAGGAATGGAAGAATGACCAGGAAGAGGAAAGGTACACCCTTCAAACAAAGAGAAACTTGGCTGAGGTAGAGGAACTAGACACATACTTTTCCTTGGTTTGGGACTACAGGATGTAATCTGTAAATGTTGTCAATCAGTACTTCTCTAAGTAATTAGCTCACTAAAAGTTTATCATTACTGATTTTTTATTGGATCAAAAAGTAGACTAATGTACTATGTAAAGTGAACTATTCTTTTTTGTAATATGCAATCATTCTTGGTGACAAGGATTTTTTTTTTAATATTTTACTAAATTATTCCTAAATTATTGTGTTAAATGTTTAAAGCATAAACATAACAAAATTAGCAAATTGTATTATTGAAGTCCAATGATATCTTTTAAAAGTATTTATTTTGGAGGCCAAATGTTATATTAAGAACATTGTGTTTCAGAGGAAAACCATTACATGCTCCTTAAGCACGGCTCTATATAAATATCACTCATTTAAGAATTTGTAAGGTTTTGTTTCAAGAAAATTCCCTTTATATTATTTTAATACTATTTTAATGAAAGAGAATTAAATACTGAAAGAATTAACACTGAAAGCACATGCACTAGAAAATGTTATTACTTCCAAGGAAATGACAAGAACTCGCTTCTGAAAATATGAATATTGTTATTCTTCTCCAAGTAAACATCCAGCATTCATTTTCTGATTTAATTTTTTCATGGAAGGATAGGATCTCAAGAACACAGGATCAAAGAGTTCATTACTGAGCCAAGTGTCTGGAAATGAGAATGTAAATAGTTCTACACTGACTTCTTCAAAGTATGCCCACAGTCCCAAATGTATATTTATGCTTCTTTTTTGTATCACCTGTTCCCAAGTACTCAGCTAAAAAAACCCAAAAAGCCATGTCAAATGGCACTGTATCAAAACTCAACAATCTAAATGTATCTTCAGAATGGAGAGCATAAATTTAACTAACCTAAACAGCAGTATGAATACATCTTGCTTATTTTTTCGTGAAGTGATACCTTTTCAGTAAAGTAGACAAAAGAAAATACAAAAGAAAATACAAAAGAGCTTTTCTACGGACTTAGCTTAGGAACTCACAGATTCACTTGCAAACAACTTTTTTGCATTTTATTTGAAATTATGGATCAAAAGACCATTACGGAAAAAAGATCACATGGTGCTCAGGTATCTTTGCTGAATCCAGCCGGCAGTGTTACTTCCTTTTCACTTCTTAGAAAACCGAGAAGGGAATTCTGTGGAGAAATTATAAGAAATTACCCCCATCCTGTATATATGATGTTACTGAATTTTGTGCAGTTAACTTCAGCTGAAACTTTAAGTTCTGACTGAGAGAATAAACGGAAGTGAAGGAAGGTAAACAAGGGAGAAAGAGAACAAATATTTACATTCTATTCTATGTTAACAATGCTTCAAACACTGTATCATTCAAAAATGGGGGAAAATAATGCAAACCTCAGTGCTAACAATGTATAAAGGTCTGAATTTAAATATATGTAGTATATTTTTTCAAGACTATCAAATTTTTCAGCTTCCACAACAATTTGTATTTCTCCTGTGTAAAAATTTATTTATACTGTACAAACAAAACATAGTTTTTGGTTCACAAGTAACTAGACTGATGTTAAAATATAATTGCTGTTGCTTACATAATGACTGTTCTCGGAAGTGTATTCCCTGTAGCTTTGTGTATTTCTTATTCTCTCAGGTGTTTTGAGATTCTTCCATCTCTCAGTATAGAAAACATAAAGCATGTTATGAGTGCATTAAAAAAAACCCAAACAAACAACATAGCAGTTTGGCATATGCTGCTTTTACTATATGACTAACATTTTTACACCAGTATGTGGTGTGAAAGTGTCTATCACAGAAAGCTGAAGAAAAAAGTCTAGTTTCTTAATTTTTCACTTGTAAAGGATCCACTTCAAGTCCTGCTGAAATCAAAGGATTTTTGGACAGCCATTGATGTGAAGGGGAAATGGATTCAGGTTTTTGGTAGGGTTCTGGCAGGTTTTGTTGCAAGGCAGAACTCTCCCACAGTGAAAGTCCATGTCTCAGACTCTGAATAGGACAGAAGAGTGTGAGAGAGGAGTGGGGGTTTGTTGTTTTCAATTCTGCCACAATCATATGAAGTTTAAAAAGGCAAATGCCGTATTCTGCACCTGGGATGGGGCAACTCTGAATGTACAGACAGACTGGGGAATGAGAGGCTGGAGAGCAGTGCCATGGAAAAAGACCTGGGGGTCCTGGTTGATGACAAGTTGAACATGAGCCAGCAGTGCCCTGGCAGCCAGGAGGGCCAACCCTGTCCTGGGGGGCATCAGGCACAGCATCGCCAGCCGGGCAAGGGAGGGGATTGTCCCGCTCTGCTCTGCTCCGGGGTGGCCTCACCTCAAGTCCTGTGTGCAGTTTTGGGCACCACAATATAAAAAAGAACTTAAACTATTAGAAAGCACCCAAAGGAGGGCCACGAGGATGGTGAAGGGTCTGGAGGGGAAGCCGTATGAGGAGTGGCTGAGGTCCCCTAGTTTGCTCAGCCTGGAGGAGACTGAGGGGAGACCTCATTGCAGTTACAACTTCCTGTGAGGGGAAGAGGAGGGGCAGGCACTGATCTCATGGCTTTCGTGACCAGTGACAGGACTTGAGGAAATGGCCTGAAGCGAGTCAGGGGAGGTTTAGGTTGGATATCAGGAAAAAGTTTTTCACCCAGAGCGTGGTTGGGCACTGGAACAGGCTCACCAGGGAAGTGGTCACAGCACCAAACCTGTCTGAGTTCCAGTAGCATTTGGACACTGCTCTTGGGCACACGATGTGGCTCTTGGAGGTGTCCTGTGCAGGTCCAGCAGTTGGACTCAATGGTCTTGATGGGTCCCTTCCAACTCAGCATATTCTGTAATGCTGTGATTCTGTGCTATCTGGCCTTGGACACATCAGCTAGTTTCACTGTCTTACTGAACATGTTTGTAAGTTGTAATAGTTTCCATACCATTTAATGTGCAGTAACTAATCCATCAGGTACCAAACTTGAATTTGTTTGTGGTGTTGTATCCTGTGCCAACTCTCATTGTTTATCACCAGCCATCTTTTACTTTAAAAGATGTCCTAAGCCAGTGCTCCTAATGTCTTCTGTTTCTTGTCGCTCATCTTTGTCAGAGATAGTCCTTTCTATTGAGCCACCTCCTATTTCTCCCTAGAGCTGAACTCTGATCCTCAGTGGCCCTGGAAATATAAGTCCAAAAATAAACTAGGAGGATAAGTAATAACAAGTACATCAACAACCTTGGCTATTCCCATCTTTTGTACTCCCTCTTTAGACTTCTAGGAGATATATATATATATATTTTTTTTTTTTGAGTGCCAGCAGGATGTCACTCAGAGAAAGGTCTGGATAATCTTCAAGAGGTTATAAACCTTTCGGTGCTGCTGAAGGCATTCTTGAAGATGCCGTTAGCCACTCAAATCAGGAGAGTGTGCACAAAGACCTGCACTAACCTGGCTTGTTCATATTGAAGAGGAATAGTCACTGCAACCAAGACACACAAAGGTATAATTGTATTACTTTTTTTGTATTAAAAGAGACAAAAGGAGTGTAGGCCTGTGACTGACTGGATCTTGTGAAGCTCAGTGCAGAGAGGATTATTTCTCCTTCTCAACATTTTGTACAACCCTACACAGGGAAGCCACAACCTGCTAAATTCCTTGGGGCATGGGTCTGTCATTTTCATTGTTTCAAGTATAATTAAGTGTTTCTCTGGCAAAATTTTATTGTCTTTCGCTGCATGTAATAAATCATATTACTCCATGTATGCTTTTTGAAGCAGCTTTTTTAAATTCAAATTTGCTATCGGTTTTCTTGGAAAATGATGGAAGTAGTTATTAGTCTGCGAGCATCTGTTAATGCTGTGACAGACAAATATAAAATCCACATTAGCAATTTCCATTTTTTATTTTTCTAACATTTTTAACTTCTGAAACATCTGCTTGAGCTATTTTTCTCCTTGCATCTCAATTGATCCGTTGAAGTAGAGAGAGGTGAGCAGGCAGCTTGAAACTTCAGTTTGAAATATATTAAATAGGAAAAGCTCAAAGGGGAAACATCTGCTGAAGTGAAAATGTCTGTGCAGAATTGGAAAGCAAGATTTAAAGACTAAGAAATAGCAGAAAGAATCTTTCAGAGTATTTAAAGTAGGATCTAGATGATTTTTATAGTTCCCTTAGGTTGTTCAAGGTCGGTACCTGGGTCAGACAGGTACACAATGTTGTGCAGATTCCTTTACCTGTATTTGTGTCTATGTTACTTCTGACTTGAAAGCAAGCATGACCTAAGTTGCATAGCTTCCGGTTAGCTTCAGACCTGTCATTTATTTATTGCTGTTGCACGTGATGGAGAAACCATGAGGTAATCTTGTACAAAAAGATCAAGCTGCCTACTGTTCTAATCAAATCTGTTACACTTCAGAGCATCTGTACATCAAGCGGTCCCACAGCACCTTGCCAAGTCATCCACCTGAATATAAAGAGGGGCTGTACAAAAGATGGACATGCTAGTCTGTGTGAATTCCCACAGTCGGTCCGCAGGAGCAAACGTTCCCTGAATATACACAGAGTAAAAAACCACCGCTGTTTATTCAGTCCTTGGCATAGGCAACAAGAGGTGACTCTGCTTTATTCGATGCATGATTACAAAATTATGCATCCTTGTAATATGGGTCTGGAGGAAATTACATACCAGTTTCCCAGGCAAAGTGTTTTATTTTTACAGAAAGGAAAGAAAAAAAGAAAAGAAAAAAGGAAAAGAAAGATGAAAAACACCCAACCCTAAAGCCCCTGAGGCTGGCCTTAGCCAGATGTTTTAATTTCAGAGGACTGATCTGTGAGGGATGCAAATTTCTTTGGCATTGCCTGTAGGGTGACAGCACAGTGACAGCTTTCCTGGTCAGAGGACAAAGATTGTCACAGAATTTGCTGAGGAACATGACAAAAGAAAATGATGTCTAGAGAGCTAATTCCCTTCACCTATCACTGGAGGAAAGCAGGAATATTTACATCCAGATTAATACATGCATAGTGTCATAAAAAAGAAAATAAAGTACATTGAATGTCTTCGAGACAATAAAATCATCTGCCATGCATCTTAGGGAGTGGCCCAAGTATCTTTAAGCCTAGTTCCCTGAACATATGAAAAATCAACCATCTTGAGCAAAAGAGGGTAGGAAAATATTTGGGCTCATCCTAGATTGCCTTTAAATTGTTTTATTGTTTTATCTACCTTTTCTTTGAGAGTTTAAAAACTCCAGTGATTCTATCTGGCTTTTTTAGAGATAAGGTGAGCCAGTAGGGGACAACCACAACTAACATATGTAATGTCAAATTCCATAAGCTACAGTACCTGCAGGCTGTGGGCTGTGAGGCCTTTGTTAGATATTATCAGAAGTCATTAGATTAGCTGAGACTGGCAAGAAGAGGACATATGTGACCCACCTGCATTTCTTTTGAAGTGTTGTCTATGGAGGATTGCAGATTGTTAATTTTTAGAGATCCATGCTCTTTGCAAAATAAATTAAGAAAACTGAATGTCCTGCTTATGAAAAAGCAAAATAAATATGCAGGCTATTGTGACACCGTACACATATTTGTGGGGGAAAAAAAAAAAAGATTTGCTGAGCATCTGAAAATAGAATGACTTTCAGAATTCAAAATTAGTAGAAATTCCAGTGATTTATAATACTTATAATACTATCAGCCAGCTGGTGCTTGTCTCCTGAAGCATAATTACCCAGGCAAGGAGTAGAGACTCTCTAGACAAGGGGTGCAGAATGCACATAAGGAAGTAGGGTTTGGGAACACATTGCAGGAGAATTTTTGGGAGCAGAGCAAAAAATTCACGGAGGATATTGTGAAAGTGCAGGAGGGGTAGAAAAGTGCAAGGGAAGCCTTCCTTAGGAGTAGTGGCTCGGGAAAGCCTGCAGGAAGAGTCTGAGGCAGGGTTGGAAATGATGGGCTGATGGACTGATGGACTGCAATACTCGCAGTTTTCCCAGGCCTCACAGTCTCACCTCATTGTCTCAGCTTGAGATGCTCCCCATTCCTGAGTGTCAGAAACTCTCAGACTCCAGGGGAATGTAGAAGGTGACAAGATCATGAAATGCAGCCTAGAGAGAAAGTAGGGTATCACTGTGGAGAGCTACAGGTGAACACTGCAGAAGGTTATAGATTCCTTGCAGAACAACAGGCAAGGGAAAATACTCGTTTTGACCCTGCCTTTGATGCAGGTTCAAAGGCGTTATGTTGAGAGGGGAAGTATTTAGGAGAGGTATTGCCACCTTTCCAGGGCCAGTGCTGCAAGGCAACCCACCTAGGAAACTCATTTTTTTGGCAGCAATTACTAGTGTTTGACAGTGGTAGGAGGAAGTGAGTCTGATACGAGTGTTCACGTGCCTTTGTAGCATGAGGGGAGGGTGATATCATGGCTCTGCCCTTTATTAATCAGCTTCCTTCCTGCTTTAATCCTTTTCCAGGGATCCTATGTGAGGGAAACTTTATTCCTGTGCGTGGCTGTATGAGATAAGCTATAAAACTAGCTAGAAACATGCTCAGAGACTATGGCAAGCACTTTGCTTAAAGATACTGGAAACGGTCTCTTTGCCATGATCCATTCAGTAATGACTAAATCAGACATTTATAGCAAAGGACCAGAACCCACAACCCCTTCTTTTCAGAAGTATTAAGCCATTATTATTTCTGTACGTACCTCCTGAAAATATGCAGTCTTTCTTCCTTGGTGTGTATGTATGCCTTTGCTATCACCAAAGAATGGGCAAATTTTTAGAACTTGTTGTTTTGATGACTTAAATTCAATAATATTTTCATTTCTCGTGCAAGTGTTTAGAGTTTCTGGCACTTGTTTCAGTTGGATAATGCTACAGTGCCAGCAGCCATCTGCTAATTTTACAAAATGTTTGGATTAAAATTTAAACCAAGCTTTTTAAGCTCTTCACAAAAATGCAGTTACCACTAAACTTCTACAATGAGAAAGCAGCCTTCATTTATCCCAATCTCCTAAACATATCTTATGTTAAAAATATCTATATAGAAAGAAAAACTGAGTCACTACACAAAGATGGGATAGTTAAAAACCACATTATGCTGAAGGATGATTAGCCATAGAAATAACAAAATTAAACTGGTTTTAAAAATTAAGTAATTTCTCTGGGTTAGTACAAGAAGTTTGGTTTTGATTTCAAAAACAGTTGGTGTTATTTCTTTTAGAAAAATAGTGACACAGTTTCTCTGCATGGCAATGCTTACTTTGCCTTACCTTCTGAGCCCTTATAAGGCTCAAGGGATTTGTTAGAGAAAAAGATTCGGATTCCCCTCCCTTGCTTCCAGTTGAGATCATTTTGAACTCTATTCAGGCATGAAAGAAATACTAATCAGTCCTTTAGACTGGAGAGAAACTCCCGGGAGTCTAGAATACATGTAAACGCTCCTATAAATATGAATATCATAACATCTGAGGAAAAAGCTACGTGAGGTAGGGAAGTTTTATTTATTTTTTCTTCAAATAGGAAAATGAACAAAAGATTTTGCTGGAAACATGGAGGTTTCATAAACCTTGGAAAAGTGTTTTTTTAATCTAATCTTGAGTTGCTGTTAGCAGGTTACATCTATCTGTTGTTTGTGGCTGAAAGATAATTGTCCTAAAACTTCCCTGTCTCCTCACAAGGACTTTTCTTTTCAAGGTGATGGAAGTTGTTTTTCTCTGCTCTCACACGAAAGCTCTCTGTGTGGACCAGAAAGGGGAAAGCAATCAGAAACAAAGCAGACTGCTCCCCAGAATATTTCAATGTGGCATGCGGATAACTTTACTCTTTCCTCCAGATAAGCAGGATTGTTTATTATTCTAAAATCAAAGACAATCATATTAAGCATAGTAACAGCATATCTTGTGCCAGTCTTCTGTTCATTGTAACCAGTGACTGTTTAATCCAAAGTCCATGTAAGAACAGTAGCTGCACAGAGGCAGGGAAGACAGGTCTTTGCTCCACAGTGAGCTGCAGCACCCTGCTCTGCTCACCACCCTTGCGTGTCCTTTGGTGAGTGTTGGTGTAACTTCAGAGAAGGGCATATGCTCCATTCAGATAAGCATATTTGCTTGCTGGTTAGGGCAATCTCTCAGGAGGCAAAAAATACGATTTTAAACATCTGAATCTGAAGAAAAAGTTGAAACTCTGTCTTTTCATGTCCTAGATAAGAACTGTCTGCCATGCTGCTTAACTGGGCAGCACTACAACTGTCTCCGGCCAGACTCCAGAAGTGAGCTTGGCTCATGTCTCTGAAAGAAAAGAATTTTGTGGAAAAATGGACGGGAGGGTTTTAGTCTATGAATCAATCTGTGAACAGAGAGCATCCCTGAATCTGTGTTCTCAGAAGGGATGATTTTGGTTGCCCTCCTTTCTAGGAATTTTTATGGGCTAACAACTGGTTTGTCTTTATTCTGTATGCTCGCTGTTTTGCACCCCGTTCTGGGATACCCAGTTCCATGCCTTTGGAAATTCTGTTCCTTTTTCATGAATGTAACTTTGTTCCTGCTGGTTTTAAACACATAAATCCTTTACTGTGTTCAGACCTAAGTGTCTGGTGATAAAAACCAAAGTACTGATACAAAGAGAATATTAAATATGTATTACGAAATTTTCTTATATGTGAGGAGAGAAACCTTCTTGGATTACAAGTCAAATTCCATTTTCTCTCATTTGCATCAAGAAAACAGAAGCACTAATAATATACGTGTCAAATCAGTGATGGAAATAGCTATGCAATCAAATGATATAATGATGGTATATAAGTGAAGGTGACCTACTAATGAATAATGTGGGAAGGAAAGACTGACAAAGTGTTAATTGATATGTCAAGCCAGTAATGTCAGTCAGTTGCATGGAAGAAGAGAAATTAGTCAGTGTAAATTGCGTAGTGACCATCAAAACATGCCAAAAGCAATTTCACTTTCCGCAAAGAGCTTGGCAGATAAGGCATAAGAACAAACTGAAAAGAAAAAAGTAAATATACCATATCTGATTTACTGCTCCAGGTAGCCAGAAATGGTTCACCCAGCAATGCCTTTTGATGCCTAAGAAAAAAATATTTGCAGCACCTATGTACCGCAATAATCCTCAATTCAATCAGTGAAGCTTTCACAGCTTCTCCTTAGAGATAGCCAATAAAATCTACAATGTCTGATCTGTATCTACTGACATTGAATGGGTAGTGAGTAGCTGAAGTGATATAAAAAATATGTATGTATAAATCTGAGTTGAGCAGAAGCTGAAAGAAAAAAAATAGAATTTTAAAATAGTTATGTCACTTTGTTCTTCCTTATAAAATATATTACAAAAAGTAAATGTCAGATTCCTAGGCTGAGTTTTTTTTTACATATCTTGCATTCTAGAGGGACTTCTGTTCTTTTTCTGGTAGAACTCTGAAAACCCACAACCATTACTTTGGGACTAAACAGTTAGATCAATGACATGAAACTGCACTAGGTCATTCCAGACAGTGAAAGAGAAAAGAAATCTGTTATGTGGCTTTGTCACAAGATTTAACCGAGAAGAAAAATGAAATATAAAATATATATATATATTTATATCTTTGTGGATCAGAGCTGCCTGAGAAAATGTATTTTTTCCTAAATTTGAAGCCATTTTTGGATAAGAAGTTATATATTATTTTGTCCACTAGAGGGTATCAAACATATTTCCAATCTTGCAGTAGAAACCCTCAGAAGTTTAGAAAATAAATAAAATCAGGTGAAATTATTGTTACCATATTTTCAAAAAATACCAGTGTCTACGTTTAATATAATACTTTGTGAAAATGAAGCAAATAACTTCCTCCTGCCATACAAGTTCCTAGATATATGTCTCATGATGAACTATCTCTACACAATTTTGACCATCGTGAGAGATCGGCCATGTTATAGTGAAATATTTAATGATGTTTCTTGTGATGTGAGATTTCTAATCCTTCTGAATTGGAGCTGAAGTTAAGATCTAGTTTTTGACTTAATCTCCAAAAACTTATGGTGTAGGATTAAATATAATTTTAATATTCTGGGTCTGAATTTGCAGAGGCTTGTATTTCAATTTATAATTTGTGATGATCCCTAAAGAAAAACAAACAAAAAAATAAAACCTTGAATTATTACCAGAAAAATACTTGGATTTTATATTAATTATGTATGTTACAGTTTTCTTACTCCATAGTTCAGTTTTAAGGTGTTTGTTTCCAACAGAGAGACCTGAAAAGGCTCTTTCCCTCAAACTCATGGAATTTAACGTGTTTTTACAATCCAGGATGATTATCAGTGCTGCTTATCAGTACTGCTAAAGCAAAGTCTGTCCTTCATGTGAGATTTGAAGTGGAAAAAGTATAAAACACAAATGCTTTCAAAATTCATTGTTCTTGTTTGTTTTGTGTTGAAGTAAGACTAAACAAACTGAAGTACACCTCCTTTAACATTTATATAGTTACTAGTACAATCAGTCAAGGAAAGGTGTGAATTTATCAGCACTTGAAAACTTTAACAAAATGAGGCTTAAAGAGAGGGATGTGTTTTCTTGTTCAACAAGAGGATAGCCAGCATGATGCAGGAGTTAGTGAATGAGAGTGGAACTCTCCGGTATATGTTATCACGAGGTCCGTGGTCAGAGTGGTCTCTTGTGGCTGCAGTACTCACTGTAAGTGATCCATGCTAATGAGTACATGTTTTGCATTGTCCTGGACAAACTAGTTTGTAGGATGCTGGGGAATATATCACACATTCTGCTCATCCTGTTTGTGGGGGGAAAAAAAAGCTCAACAGAACAAAACCAAATAGACTTCTTTGCAAATAATGAATTCATTTTTCTTAAATGCAGAAATCCACAGCTGACTCTCCTGTAAATCTTTGTTCACAATATTTGCAATACTAAGATTTTTTTGATGTTTATTTCTGATTTGTCTATATTAAAAGCCATTGAACTGGAGACCCTTCATCGGCTGGCCCTCTAGATCCTGTCACTTCTCCAGAAAACAGTTCTTGCCAAATCCTCTTTATTTTCATTTGTTTCTGGGTTTTATTATCCCGAAGAGTGTTGTAGAAAACCTAGGTCTTTGGAGTAAAAGCAGTGATGAATTTAAAGCAGGTTTTCTTTTGCTTCTGTCTTCATTGGCTAAGTACTGCTGAAAAGAAAGATAATGAGATGAATTGCCCTATGAAAATTAAGAGGTTAAAAAAAATGTCAGCAGTTAAACTTCATGTGAAAAAACAAGCCCACCGTGAACTGAAAGTTTTGCTCAGATGAGGCTGGCAGAAAATTCCTGTTGAGTTTAAGCTTCTCAAGTGTTCAAAGTACTTTCTTGCCTAGGATGATAATGGAGGAGTCACTACTACTACTTTCAGACGTCAATACTATCAAGGAAACAGCGACTGAATGACATCCTGTAAATAGCTTCCTCTCTTTTAGTCTTGCAATGTACTGAATAATATCCATGCATATGAAAATGTACTCCACTCTTCTTCATCTAAAACCAAAATTACTCACCCCTCTTGTTCCTAGTGAATGTCATTATATACTCTCTCATTTCCAAATAACTTGACTGAATTGACCTTCAGTAATTCAGTCTACCTAAATGCAAAGCATTAGCACACTGCATTCAGGTTATCATCCAAAAAATGCACGTTAGAAAATAAGCTTGACATTTACGTTATCACGTAACTGCAATTAGTCTTACAATGAGGGTTTATTTTAAATGTATCATTTACATCAAAGAAACAGAGCCTTGTATTCCTTACAAGATGATCAATGACAAGAGACCAGAAGGCAACAAGTAAGTTGTCTTTGACTTCTGTGAAAATTGGATTAAGCTTTAGAGGTTTGATTGAATAAAGGAAGTTGTTAATTCTTTAAATTCACTACCTCCATGGCAAATATTACTGAGCTTTAGATTTCTATCCTATAGTCTTTATTCAGGTTGTATATTCATGAAATGAAAGATGGGGTCAAACCCTGGATCATATGTTTCATCCCACTTACTGTCATCTCCTTTATCCAGAAGCACTTGTGAGACACGATTTAAAAATGGTGTTGTCTTAGTTATAATTTTCTAAAATCTTTGTAGTTAAATATACAAAATGTTACTTTTGTTGCTTTTTAACCCTCTGTTAGGTCTTTAAAATCAGAAAGATATTTCTAAGATTCATAAGAATAAGTTTAAGGTGTTCCTGCAGTAAGAGAAAATTGCACACAGATTTCTTGCACGTAGACATTTTATGTCTGTTTTATGCCAACATGCTTATGCACACATTTTGATGTTCTACTTTCTGAGCATAATGAAGACATCTGAGACCCAAATTATTCCCTGTAAATACTCTGTGCTCCATCCCTTCTGGCTACTTGTTAGTGCTCATATTCAAAGAAGATCATATTCCACTGCAAAAAAAATACCAAGAGCTTGGTCCTGAGTAGCACTCATCTAGGCACATTGTGAGGATTTGAGAAATGTAGTCTGGTTTTGATATTCGTGTAGTTATTTTTCCAAGATGTTAGTCTTACTGCAGTAGATAAATGTCTTTGCACTATGTCAATGTGTATACATTTCCTCTCAGCTTGGATCTTAACAAGAAATAATTTCTTTGGGTTACTGGGTAACATTCTGTTCTCCTGTCCATTTATTGATTTGTGAGCCAAATCACAGAGCTGCTGATCTGATACTCACTTCCTGGAGGGAGAAAATTTGCTTTTAATCCAAGCACTCTGCCCTTTCACGGATATGCCTGGAATTTCTGCTTTCTGTGTTACCAAACTCCACCCAAACTTATTTTCCTTTCAGGAAGAGTCCTGAAGGGTGCATCCTGTGAGATTTCCTGACACCTGGCATGAAGCCAGCAAAAGAGTGGGGGTTTTTTTTTGTTTGTTTCTTTAGAGATCCATCTAATTTCACCTTCAAAATTTCTTTATTTGCACATTAACCTCTTACTGTTCGTGGAAGCATTACTTATTAAGGCAGTAGGGGATGAGAGTTCATTTGGGCAGATTTTTCTTCTTGTAGGAAATCCACTTCCTGCAGTTTAGTACTCTAATGCGCATATGCTAAAATGGCAAACTTCATTCTACCTTAAACCCTGAATGTCATTTGTGGGTAAAAATCTAAACATCACTGTTCAACAGTAGTAGATTAGCCTTGGCTGGCTGCCAGGTGCCCACCAAACTGGTCTCTCGCTCCCCTTACTCAGAAGTACCTAAAGATAAAATAATAAGAAAAAACTCATAGGGTGAGATAAAGTTAGGGAATTACTTACCAGTTACCATCATGGGCAAAACAGACTTGACTTTGAGAAGATTAATATAATTTATTGACGATTAAAATAGTGTAGGATAGTGAGAAACAAAAAACAAACTAAAACTGCTTTTCTCCACTGCTTCCCCCCATCCTTCTCAAGCTCCTCATCTTCGTCACTCTCAAATCCTCTACAACCCCCTCTCCAAGGGGTGGAGGGGATAGGGAGTGGGGGTTGCAGCCAGTTCATAACACCTCATTATGAACACCTCTGCCTCTCCTTCCTTCTCACACTCCTCCCCTGCTGCAGCCTGGGGTCCCTCCTATGGAATACAATCCTTCACAAACTGCTCCAACATGAGTCCCCTCCGTGGAGGAGTCCAGTCCTTCAGGAACAGACAGCTCCAGACTGAGGCCTCCATAGATGACAGATCCTGCCAGCAAACCTGCTCATGCATGGACTCCTCTCCATGTTCTGCAGCTCCCTTCAGGACATAGCCACCCAGTGCAGCATGAGTTCCCCCATGGTCTGGCTGCCTGAAGATCTCTGCTCCACCTGGACCTCCACAGGCTGCAGAGGCACAGCTGCCTCGCCATGGGCTGCACCGGGGCCTTCAGGGGAATCTCAGCTCCAGCACCTGCAGCACCTCCTCCCCTTCCTTCTGCACCGACCTTGGTGTCTGCAGAGTTTTTTCTCTGAAATTTTTTCTTACTCTGCTCTCCCACAGCTGCTGCACAGCATTTTTTTTCTCTTTCTTAAATATATCGCTGTGTGGGCTCTGCTTTGACCAGTGGCTCCATTTCAGAACTGGCTGGAACAGAATCTGTCCAGTATGAGGGTGACCCTAAGTCTCTTCCCACAGAAGTCACCCCTATAGTGCCTATCCAACTCCCAACCTTGCCCTGTAAAGATAATACATCAATTCATACCCTCTTTTACTGTCATACCTTAAAATATGTATAGGCCACTCACATGTATATGCAACTTGAAAATTTTACATGCAACTTGAAAATTATATATGCTACTGTAATTCTCCAAAATATTGTGTGTCTTCAGGTAGCTCATGACACAGGTGGGGGTTTAAGCTTTCTCAGTGTTCATAATTGCTATTCTTTGGAACATAAATATACTATTTGGTAATTTTGCTTTAATTATTCTTTTCTGATAATTCTTTTCCATCCTTTCCCATTGCATCCAAACCCACTTCATCCCATCTTGCCTCATGCCATGCTTGCCCTAAAGGTTTCTGCTGGGCAGACTTAGTTTTATCACAGACACTTTCATTTTTTCTGGAGCTTTCTGCCTTTAACTTCTGAACTTTTCTTGCCCTGAGTCTGTAAGGCACAGGTGGTGGGCAAAACGAGGCAGAAAGTGGCTCGTTCAAAGGGTCCTTCTCTTGGAGGAGCCCCTGCAGTGCTAAGCAGCACTTGCTGGCTTACTACTTTTCACCTGTGCAGCGGAGCACACAGCCAAACCCACGAAGGCTGACGAGTTTAAGCGCCGCTAGAGATGAGAGATGAGAGATGGCCCTCAGCCAAGGAACCCCGAAAGGTGTTTTATTCGGTGGGGTTCCGGTGCCAAGAGGGCGAGGGTCTCTTGGGACAGGTAGAAAAGGGGGTCTCAAGGGGGCGTGGTTACATAAAATTCAGCCAAAAAGGAGAGAGGGGGTCAGGGGGTTGGGTTACATCCCTGTACCTGAAACGTGACCCACCACCGTGTTAACGCAGTCCGCACTTCTGTTTGCTCAGCTACCGCGACGTGAGTCTCACAAGATCTTCCCATTTTTATAACCCTTTTACAACCTCCTTTTTTATAACCCTGACCCTCCAGTATATTTCTATAAATAAAACAGTGCTTAACCAAATAGATGTAAAATGACAGAATAAACATGATGATTCCTAGATAACAAACTTTCCCTTTACTGCGTTGGGTTTTTTTTCAAGTATGGCCTGTATATATTTCCTCTTCTTTTTCTAATTTGAATTGCTAGACAAAGAACAATTGAAACATTTTTGTCCCAGCTCTTATTATGACTTATGAAAAGTAAATGTATTTGATGATATAAAAGAAGTGGGAGAGGTTCCAATCCAGTTGCAATGTTTTTCCTTGATGTGGCTGATGCCAGTCTCTTCTATTCCTTCATATTGTTGTACTTTCTGTTGGCTTTTTCTTTTTTTTTATACTTTACTATCTGTTCATTAAGAATGTTTGAGCAGAGCAAAACAAATTCAATAATATATGATCTTCCAAATCTGCTATCTTTGTTTTAACAGAACATCCTTTGAAATTAAAAATATCCTGACTGGTGTAGGTCCACTGTCCATGAGATAAGCCTGTTTCTTAACTGATCTCATACACAAAGTATGTGCAAATAATACTTGCATGGCTCAGTATATCGTTATTTAGAGTGAGTTTTTTAGATTTAGAGCTTCTCATGATTTCATGGCAAGGAAAAAAGGAGTTTGTTTATCTTTCTGATTACAATTAAATAAATAGGGAGTTATCCTCATCATTTTTTTTCATTGAAGTTCTCTCAAGTGCTGCGCATTAAGTCAGAGGCTATATAACAGTGCAATGTCCGAGCATGGAGATAATTCAGCAAATTAAATTTTTACCAATGAAATGGATATTCCTTATTTAGGCTGCATGCTTATAAGTGCAGGAAAACAACTCATTAGCACTATTTATTAAGAGAAGATGAATGGTCTGAAGGTGGAAAAACCCATAGCATAGAAGTAATGGTCAAATGCTTTGGAAGGGTTAAAAAAAATAAGCATTCTCCACTTTTCAAAATACTGTGTATGTCTGAAGTCATGAATTTCACAAAAGGTGCTAAGTGCTTTAAGTGGTTTCTGTGTATGTTTAAATGGAGACAGTGAACTGTGAAAGAAAACTTTTCTCTGAAATGAATGAAAAACAAATGTATTCATTTTCACAGATGTTGCTAAAAACATCTGTTACTTAAAGCTGCATCAGCTTTAATTGGATACTATTCTTGACTCTCTCCCACTCTTCATTTTTCTAATAGTTGATTTCACTAGGTATTGCTTTCTGTGTGTAGAAACTCAGTAATATATGACATTGCTATACACTGCTAAGTTTTTGGAAATGTGTGGGTGTTTTATCACTTGTAGCTTGCAAAGCAAAATCTATACATGCACAAGAGGGATCTGGTCAAACGGGTTCGCACAGATGATCTCTCGGAAGTTTGAGTGCTTAACCCCTTAGCAGGGGCCATATTGAGGCTGAGCCAGAAGCCTGAGCTCTTTAACAGAATCCTCACCTACTCTAATGGCTAATGGAAATGAGAAATGAATAATTATCTTCTCTTTTTGCTACCTGGTATGGGAAGCAATGCAACAAGTCTCCCCATTTCTTTTACAGTGTTTGGGACAATGTTTTGTTTTCAGGTGGCCTGTTCACAGGTCTGGTATCAGCAGATCGGTGAGCTAGGATTCATGAAGAACAGTGTTATCAGTGTCAAGGCAGGAGACCAAAGTAGCCAGTCCCTGAGGAAGACAAAGTAAAATAAGATAGTCCATTAAATGAAATGGAGGGAATATCTAATAGGTTTTGTGTATCGTTTCCTACCTTCCCAGAGCGAAAATACTACCTATATTTGTGCTTTTCCAAGGCTGCATTGCTAGTAGATCCTTCTCTGAATTTCGATTTCTTTCTCCTTTTTTTCCCTCTATGTTCTAGCTTCTAGAAAATCTACAGCGTTTATAAGCGAATGGATTGTCCAAGTTTTTATGCTCATGATGATCTCTATGCCCAGCAGGTTTCATTCAGCTACATTTTGCAAGGGCTCACTGCTTCTTAATGTTTCACAATGTAAGCTGTAACTCAACAGCTTTATTTTCCTCCTGGCTGCATTTCATCTCCCTTCAGTTCTACATGGCCACCTCTTTTCTTTCGGAAACTCTACTCTCTCATCAGCAGTTCTACTGTTAGTAAGGTGGCTGAAATGATGGCCTTAGATTTTATTTGGTTTGTCCTGTTTGCCCCTCCACAAAAGATAGCTTTTCTGATACACCACCAAAACTACTTTTGTGTTTCAGGAGGGGGCCAACATCATCTGATGCAGCTGCTGCCTTCAAGTCTCTTCAGATTAAATCACATTAATTTACTGCAGGATCATTATAAAGCCATTCATGGATGCTTGTGTACTCAGAAATCACATTTACCAGCTAACTGAATGGATGAATGTAGAGGAAATTACCACTTTCTTCTCTGAAATCATAGGCCTCTTCCACTTAAACAACAAGAGACTTTCTACTAGCTGAGGGCTATTAGAAGGCATACACTAGAGCTCCACATCAGGTCTGTAATGCCTCAAACCATGTGAAGTACACTGTTGTAAAATTTTATTAAAAATCTCATTCTTGGTAGAGATTTCCATTCAAAATTGCAAAACGCCATCACATTACCACAAAGAAGATGGAGTACAGTGAAAACCAGAAACAAACAATAGAAGTTAAAGAGGAAGGATTGAAGGAAGATTAAAAGAGCCAAATAGATGAGATTTCAATAAAATGAGATTGCAGGATCACATGATTGTTCTCTACATTTGTCTGAAGGGCTTCAGGAGCAGAAAATTATTTGTATGTAGTACAGGGGCAAGTACATATAAGAACAGTTAGACAAAATAAAACAAACCCCACAACACCACCAAAATGGAGTTCAAAGGTTGTGTTGCTTTTTCAAGCAGCAAACCTTTTAACAGAAAAAGATCCACTGCAATGTCTCTAATGAGTTATATACTCTGCAAAAAATTCAGGAAACATCTGTTTTTCTACTCATAATTATATTTTATTCAGTAATTTTGAAGAAACACTGAAATGTTTTCCCAATTGTTATGGAGGACTTTGAAAACAAACCTGAACAAAGCACCAAATACAGTAGGGGTAGATAGCATACTGTCAGTGTACTAGGTTATACGATTTAATAAATCTATTCCACCACTGATTTCCATTGAGCTCTGATTTCTCACAGAATTTGAGTTGTTTTGTAGTTTTGAAGTCTCATATTACTTCAATGGAACCCAGCTGAAACATGCAATTAAGAGTTTTTCTGGGTTTTTTGGCTGTGTTTGGATTCAAATAATAAACAGTGATGATAACAGCACGGGGATGTTTGGATAAATTCTGTGAAATACAACGTACATTTTTCATCTTGTTTTCCTTCCTGGTCAGTCAGAAGAATCAGAAGCAATTAAAAGTCCCATTGTTCCAGTGCAGTAACTCTCCAAGACAGGGAGTGCTTAACTCTTGAAGGAACACTACAGGAGGTTTGAGCTGTCTGCAGCTCTCCTCAGGAACCAGTTAACTGGTAGAAATCTGTTAAATCATTGATTGAGTGTTATAAATAAATATATAGGATGGTTAGCACAGTATTTTTTTAAAGACTTTCTCTCATTACCTGTACAATACACAAATATGTATTATTAAGTATCCATAAGTAGTTTTACTGCCTAATATTATAGAATGGTTTGGATTGTAAAGGATCTCTTAAGGTCTTCTAGTTAAACTCCCCTGCAGATTCACCTTCAGCGAGATCAGGTTGCTCAGAGCCCCATCCAACCTGGTCTTGAATGTCTCCGGGGGTGTGGTATCTACCACATCTCAAGGCATCCCCTTTCAGTGCTTTACCAGCCTCATCATAAAAAATTTTTTTCTATATCCAAGCTAAATCTGCCTACCCCATTTTAATTTAAAGCCATTACTCCTTGACCCATTGCAGGAAGCTCTACTAAAAAACCTGTTCCTATCTCTTTTATAAGCCTCTCTAAGTACCGAAAGGCCAAAATAAGGTTTCCTTGGAGTCTTCTCTTCTTCAGGATGAGCAACTCCAACTCTCACAGCCTTTCTTCATAGTACAGATGCTCCATCCCTCTGATCATCTTCATTTCCCTCCTCTGGACCTGCTCTAACAGATCCATATGTTTCCTGTACTGGGAACCCAGAGCTGGATGCAGCATTCCAGGTGGAGTCTTGCCAGAGCAGAGCAGAGGCACAGAATCCCCTCCCTTGACCTGCTGGTCACATTGCTTTGGATGTGGCCCAGGATGTGTTTGTCTTTCTGGGCTGCGAACACACACTGCCAGCTCATGCCCAGCTTTTCATCCACCAGTACTTCATCCATCAAGTCTTACTTAGCAGGTCTGCTCTCAGTCCCTTCAGCCTCCAGCTTATATTGGTACTGGGGCCTGCCCTGACCTGGGTTCAGGACCTTGAACCTGGCTTTGTTGTCTCTCATGACGTTCACATGGACCCACTTCTCGAGCTTGACCAGATCCCCCTGGATGACATCCTGTCCCTCATGTGTGTGAACCCCACCACTCAGCTTGGTGCAATCTGCAGCTTACTGAGGGTGCACTCATTGCTACTGTCTATGTCTATGTCTTTGATCAGGATATTAAACAGTACTGGTCCCAGTGCAGGCTCCTGAGGGCCACCGCTCGTCACTGATCTTCATCTGGACATTGAGACGTTGACCATTAATCTCTGGATGTGATCATCCAACCCATCTCCTATACACTGAATGGTCCACCCATCAAATCCATACCTTTCCAATTTAGAGAGAAGGATGTTATGGGACACTAAGTCCAGATAGATGATCTCTGTAGCTCTTCCCTCGTCCAGTGAAGTCCCTGCATCATAACTTGTACTGCTGTGGCTGACAGGGCAACACTCAAGGATTCATTATACAACCATATAAAAAAAAATAACTATCTCTTCCCAGGGTATAGAATATAATCAGTTTCCAGCATGTAAAAGCTAGAAAAAAATATGAAGCATTCTAGGATGAGGAGATAATTTTAAGAGATGGAGAAGTTGGCCGAAATGCAGAACACACAGGTCAGCAGCTGTCTAATACGAAACAGGAATGAATTGTTGACTCATGACAGTGACAGGGATTGAGAAAGAACCCAGTGGCAGCTTGGGAAGTTGATGCTGATCTTTTTCCATGCCAAGAGGGTAGAATGGGAAAATTGACTGAATTCGAAGTAGCTGACAGAGCAAAATTGGGAATAAGAAAAATCATAGGCACACGCCCATAGTCCAGAAGAGAAGAAGAATAATTAGAATACAGCATTACAGCACCAGCTGTGGAACAGCAGGGAGATGTCTCTTAACTTAGTCATAAAATCCACCAGACATAGGTAATTGATTTCATAGAAATATTGTTAAGCAAGCTACTGAAGAATCATATTTCTTTTTATGTGTATGAGTAGCTTTATTATAAATCCTGTAGGATTCTTGAGATTCATTAAAAGGGAGGATCTGTAGATCTTTTTGAAGACCATCTGTTTTGATTCTGGGATCATCACCTTGTCAGGTTATGAGGAACACTGTGTTCAGTAGAAAATAACAAATACAGTGTTAAAATTCGTAGGATGTATTTTTCTGATTAATAATGCAGATGCCTTACTTTCCTCATTTTAAAATCTGTTTCAGGGAACAATTGAAGTCTTTCATTCCGTTTTAAAGGTTTTTTTTTTCCTTTGAAGAATGCTGTCTTGAAACTAAGAAAGTTTTTCTGCAGTTCTTAGCTCTGATTAATTTTTTTTCTCTCCAAATCAGGGATCCTGCCCCCGTCTATTTGATTTATTATTTTTCTATTCAGAAATCTGACTTGAACACCTTACAATGCAATATTTACAGAACTGTCATAACTTTGTGATTTCTGCAATGTGGGCTGTATGATTTGTGCAAAATACATCGACATTATTTTTAAGGTTTCTTTTCCAACTGCAGAAACATAAAAGACTTTGATGTTTTGCAAAACATTACTGAAGCAATTATATTTTGTTGCTATTAATTTTTATTAAGGCAGAATAAACATTAAACTTTGAAACATTTCAAGTCAAAATATGCTTTAAATGTAGCAGTTCAATACTTGAATTATACAAAGGAATCTTGGAGGGGCAGTAGGGAATCTCAGCTCATGGTTTGCATATGGGCACAACACACTTCTCATTAATGTTAATTGGATTTATAAGTCTGCATCAAAGGAAGAATATAGGCTTAAAAGTAACTTTCAGTCATGTTCAGATCTTACTCCTTCTTTGGCATTTTGCACATTTTTTCTAGAGTTTTTCTCAAAACTCTGTTTTGAACAGAAGTTTACTGTGGATCATGATGATGCATCGTTTAATCAATTTATCAAGGTCAGCATAACTAGTCTACTTACATGGAGACCTCTGTTCTTTCCTAACAACATTCTGCATGTTCTGTTATGATTCACCTGAAGGAGTTTTCTGAATTACATTAAGAAATAAAAATATTTCTGCGCATTTTCCCTGAAACCTCTGCCACTCTAGTTTGATCAGAAGCAAAAGAATACAGATAGGTGGCTTCCTCAGCATCTTGTAGCCCAATATCCTATCCCCTGCACCTTTCTTATTTCAGTACTGGAGACTGGGAAAAGGTTTCAGTAATTAGTTCTTTTAACACCATAACTTAGTTATTTTAATGCATATTTCTTTAAGCGAATGATGTAAACCAGCAATGCATCTCACTGGGACTATAGTGAAGGCTCCATTTTATACCTCTCTATCTGTAATTACATGAGTGCATTATGAATCTGCAATAGTCAGGATTGTGTCACTATTTATATTGATATCTATTTATACACCTTGGGAAAGGAGAAACTGATTGTTCTCCTGATTCCAGGAGGAGAGTGAAACAATGGCACTTGCTGATGCTCCCTTTAGCTATCAGCAAACAGCTTCCCACTAATAATCGGTTGTACCGTGGCAGGGAGGATGAGAATTCTTTGCAGGCAACTGCTGACCCACAGCTGTAATTAGGGCTTTGCAAGCATCACACAATCCTGAAATGAGAGTAGGATAATGAGAAATAAAACCAAATCTGAACCCCCCCACCTCTCCCTTCTTCCCAGGCTCATCTTCACTTCTGAATTTTCTACGTTCTTCCCCCCAATGGTGCAAGAGGAAAGGGAATGGGGTCTCTGGTCAGTTCATCACATGTTGTCTTTTCCACTCCTTCCTCATTAGAGGGAGGACTCTCACACCCTTCCCCTGCTCCAGTGTGGGGGTCCCTCCCACATGAGACAGTCCTCCAACACTTTCTCCAACTAAGTACTTCGCACAGGCTGCAGTTCTTCATGAATTTCTCCAGCACAGTTCCATTTCCAGAGGGTGTAGTCCTTCAGGAACAAACAGCCAGAACGTGTGTCCCCCGTGGGGTCACAAGTCCACGAGGCCATAGGTTCTGCCAGGAGCCTGTTCTAGCATGGTCTTCTCATAGCATCACAGCCTGCTTTGGGCATGCACCTACTCTGGCATGGGGTCCTCCATGGGCTGCAGATGGATCTCCCACCATGAACCTCCATGGGCTGCAGGGACACAGCTGCCTCACCATGGTCTTCAACGCAGACTGCAGAGTAATCTCAGCTTTGTCTCCTGGAACACCTCCTGCCCTTCCTTCTGCACTGACCTTGGTGTCTGCAGGGCTGCTCCTCTCTCATATTCTCCCTCCTTCTTTCTCTAGCTGCAATTTCTCATGACTAATAACTTTTTTCCTTTTGATACATGCCTAACCAAGAGGCACTACCACCATCACTGATGGGTTCAGCCCTGGCCAGTGGCAGGTCCATCTTGGAGCCAACTGCATTGGCTCGATTGGACATAGGGGGAGCTTCTGGTATCTGCTCAATGAAGCCACTCCGTAGCCTCTTCACAGGGAGAAGCATCCCCAGAAAACACTTATACTAGTGGGCTATCCGGGGGTCTAAGTTTTGGTGAGTCTTTTAATCAGTGTGATTCCTTCTTTATTTATTTTTATAAAAAAACCCCTGGACTTCCAATGTATTTCTTGCAAAATATTCTCCTGAACTACAGACATTTGTTCAAAGAGAATAAGAAGAGAGTATATATAATGCATGATATTTGTTGTAGAATGCAGCACAATTATGCAAGTAGACATTAAAATAGTTACTGCATCATACAGTACTCTATTCCTTTGTTGGGGATTAGCAAAAGGATTAGACCTTCTTCCTTTCCATTGTAGATCTAGTTTTGATTAATTTATGCTTTCAGCATATCTAGAATGTAGTCAATCAAGGACTAAAGTCACTGTTTATTCGATTCATCCTGCATTCTTTATGTTCCATAATCAAGTGAATACACATCATACTTCTTTCCGACAGTCCTCCAAGTTGCTAAGCACCTTCTCTTGTTCTGATAACAATTGATCCTTGAGTCTTCGATGTCTTTGGGTCTCAGCCTTCCTTATAGCTTGTGCTTTAAAAGCTGAGTTGGTAGGACAACAGATTAAATTCACAGTTAGTGTTTGGACATCTTCTTGGCAAACTTCACTGTCATTGTAATTAATAATTCTCAAGTCTTGCTATATTAAATGCTCAGTTGCCAGAAGAGTTTCTATGGAATCAAATTTCTTTTTTTTTTGCATTGGTGAGACTTTCATTTTTTGTTTACTTACCATCCTAGTCACAAGGATTTTTTTAAAAAGTTAATATAAAAGTGTTTCATGTTAATCTGGCTAGCTGACTCATAGATATACATTTTTGCTTCTTCCCATCCCCTTAGAATTTCATATAAATTTAGATGTTTTTCACTTACATTTTAAAAAGAAGTACAATTCAGACACTGTGCAAAACAGTTTACACAGTTAGGACTGCAAGGTAGGGATCAGATAGGATAAGACCCTTGTATAAAGGGGAAGTACAGTGTTACGGTAAAGATGGCACAGATGTACACCTCAAGATCAAAAAGAAAAAAAAATATGATAGTAAAGGGAAAATTGTTGGCTTAATGACCATGAAGAATTCTTCCCAAAGTGCACCAGGGCATCTGTTGTATATTTGCCTATATTTATACTGACGGCTTTAGAGATATTTATGCGGGTGAGCATCTGTAGATGAGATGCTAGCAGGCAACTGCGAGGTGAAACAAGGGGGTGAGATGCTGGTACCACAGTTACACATTTAACATAGTAATAAACAATGTAGAAAATAAAAGTTTGTCAGATATTAGACAGCAGGATCTCCTCTCTCCCCATAGAACTTTGATAGCGTTTAGTTCCCAAACATTCCAATTTTTGCAGTACTCTAAAAAGCAACCATTGGGAAGATTCTGTCCATCTGTACAGAAGATATCAATGGCAATATTGGCTTTCTTTTTTTATGCTTATTATCAATTTTATTGGTGAAATATTAAAAAACTCTAAGTTATGAAATATCTTCCGAACATTAGATTCAGGCAGAAATGATGTTATTTTTATTTTTAAGATAAATAACAGTGTATCATTCTCTTGATATGATCTTCCATCTTGTCTTGTGGGAAAGGACGGGGGTTCAGCTCCTTTTTTAGGGATGACAGAAACTTTTATATAATTTCATCAAATACTTCTGCAGTCAACAGCACCTTCACTGCTGAAAACTGACCTTCATTTCTCTCATGGAACACCGTCATAAATCCATTTCACTGCTTGATATGGTTGGTTGAATTACAAATTATTGCCTTATTGCCTCTGATTTCAGGCAATGCTATGGACAGCCTAGGTGCCATATCTGGGCATCTCTGTCTCACGGGTGGTTGTCACAATAAATCCAGAATGATTAAATAGGTTATTTAAAGTATACAGGCCACTTTATGCATACTGACCTACAATATAATAATAAGGTAATAAAATGTAGTACAAGTTGAGCTTAAGACCTGTTTCCGTATCATGATATTGTTTAATGTGAACACATGTAAATGTTGTAAGAACGTGACCTACAGGTCTATTTCAACAGAATCTCTGCAAGAGCCAGTGCTGTGCTGCTGTCCTTGCTGTACTTTCTGGAGCACACCTACTGTTTGGGGTAGGGCTAATAATTTAAATTTTAAGGGCTTTTAATATCTTGAGTTGAATTCTATGTCACAGTTTCAAAAATAATGACATCATTACTGCCTTCTACTAAATTCTGTATATTTTTAGATTAACTTCTGATTAACATTTCCAATCCATGGGCTTTCCACTGCTTTTTCTTTATTTTGGATGTTCTCGTTTCAATGAGAGAAAACTCTGGTAGGAAAATCATAAACCATGTGATTTTGAAGATCAAAATTCTCTTCCCTGCATCACAACTTGCTGTAAGTATGACTTAGGCAAGTTTGTTTTTTGATTTCTTTCCCAGAAGAATTCATTATGTCAGTATTATTTCACTATACATGACTATTGCTCATATATACTCATTTTGCACATTCATTCAGACACCTTCGTATAGAAATGGTAGGATTATTTAAGACTAAAATGCTTTCCTGTGTCAAAATTACAATCGCAACTATATATGTAAAAGCATTTCTTATAGAAGGACTCTTTGTACTTACCCAGATGGTGGAGGATGTTTTTGGCAGGCCAAGAAACACTCTTAGTCTTGCTCTTTTTCTCATTAATTCTTCTCAGAGGCATACAAATTGGAAGACCTCTGCCTGCAGTATTTGCATTGCTTTGGCACACAGAAACTGCAGAATCAGACTGAAAACCTACTGAAAAAGGCCCTGAACACACAGCTATTGGAAAAGAACGTCCTGAGATTGGTTGGTCCTTATCTTGTGATTATCTAGTACATTTCACAGAACCTCTAGGAATGTTCAGTTAGAGTCTTCACAATCCTATGATATGGTTACAAGTAAGAGTTGAATGGAGATGTTCTGAACATTTTTAGTCAGATTTTTCATCTGAGTGAACCTTGCATTTCAACGACCCTGGATAAAAAAATCAAGATCTCATGTGCTGACAGCCTGTCCTTGTGTGAACAATCCTTTCTTTTTAAAGCCCTCTTAATTGTGCTGAAGATAAGACACCTGACAAGCTGCTGCCAGGAAATGCAGAAAGACTTTTGTTGGTTATTTGTTATTGCTGTTTCCTTAAATTATTTCTAAATGTACATAATGTATATGTAATGTACATAAATTTCACAGACTTCTTGCAAGAGATTTTTATGCATTCTTAAGAACATAATTGAAATATCACAGTCTTGTTAAAATGCTTGGTGAGCATTTTTAAATCCAGCTATTATACTTACAATATAATTTATATTGATCTTGGAGGGAAAAAACCCAGGTTCAAACTTATGAACTAAACTTCTATACTATTCAATACCTGTTCAATAGTTAAAAAGATTTTCTCCTAACTGTGGAAATTTTTTTACCCTTAATCGTACATAGCCCCACCCTGGACCTCCATGGGCTGCAGGGGCACAGCTGCCTCACTGTGATGTTCTCCACAGGCTGCAGGGGAATCTCTGCTCTGGCACCCGGAGCACCTCTTCTTCACCAGTGTCTGCCGAGTTGTTTCTCTCACCTATTCTCTCGACTGTCTTCAGCTGCAGTTGCATCCAGCCCTTATCCCACAGGTGCCACCACTGTCTCTGACAGGCTCAGCCTTGGCCATGGCAGGTCTATCTTGGAGCTGGCTGGCACTGGCTCCCTCAGACACAGGGGAATTTCCTGACAGCTGGTCACAGAATCCAGCCCATGCAAACCAAACACATTAATGTCTGACAAATTTAATATCAAAGTATTTAGTATCTGATGATTAAAGAAAAGAAAAAGAATTTGCCACATCTCTACACTTTATAATATATTTAAATAGAAGCTATAAAAAAACCTCTCCCTTTTCACTTTCCTGTCTCTCCCCAATAAAAATGCCTCGGTTCCTCAGGACTTTTGAAAGTTCTCCCTGTTTGTTTGGGTTTTTAAATTAATTTTTAAAATTTTAAATAAACCAGCAGATCTCTGATTAAATAAGCAATTATTTAACGAAAGCAGAAAGAATAGGACTGCTTAAAGACAATAAATCACAACCACCAAAAATACAAGCAAGCTTTATGGATTGATATCTGAGCTATGTTAATTGATGTACTCTCTAGTGGATTTTAAGAACACGCAGATAATTCTATCTAAAATGAAAGCATGTGTCATTATCTCCAAGAGTTCCCAGAAGCCCAGCAACGGTGCTAAATGACAGCACAGTGTGAATGTGAAGCAGCTGTGAATAGCTGTTTAATGCTATCACTCTAGGCAAACAACATAGCAAGAACCAGTTCGACTTAGAAAATGTCTATTGCATTTTCTGTTTATTTTTCTGTGTCATTAAAAAAAAAAGGTAGTAAAAACTCCAATCTCCTCACCTCTCTTCTTGCATCCTGGCATTACAAGGCCTTTGTCATGTGCAGTTTTCATGTTGCAGAAATAATTCATCTTGCTCTTTTACGTCTTGCTGACACAAGCATCAATGTGTGCTGCATTATTAAACCAGTTGTCTCACTTGACTGGACTTTAAGACAAAATTCTCTTGTAGCCAAGTGAAAAATACTTCACCTCAGAGGAGAAGACCTGTCCACTCGACTGTGTGTGAAATATGTGCTGGAATACGTGCAGCTGCTGAGACTGCCTAGCTGATGTTTCTTTGTGCTGCTGCGTTGTACTTGTGATGTCTACCAAAGCACTGGAAACCTTCCTGAGGTCAAACAAGTGCCATGGAAAGTAGAAAAGAGTTAAGTTTAGATGCTTGTCTGACAGATGCTTCTCTCTGAACTGATTTTCAAAGACATTGTCTATCTAAAAGCTCTCTTTTGTTGGCTGCTTTAGGCCGCTTTAACAGTTTTCGTGGTTGTCCTCAATGAAACATGGTGACAGGAGAAGGATGGAGCTCACCAGGGAACTAAGGAAGGGCTGAGGAGATTGCATAGAGCTAAGAGTCATCCCTCAGATGACTGAAACTATAGGAAGAGTGGGTAGTTGAGAGAGGGTGTGGTGTCATGTTGCTTAGGGCATGAGGGGTACTTACCCTCCGCTTCCAGCAAGTTATATATTGCTTCAAGCATTAGCTGAAAAACACAATGAAAGTTTCAGAGATAGGTAAAGATTTTGGAGACATATAAATTATTAATTTATATTATTCCCTTGACCACCACGAGTTTTACATCTGCCTGTTTGGGAAGGGTCACCTTTTGCCTACTTACTGAGTTCTTGCTCTTGAGCTTACTCAGAGGTTTGCATAAATATTTACAAGCTGACTTCTGCGTCCTCTTCATTTCATGTAGCATAGAAAAATAAAAGGAAGAATAAAACCTATTTTCCTTCATAATAAGTGCACTACAAGAAAATGAGGAGACACACTCTGCATATGGAATAGTAAATGTTCCTTCAAGAGATCTTATGGCAAGATAACATGAAGAGATAAATAAAGACCGAAGTACGACTTTTCCTTTTTTAATAGGCAGCTGGAGAATTGTTAATCTATTAGCATTGACAGACAGGTGAACATTTTCCTGCATGTAAGGACTTGAATAGTTTCCTCTGGCTTTAGATGGCACTGAAAGAATTGTCTGCATTTCTATGCTTTTTTGTTGTTGCTGCTCCACTGCTCCAGATATGGTATCTAGGAGCTAGTATGGTCCTGCCGTGACCAGAACTGCAGAGAAAAGAAAGCCTAAACCACAAGCACTGGCTCCCTACTTCGCTGTACTTCATCCTGCAACCCACGTGGAAGACAGATAAGACTCCTGATTTCTCACTGTTTTAGTGATAAGCTAATGTTACACATCTTCTGGTGAAAAACCTGCTAAACAGAAGGCAAATATTCTGCACGTGTATGTCAAGATTCATCCTGTCTCTGGAACTTAGAATTTTTATAGGGAAGCGGGTCCTTGGGTTATGCAGAAATAGAGAATCTCATCCCTGTCCTGCTTTGAATAAAGCTATGCTGAAGTTCTAGGTGGCACCAAGGAAGATGCATGTTTGGGTCAATGTCGAACTCAGTGGATTTTGGTTGTGAAGTATTAATAAAAACATGGAGTTTAAATGTCTCTCTTCAGCTTTCTCACTGTCATCCTTGGCCAGTAGACCCCTTGCCAATGATTGCAAGCTATGCTTTGAGGAGTAAAGTACCAAACACCACTGTACCACTCAAACAGGCTTGATAACATCACACTACTGGGACAAGTGAGGACAAGAGTACACTTGGATGCCCCTCCGAAAGCTGTTGTTTTAGGCAGGCATTGGCACTGCTTTCCACACAAGTGAATTCCTAAGCAGCATGTGCAGTTTCTGGTATTTCTCAGATATGGGATAGGATTTGTTTGACTTGCTGATGAGCTATTAAAAATCATTTTTTTATTTTTTCCTTTAGTAGGTTGTTAAATGTGAGATGGAATGTTGCATGGTCTTCAAGAGTGGAGATATGTTTAGGGCCTTCTATCCCTCCCCGTTTTCCCTCTTTTTGATTACTCTGCCTATATTGATGGGAGGTAAAAGCAAATGTTGATTCAATGGATCTGCCAGGCATTTAGCATGTGAACCTAGATAAAGAAACTAAATAGCTCTGCTAATCTGGGCAGATGAGGATTTCTTTCCACTCCCCTTATTCCATCTCATAACCTATCTTCTAAGTTGCCTTCAGCCAACAGTTATTTTCTTGCTTTCCCAAGTGTCTCTGTGGATGTTCTGTGTGCTCTGCTCTGGGTGTTGGCAGTAAAGAATTTACTCAGATTTTGCTCACTGAGCACCAGCTCCACGCAGCTATTAAAATCTGAGTCGGTTTCTGCTCTTAACTCCCTCCTGGTCTTATGGACAGTGGTCATACTGTGTAGACCACCAGAACACACTGGAAAAATATCCTGAAGTAATAAGCTGCTGAAAGATCAAACTCCTTCATTTTCCTAAACATTTAATTGAATGAATTTAGTTCTTCTTAGGGCCATTTTCATACTTATTCAGTCCTCAGAGCAGCAGGCAGCAGACAGCAGTTCAGTCTGCATTGTAAATTGGAACAGTTTCACAGCATATGGTCACTTGGAGGAAATAAACTCTCCATTGATAGCCCGACAGATCTCTTGAGCTAAATAATGTTAAATTTGACCTTGGTTAGCATTCTGCAAAATGGCTACAAAGAATGAATAACTTAAAAAAAGACTGGGCTCAAAAGTTAGTAGTCAATACTTTCTACTCTACCTGAAGGCTGGTTACAGGTGAAGTTCCCCAGGGTCTATTCGGGGATCTTGTTTATTTAATATCTTTATAAATTGCTTGGAAATGGAATGGAGCCCCATCAAATTTGCAGATGACACCAAAACAGAGGGTGAAGTTCATATGCTCGAGGGCTCCGTTGCCTTTCAGAACCAGACTGGACAAAGCCTCAAGTAGGGTCTGAATTCAATTATTATCTTGCTTTGAACAGGGCATCCCAAGGTCCTCTGCAGCCTGAATGATTCTGGCATTCAAATGGCATTTTCCCCAAAGGATGTTGATTATGACTCTATAAAAGGAAACCAGCAGTGTTGTGAGCTGTTTATCTCACACAGTTCCTTGCAGTTGCTTCTCAGGATGATTCAGAATGAGACCTTCGACCTGAGAAACCGATACTGAGTGCGTTTTCCTCAGGAGCTGGGGACGCTGTCAGCTGTAGTCCCACATTGAACTTACAGTTTTGGTAAGGTGCCTCACTTGATTCTTTCTTTTTAAAAGTTGTGTTAGACTTGGGATTGATTATGATGACTGGGAAGTTAATGTCAAGTAATTTTAAATGCTGACAAATATGTGTCTTTAAATTGTTATTTCTGTTAAGAAATGTGGGCAGGTTTTTGGCCTGTGACAAAGACAGAGCATCTCTGAGAACACTGCCAGCTGGCAACCCTTTCTGAATATTTTCAGAATGAGCATAATAAAAGAAAACTAAATAATTCACGTGAAAGTTATGATGCTGTACCATCATTTGGGTAAACAGTTGCTAACACAAATGGCAGAGCAGGTATGAGTTCCCTGCTGTCTACCTGCAGTTAGAATTGAGTGAGTAGCAGAAGTTTCAAAGACTATTGATTTGATAATATTCATTTCTATGTTGTGTTCCCTGGATAAGAAGAGTGGAAAACTCTTTGTGTACTTACTAGCCTGAATAACTTAAAAATAATTTTGCTTTCCTATAATAATGACCATACATATTTGCATCTCAGATCCTGTTAGAAGCTACTTAGCATAGAGAAGAATAACTTCTAATAATTAAGAGAAACACTGATGCGAATCTAAAAGAAAAATAATTGTGACAAAGTGTTTGTTTAATTTAGGTTCTCTACCCGCTTAGGAGAGAATTTGACTGTGATATGGTGTGTCAGGGGGGTGAACTTTTGATAGCTGGGGTACTTAACTAATGGAACAATTTACACGAGTGTGAAGAATGATTGTCTGTTATCCCAAGACGTACAAAATAAAAAGTTATTCTGAAAAGTGTTGTACCATAGAATTCATTTAAAAATGATCCAAGTAGAGAATGGCTGGTATTCTGCGGGATGTCGTGCTGTCTGATCAGACAGACAACCTATTGCCTTCTGTCCTTTGTACTGTGCATCAAAAGTACTTATGAAAAATAAATGAACTACTGCAATGTTGAAT
Organism: Mohoua ochrocephala; assembly: GCA_013398855.1. NCBI lineage: Eukaryota > Metazoa > Chordata > Aves > Passeriformes > Acanthizidae > Mohoua > Mohoua ochrocephala. The sequence continues at coordinate 61,541 of VZTA01016268.1, read as the reverse complement.
AGAAGTTAATTGTACAGTGAGGTATCTCCCATGGCTACCTCTAAAGGGAGAACCAGCACATATTGTGTTAACATGAGTAAGAAAATATCATTGGAGCACCATAACTCACTCCAGGTTCTTTAGGTTCTTTCCAGCTAACAGATGCTAGCCAGAGAAATACCATGTGCTTTTCAAAAGGAAGACAGTCTGAAGATTAGGAAGACTTTTATAAGCTTAGGCCAAGAATAATTTACAATGTGTTACTTGCTTGACTGATGTATGTTATAGGAAGCTGTGATCTGAGCCTACTCCTGTTGTATCAGTATTCTGATTGCAAAAAATGGTTGTCTTGCATTTGATGAGTGTTCCACTTAAATTTACATCAGAGGCTTTAGCACTGGGCCTATGTTGTACACAATACTGCTGAAAAGTGTTGGTTCAAATTAGGACGTGTCTTATCCCTGTTTAACACTGGTTTTCAGTATGACACCGATGGAAATAGTATACAGGCACTGATGTCAGAAAAATAAAACTGGTTATAGTGAGCTCTGTGGCAAAATGTCCCTAACATAGAGTCGTTCTGAGCCACTACTTTCTTGTTTACAAGCTCATCCTGCGCCACTGTTTTGACAGAGAAAGCATGACGAGGTGTAGGGCAAAAGGAGGTAAGGGTAAGTGTGATTATATACACTTTGGAGCTCAGTTTTTTTTGCATTTGGTAAGTCTCCTGGTGTCTGTTGAAATGTCTGTCCTGCCTGTGTTGAAGTTACGGAGGATCTCACGGTTAGCAGAGGTGCAGCCCAAGCAAGGTCTAGTCTGCTAAATCTGGCTGTTTTCCCAGGTGTTTTTTACAGGTTTGACCTACAGTTCTGATTAAAAATATAATTTGTGATTTTTAGTACCACAGGGAAAGAGACTTTTGTGTAATAGTGTCTTTTGAGCTGTATGTCTGGTTATTTGGTTTAGTTGTGGTATTGTTTTGGTTTTGTTAATTTGGTTTTCATTTTGCTTCTTCCTCCAGTGGTCTTGGATGACAGATCTTGTGGATTGGATGGACCTCCAGTCCAGTATTTCATATCTGTTTGAAACAACTGAAGAACCTCAGATTTAGATCTTTCTAGTACAGAGATACTTAACAGACCGAAGTGGAAAAGGATTTTGAACTTAATTAAAATAAACACGTGTAAGAAGTTGTGACAAAGAAAGAGGTTTTCTGTTTCCGTATAGCTATAGTAAAAACATCTATAGGGAGTTACTAAATTGTATATAGGCATGTGTCAAGACAGTACTTGACATAATGAAATGGGACCTACAGACACCATGGATGTTTGTTATAAGTTTCTTAGTTGTGCTCTTTATTTTGCCTGTGTTGCATGCATACAGGGCCTAGTAACGATTTCTTTCTAATAATGGATATAAAACTACAGGGATGGTGACATTCCACTACGTGTCAGCAGTGTTTCGAGGATCCAAACAGTATCATTTTTCACCTTCTAAAATTTTCTGCTTGTTTATTACACATTTAAATGACTTAAGTTGGTAGTATTAGCTCAGTGTGAAACTAGGAAAAGTGACTTTAGCACTTAGATGAGTGTACTTTCATGCAGTTGCTGAGACTATAAAAATGATAATATGGTGTAGCAGGAAAATTTTGAATAAATTATTTTTTTTCAATACATTCTGTATCTTCTTACTAAAGAGACCAAATAGTCAACAAAAAAAAATTTTAGAAGGTTTCTGCAAATTGAGACAGTTAATACTGGAGAAGGAACAAATCCCATCATACATTTATGTGAATAATAAATAAAAGGTAATGGTCCATTATCACAAATACACTTTGAGAACAGAGAATGTTTTATTAGTTTTACCTTGTTATGTTATTATAGCTTTCTTTTGTGAAGGCCATTCAAGCATGTAACCACTGGTGGCTTTATAAAAGACAATAAAGTTTATTAGTATAATAATGGGCAATGAATAATACTTTAGAAATAGCAAATAGGCTGTAAAAAATTGGATAAGGTCAAAACTGTGTTATCAAAAGCGATTGTGTCTTCTCTAAAAGAAAAGGGGCCTTTGCAGTCCAGTCTTCTTACCTAGCACAGTGTTTAATGGGTGAAAAAAGTAAAAAAGCTAGACAAATTACACTCAATAAAAAAAATAAAGAAATGGCATTTGGGTTATTATTCTGTAGGGGTTTGCTTGTGACTTTGTTTCTGTGTTTGATGGCTTTTTCTCATATCCCTGAAAGTAGTCTAAAACATTTTATGTTTTATGAGGACCAGACAAACAACATTTTTGACACACTCAAAATATGTTAGCAGCTTTCCTCTTGAGTGTTTCACATTCTTTCACTTGATTCCTTGCTCAATATGAAGCAAGTGCACCATACTCAATGAACTGCATTCTGTAAGACTGGATTCTATCATTCCTTTTTTTTCTGTGGTGAGGTGACTTTGAAGTTAGTGTTAACTCCATCCAGGTGAGAATTCCATGATTTTTGAAGTAGTGTCAGGTCTCACAAAGAATGTGTTATCTCTCAATTTCTTTTTCTCCCTCCATGTGGAAAAGCTTTCATAGAATGCGAAAGAGATCTACAGTGGCCAGACTTAGCAAATGAGTATGAGGGGGCAGCAGCAGAATGCATCTTCACTTCTTCACTTCTCTCAGAGTCTCACCTCAGTGACCTGTTTTCAGTAGCTTATCTTGTCCTGTGTTATGGTATCCTACAACTTGCCAGATTTCACACGTAGACTAACTGTACTTACTACACTTCCCTTTCTTCTGACATGTCATGCTGTGGATGCTTTTTGCAAGAGGCTCTTTAATGGATTTCTTGCACCAGTAGGTTTTGCTGTTGTATCGTGCGTTGTCACTTCACTGCTGCATACACGGTTCTGTTTTAAAGCAGTCAGTTTATAAAAACTCTATCCCTTACATAAGTAGGAACAGTGTTAATTGAAACAGTAGCAACAGATGAATGCTAAAATCATTATTTTGTTAAAACCGTAAAATAGATACTATACACTTTGGAAAACAGAGGGAAGAACATGGTAACAACTCCCGACTTCTATCCGAGCTGCATTGTGAAACGGAAGATGTCGTGGTGGGGGGCCCTTGGTGACATGCCAATAGCTAGTTCAGCAGTTTCTCTTGGCTCAGTTCTTCTCCCAGTATTTAAGTATCTAACAGTTTATGCCAGATGTGCAGGTGTCCTTAGAGTGGGAGCCTCTTTCACCCTGTTACCATTGTTCCATGCAGTGTCTTGACAGTTTGAGACCTGTTCTCTCTTTTATTACCTAGCATAAAAGAAGCAAAGTAAGAATTATGTGGCAACTAGGATGTGTTGCATCCTTTTAGGATGAAGATATTTTAATATTTTCCAGAACATTTCAGCTGTCATGATGGTATTGAGACCTGATGGTTCCTGTTAAATGAAGTACTATATAAAACATCATTAGTGTTGTCGACAGTTTCAGGGGAATGGTAGAAGAATTCTGTGGTAAAACAGTTCTTTTTGATTACTTTTTTTTTCTGATAAGTTTCTCAACACCAAAAATTAAGTCTGTACTTCAACTCCCAGTTTGGATAGCAGTAGCACGTCTGCCCCCCTTACTGATCTGTTGTATAAATACACTGGATACCACGAGGCAGTCAAACAGTGCTGTTTGAAAAATAAGTGGCTGACTGGTTCATTGTTTTTTTTTGTTCCCTTGGCAAAATGAGAGGCTGAGATCTTTTTGGTTTCTCGGAGTGCAGCTCTGCAATGCCTTGAGATGGAATAAATATCCAGCAGTAGAAGAAGCTAGCAAGTAAGACAGAGGGAGATTTGTCTCTGAAGCACCTGAAAGTTGTGGTGGAACAGAGAGCTGACCTCAATAAAGATATAATGGAAATAATGCAATATGTTCTCATGCCGTAAGCTTTATTTAAATAGGGGGGAAAATCAACAAAACCTGAAAGTTCATTGATACAGTAAAGCAAAACTTAATCCTATATTTTAATCTCATTTTGATGAATACTTCTATTAAAAAGACTGTTGTGGGTTTTCTACTGGTCATGTACAAGCTTTCATAAAAAATGTATGCAAATTATAATGAAAACACAACTAGATTTCAACCTGTTTCATTAGCAGCCCAGCTCCTGGGAACATTTGACCTAGATCTGCCTACTAATACACAAACTTCATAATGATTCAAGACAAATTTTCATAATGGATGATGTTCACTTTTGCACTGAGGCCTGAACACCACCTGTATCCATCTTAAACTCTGTCTTTCCAGACTTAAACAGTGTTTGATTCAACTCCTGGTGCCTGAAGTTGATTCTTTTCTATGGAGCTGAATTTTTTTGATGTGAAGAAAGCTGGTGGGATTTTTTTGTTTAGTTGTGGGATTCCCTTTGTTGTTTTTGGTTTGTTTGTGGAGTTTTTTTTCTTTCCTGTTTGATAAAGATGCAGTAAATTTTCCATAGTGTGTACCTAGAATTTCTAATAAATAGGGGTTGGGAATGAGAAAAACTTGAACAGATGTTTAGAGATTTGTGTGAACTAAGCTTTTTCAGCCAAACCGTATTCACAACTGGAGATGAAAAATCTGCTGTGTGGACCTGAACGAATAAGCACATATGAATGAACAAACATGCATGGAAACACATGGCAAGGCTGTTTATCACCTATGGAGAGACACTTGTCCTGATGGAAATTCCCTCCCGGGTACAAAATTGGGTAGGTGGATGCACTCCAGCTATCCACAGTAGCACTTTGGGAATTAGGTTGAGATGGTAAACACTTTAGAAAGAGCTGATTTAAAATTCTTCTGACTTTGTTGTCTGTGGGAGTAGCACACTGTCTACACATAGGCTGACTGACTGGCAGTCAGGGAGAGGCTTGGTAATAAAAATAAAAGATAATGAAAAATGCATGGGTAACTGGCACAAAACATAGAGCTGGGGGAGGGCCTCTGTTGTGTGTGCTGGCACCAGAGTGCTGCTTCATTACTGCAGTATCTGCAAGTGGAGAGAAATTTCAGGTCTGGCATCTTACAAATGTTTTTAATGAATGCCCGTGAAAAAAGTGAGTCCAGAGTTAGTGTTCATCTGTCTTCCTGTCTCAAAGACAGTTCGAATTTGATGTCAGTTTCATGGCAGTGGAACTAAGGAATTTCCTAAAAGTAATGAGTTCCAAGTCAGGAATTTTTTGAGGGAGATCTGGAGGAAGGCTGTGTTGTGTACAGTGGGGTTCATTCTGTAGATCTTCGGTTTGGGGAAAAAGGGTCTTATTGGACTATTATTGTGGCAATTTCATGAACCACAGGATCCATGATTTATGTTGAAAGCTATCATGGGGAACAAATAAGCAAGAAAAAACCTGTATCCAAAATATATGTACATATCATGAGGGAAAAGAATGAAGATTTAAAGAAGGGAAGGTGGCGGATTCTAAATAAATTTAGAAATAGCTGGAGAGCTGGTGAAATGGAAAGATATGAAGGCTGTCTTAGAAATGTGATGTATGCAATAGAGCTCTAATGCCAAAAGAGATATCAGAGAGCTCCAAGTCCAAACAATGGAGAAGAGTAAGCTTGTGTACACATAAGTGAAATCTTATGGAATACGAGAACTAGCGACAAATGAACAATTTTTTTCCTGCGTAGGCTGTATCACAGCCAGTGAGTAGTTTTACAGTTTAATTTGCTGTTGCCTTCTTTGTGTTTTCATGTCTTCATGTGTTTTTCTTAGAATTGTAGAATAATTGGACAATTCAGGCTGAAAAGGATCCCTGGCAGTCACCTATCTTTGTCGGAAGCAGGTTAGTCTAGATCAGACTTCTCTAGGCTTGTCCATCCATTTTCTGAGTGGTATCTCCAAGGATGGAGATCATGAATCTTTTGTGGACAACCTGGTCTAGTATTTGACCACACTTCTGCTGGAAGAGTTCTTCCTTACATGTAAATAGAATTTCCTGTTTTCTAGCCGGTTTCCTTTGTGTCTTTTCCTATCACTGGGCACTTCAAAAAGAATTTGCCTCTGTCCTTTCTGCATCCTTCTATTCAATATTTTTTGGTGGTTAAGAGCTCCCTTTATCCTTCTCAAGGCTGAACAAACCCAGTTGTCTTGCCCTCTCCTCATAATTATTGCAGGTCTTTGTCCAGGTTTGTGAAGTTTGGACAGATAAGGTGTGACAAAGACAGAGTGCACTACAGCCCAAGCTACCAGGTTTGTCCTGAGTTCAACCTTTCCTAAGTGTAGCAGAGTCAATTTCCAGCCAAAGCTCAAAAGAAGTAAACAGAAACACGAAGAGTAGTCTATTCCTCTGCCCTTTTCCTTCCTGTTATGACATTGCTTTGGCACTGTTTAATTTAATAATATAGACATACTCGAGGACTGTCCCCAGAAACACAGCTTAAAAGTATGTTCTGTTATACTGCCAGAACTGTCCCTAGAAAGCTTTGGGCCTTTATGATCTCGAATATTTGCCATGAAACAACTGTTCAGAAGTTAGCCTGGGTCAGGAGCCACCATCAATAGCTAGTCAAGACGCCATTACAGATCTTGGAATAGTGTTTGACAGGAACACGGGCTGTTCCCTGCCAGTTGGCCACAGGGCTAGTGAATGGTCCCACATACAAATAATTTGTTGATGGAGCTGTGACTCTAGGCTTGACACTGCTACAGCAATTGAAGGTACCTTCAGTTCAGTGTCAGCAATCTCTGCTGAAAAGGCATTGAAAGAGGGTAGTGAACTGGAGCATGTGGGAGTTGAGTGAAATTGAATGGGTAATACCAGGAAGGTATGCTTTGAAGAGAAGTACATAAATCTTTCTTTAGGCTTCTTTTAATGTCCGTTTTTTTTTCCCACCAGAAAATTCCTTAAACTGAGGAGGAGGCAAGCAAAGGAAAGACAGGGACATCTGAACATTTAAGAGATTTCACGTTTCAGGGGATTTATAGCTTTCAACTAAAACTTTTTTCCTTGCAATTGCCTCGTTGGCCGCTAGGTTACGTTGTTTTTGTATTTCAGCACAATTTCATGAAAAATCATGCACGTCAGGCAGAATAATCTTGATTCTCAAAATGCACAAGGGAAAAACAATCTGTGTCTGATTTGCTGATGTTTTTTCCCTCTACATTCAGATAATACTGAAATATTGAGAGTATGTGTAACAGAGCATTCTAAAACCCAGGCACTGGTTATGGAACCACCTTACATTCTATGTGCAAAGAAAGGATTCTGGAAATACTATGAGAAACAAGAAAATATCAAGCATATATCAGAGTTGATTTGGTATCCATCAGACCTGATGGCTTACCCTGCTTGGAGCAAGAGGTTAAACTGGGGATCTTCTGAGGTCCCTTCCACCCGAATGATTCTGTGATTATCATAATTATTAGCTGCAGCCAAGTTCACACAAATAGTGTAACAAAGGGAAATGACATATCACTTGGGAGCTGATTTTATGAGCTGTCTTCAAGTGCTAAGTGCTCTTAACTCTTATTGATTTTGACAGGTGGTGAGATAACTCTGCAAGTTCATAGAATCACAGAATCATAGGATGGTTTGGGTTGGAAGGGACCTTTAAAGGTTATCTAGTCCAACCTTGCCCTGCAATGAGCAGGGACACCTCCAACTAGATCAAGTTGCTCAGGGCCCTGGCCAGCCTGACCTTGAATGTTTCCAGGGATGGGGCATCCACCGCCTCACTGGGCAACCTGCTCCAGCGTTTCACCACCCTCAGCATAAAAAAATTCTTTCTTATATCTAGTCTAAATCTACCCAATTTAAGTTTAAAACTATTACTTCTCGTCCTATCGCAACAGGCCCTGCTAAAATGTTTGTCCCCATCTTTCCTTAAAGCCCCTTCTAAGTACTAGAAAGTTGCTAAAATGTTACCCCTGAGCCTTCTCTTCCCCAGGCTGAAAAACCCCAACTTTCTCAGCCTTTCTTCACAGAAGTGTTCCATTTTTGTGATAATGTTTGTGGCCTTTCTCTGGACAGCCTCAATTCAGTAGACATTTAATTCATGAAGTATTCTTCCTCTAATTTCAGTGTGTGTCTAAAATTGCACTAAGTATAATGAAGAGGTATCAAACTCTCCAACTAAGGATTTTCCTAAAAGCAGTCCCAGCTGTGGTAAATGGAGAGCCTTCAGACTGAATATGGGAAAAAGTTACTGATGGGCGTTTAATTCTCCGTGAATCACCAAGCTGGGGACGCAGTGGGTTAATAGAGATGATATAGTTATATAAAATATATATATCACGGGTAGGTAGCACCTGATTACCATAGACAAATCTGGCTTTTCTGTACTTGCTAGGTCTTTAGACAGAGATTGAGGCATCTGAGAACCAGAAGTTTTTGCTACTTACAGCCTTGTTGACAGAACAGATAACAAAACCTACCCAGAGGGAATTTTTCCTCAAATATCCAGTGACATTTTGACTCAGAGCCATTTACAAGCTTCTTGTGGTTTAACTGCAGCCAGCAGCCAAGCCCTACACAGCCACTTGCTCTCTCCCACACCAGCAGGATCGGGGAGAAAGTTGGGAGGGTAAAAGCTGGAAAAGTCATGAGTTGAGATAAAGACAGTTTGATAGGGAAAGCAAAAGCCATGCACACAAGCAAAGCAAAACAAGGAATTAAGTCATTGCTTCCCATGGGCAGGCAGGTGGTCAGCCATCCCTAGGAGAGCAGGGCCACATTACACGTAACAGTGACTAGAGAAGACAAATGCCACCACTTCAAATGTCCCTCCCTCTTCCTTTTTCTTCCTCCCAGTTTATATACTGAGTATGATGTCCCTCTGGTCAGTTTGGGTCCCCTGTCCTGGCTGTGTCTCCTCCACCCTCCCATGCACCCCCAACTTCCTTGCCAGCTTGGCAGCACAAAAAGGAGAAAAGGCCTTTGCTCTGTATAAGCCCTGCTCAGCAATAACAAAGACATCTCTGTATTATCGGCTCTGTGTTCAGCACAAATCCAAAACATAGCCCTGTAGTAGCCACTGTGAAGACAACTAGTTCTACCACAGCTGAAACCAGCACAAAGCTGAACCACAGAAAACCTATGCAAAATATCCTGCTTAGCATACGTGTCAAAAATAGTAATTTTAATTAGTAAGGAATAAAACAAAACACGGAGTTCAATGGCTTCAGGAATGTCACACAAAGTTGTTCTCACAGAGGCTATAGGTTGGCAGCACATCGTTCAGTGGTGTCACGGTCCACTTTCCTTCTTCAGGTTAATTATTCCCGATACTCTTCCTTCTCTTCCCACTTTTGCACCTACCACAATTCGTGCAGCTGGAGTGAGCTGTATCAGATGATGATCAGTTAAAACCTTTTTCCTGAGTTATTTTTAACCTAGCCAGTTCTCTGATTCACTGCTCAGCTGCACAGTACAGGTACAACTGCATGGGCAGTGCTGAGATAAGGTACGAGCATGTCATCAGAGGGGGAAAAGGTGAAGCCATTAAAGCAGAGATACTTTACAGCAAAAAAAAATCTTGTTGAATGACAGCCTGAAAATGTGGTTCGATGGAGGTTTAAAGCAAACTGAAGCAGAGCTTGGATGGTTCTAATGTTTTTTTTAACAGCAAAGAAGTGTAACTCAGCTTGTGGCACGAGTTTATTCTGGTGGCTCATGGTGCAGTCATGCAAGGGAGGAGGAGGAATGCTCTGCTGGGGAACAGATGTTATCAGGATAAGCTCCTATGGAACCATGCCTTTTGTCATCAAAGTCATCAGGAGGATTTACAGGCTGGTGAAGTATGGGATATATCACTTCTCCCATCCAAAGGGTTGACACAGTCCTTACTTAAGAGGGCGAAATTAAAAATTGTCTCATGTTTCAGACTGAGGTAAGTGTAACCTCTGATTAGGTAGATTCAGATCAGTAAGAGGTATTTCAGCTACTGAACAAACTGCTCATCTCCTCAGCACATTGGTCCAGTTTGTCCTCAGGAGAAATGGGGATGCATAAAAACTTGTATGTGCAGTTTTAGAAGCTGGTATCACAGGTGCTAGAAAAGAATGAAGTATCTTTCAGTAACCACCCATAACCAGTGCAGAAGAGATAGCAAATCTGATTATGCAAGTCAATAAACCAAGGTATGCATCCCAAAAAACTTCTGGCACTTAGTTAAGTCCAGCTGGACACTAATAGCTTGAAAAAATGAAAAGCCTCATTTCCTTCCAGGAAATAAGACTGAGCTGTCTCATTTGTTATCACTGAGCAGGAAGTTTTGACTGAATTTGAGGCTACAATTCATTTTGCCATTAAAAAAATTGCGAGTGTTTGGGGTGGTGGTATCAGAAGCCCCTAGGTTCTGATTCTACAGCAGCCAGCAAACAGCCTCATAGGGAAAATCCGATTTTTGAAAGATTTGATACACCAGATGCATTACTACAGTTGTTTGGTTTCAGCAAATTAGCATCCTCCAAAGGAAAACCATTGATTCAGAACATTGCCAGCTACCACTAATTAATGAAACACTGTCTTCAGAGCTAATATTTGCACCTTTAAAGGGAGGTTATCATACCTGAAATGGTTCAGGAAAGAGCTATACAAATTAGTTAAGGTCTGAAGTACTCTGCTTATCACAGGAGATTTAAACTCACTCTGACATGGGAACAAGGGGTCCAAGAGATGTTTTGCTATAAAAGTACGTACATAAGGAAGAAGTCTGAAGCAGATGCTTTTTTTAATTTAGCAGACAAAGCAAGTTATTGGACACTGAAGTGAGATAAATTCAAACTAGGAACAAGATGTGACTTTTTTTTAACAGGCTGAGTAATAAATCACTGAGCAGCTTAATTTTCTCCATCATTTATGTCCTATTAAGACTGGATCTGCTCCTGATTGATGTTCTTGCACATCCACTAATACATTAGAAATACCTCAAAAGGAAGGAAGATCTCCCCCTTCCCCCACTCCCTGTGCCCAAAGCCAGCACTGTTCCTCGAATGGACTGTTTGCTGTGACAGGACTTTTTTTGTTGGGCCTGCTCATTTCACAGCTGACAGCTCTGGGTTGGGAAGTGAACTGAACTGCTGCTGCTTTGCTAGCACAAGAGACTGGGCTTGCTCCTCTGCAGCACTGGGCTGGCTGTGGTAACGTGCTGTGTAGCATATGCTAAGTACCGAGCTGGAACTCTTTGCACGTTCATTCGCTTTCTAGGATAAAAGTCAAAGGAAGAGCTTGGCTTTGGGTTACTTCTTATTCCAAATGGTATCATTGTATACTACAGCTTAGCCTTAAAAGCTGATAGGGAGGGACAGTATTAAGACAGAGGTGAAACAGAGAATAGAACCAGTCTTGCCTTCTTGCATGGCAAATGATGTTTTGGTGTACACAAAATTACTAGATGTTAGAAATCTGTCACCTTCTGTAAGTTTTGCTGACTTACCGTAGATGAGGAACTGTCCCTTTTGTTTGTGTGTATTTGCTTTTGTGATGTGCAATCTCACTAGAAAAAAAAATTGGAAAAGCAACATGCCTGAAAAGTACATTTACAACTGTGTATCAGGTTAGGTGAAAAGACTGAATGGCTGAGGCATGAGAGACCAATGGAAGGAAACTAGTCTTATTTAAACCTCTATTAATATTTTCAGAACTTGCAGCCTCTTAATGAAACATCCAGGGAATAAATTAAAAGCAATAAGAGAAAGACCACAAAGTAGCAGTAGTCTTTCCAGAATAACATTCATCCAGGACACTGCTGGCTGAAACTTGCGGGACATATGGGAATATATTTAGTCAGTGAAAAAATATTGAAAAACAATAAAGATCCTCAACTGACTTGAAAAAGGGAATGGGTTGCAAATTAGATTCGACTTTTCAAATACCTTGTAGAATCATAGTGTCATTTAGGTTGAAAGAGACCTCTAAGACCATCAAGTCTAACCATTAACCCAGCCCTGCCAAGCCCACCACTAAACCATGTCCCAAAGCATCACATCTACACACTTTTTGAACACTTACAGGGGTGGTGATTCCACCACTCCTGTATACAGCCTATTCCAATGCTTGACAACCCTTTCCGTGAAGAAATTTTTCCTCATATCCAATCTAAACCTCCCCTGCTATTTTCTCTCATCCAGTTGCTTGCTACCTGGGAGAAGAGACCCACCCTCGCCTCACCACAACTTTCATGTAGCTCAAGAAAGGGACAAGGTCTCCCCTGAGCCTCCTTTTTCCCAGGCTGAACACCCTCAGCTCCCTCAGCTGCTCCTCACAGGACTTGTGCTCCAGACCTTTCACCAGCTCTGTTGCCCTTCTCTGGACATGTGCCAGTACCTCAACATCCTTCCTGATTTGAGTGGCCCAGAACTGGACACAGGATTTGAGGTGTGGCCTCATCAGTGCCCAGTACAGGGGGACAATCACTGCCCTGGTCCTGCTGGCCACACTATTCCTGATTTAACCCAGGATGCCACTGGCCCTCTTGGCCACCTGGGCACACATTGGCTCATGTTCCGTCACTGTCAACCAGCATTCCCAGGTCCTTTTCCGCTGGGCAGCTTTCCAGCCACTCTGCCTCAGCCTGTAGCGCTGCCTGGGGTTGTTGTGACCCAAGTGCAGAACCCAGCATTTGGACTTATTGAACCTCACACAATTGGCCTTGGCCCATCAATCCGGCCTGTCCAGATCCCTTTGCAGAGTCTTTCCACTCTTCAGCAGATCAACACTTCTGCCCAACTTAGTGTCATCTGCAAATTGACAGAGGGTGCACTCAATCCCCTTGTCTAGGTTGTCGATATCGAACAGGCCTGGCCTCAATACTGAGCCCTGGGGAACATCACTGGTGACCAGCCACCAGCTGGATGTAACTCCATCCACCACCACTCTCTGAGCTTGGCCATCCAGCCAATTTATTATGTAGTAAACAATGTGCCTGTCCAAGTCATAACTAGCCTGTTACTCGAGGAGAATGTTGTGGAAAACTGTCAAAGACTTTGCTAAAGTCCAGGTAGACACATCCACAGCCTTTCCCTCATCCACTAAGTGGGTCACCTGGTCATAGAAGAAGGTCAAGTTGGTCAAGCAGGATATACCTTTCATAAACCCATGATGGCTGGGCCTGATCCCCTCATTGTCCTTTATGTGCCCTGTTATGGGACTCAAGCTGATCTCTTCCCTGGCCTTCCCTGGCATTGAGGTCAGGATGACAGGGCTGTAATTCCTTGGATCCTCCTTCTGCTCTTGTCACTTTTACTGACCTCCGGTCATCTCGGACCCTCACAGTGAACCATAACTGCTGGTAAATGATGGAAAGTGTCTCGGTGAGCACTTCTGCCACTGCACTCAGTACACGTGGGTGTGTGCCATCCAGCCCCATGGACTTGTGCAGGTCTAAGTGGCAAAGCAGATAATTTCTGCTTGGATTACGGGGGCTTCATTCTGCTCCCTGTCCCTGTCTTCCAGCTCAGAGGGCTGGACACTGGAGAACAACTGGCCTTACTATTAAGGACTGAGGCAAAGAAAGCATTAGGTACCTCAGCATTTCCCTCATTCTTTGTCATATTTCCCCTTGCATCCAGTAAAGGATGGAGATTGCCCTTAGCCCTCCTTTTGTTGCCAATGTATTTATAGAAACATTTGTATTATCTTTTACAGCAGTTGCCAGATTTAGTTCTACTTGGACTTCGGAACTTATAATTTTCTCCCTGCACAACCTCACAACATCCTTGTAGTCCTCCTGAGTTTTCTGTCCCTTCTTCCAAAGGTCATACACTCTTTTTTTTCCCCTGAGTTCCAGCCAAAGCTCTGTTCAGCCAGGCTGATCTTCTTCCCCAAAGCTCATCTTTTGGCACAAGAGGATGGACTGATACTGCACCTTCAAGATTTCTTTCTTGCAGACTGTCCAGACGTCCTGGACCCCTTCACTCCACAGGACTCCCTCATGATGGAGCCTCTCAACCAGTCTCCTCAACAGGCCAAAATCTGCCCTCTTGAAGTCCAAGGTGGCAGTTCTGCTGACCCCCATCCTTACTTCTCCGAGGATCAAAAACTATAATTTCATGATTGCTATAGGGTTTTTTGCTTTCAGATTGTCAGATTGAGTTATTTTATGTATAATTCTAATAATGATTATTTTTTTTCCCCATCCACTCTCCATTCTTCTTTTGACGAAGATAAGACACTTCTCAGAGCCTTGAATTTCAGGCAGATTTTTCACTGGCCATTATGTCTTCCATTTAGTTCTTTCTATATTTTCAGGAAGGTATATCTAAATTTGTAATGTCGCATGTGGTATTTTGTTTGCTGAAGGCAATCATTCTCATGATGAATTTGTATGTGTGGGATGAAAATATGCACATCAGCCTCATCAAGTATTCCATTAAAATTGGACTACAGAGCTCAGTGACACACAGCAAGATGCGGTGGTGAATTTATGTTGAATTGCACAAATATTTGGATTTAGATGCATGTTGGCAAGCAGTCAATTAATTTTACAACTGAAAGCCTCTCTGTACTAAAGAAATAGGAAAGGATCTCTCCTCTCAATATACTGGGGGAAAAATTATGCAGTGAACCTGCTAAAGTGAAAATGTTTTTTCATCTAGTCCAAAGAATGTGAGAAGTGGCTAGGGAATAGCAGCGCTATTTTATAGAAGCTGATTGGATTTCAAAATTTGTTTTTATTCCATGTTAGAATTAAAAACCTTTCAGTTTTTTTGAGAAGAAAATGGCACTTAAAGTGGCATTTAAAAACTTTTTTTAAAAGTAACGCAGGTCAGGTTTTGTCTTGTTTCCTCAGAATTTGAATCACATAAACTTACGGCTCACAACTTTTTGAAACAGATTTGTCAACTTTCCACATTCCTAAAATGTTCTAGTAGCTCTACTATGTAGGTGTTTAGTTAAATGCACCTTTTTCACATGGATATTCCAAGGAGACTTCAAGCATTCACTTAAAAGGAGGGGCCCCTCTTCTGTTGTGTGTTTTTCAGAGACTGTCAACTTGAGAAAAAGCAACAACCAGATCTACAAATAGAAATAGAATGGAAATAAGATACAGTGATGACCTAAGACATCAAATTGAAAATTGATTCTTTACTTATAAAAATAATTATCCTTTCCATTTTGTGTTTGGAAGTTGTTTGTTCATCTAGAGTTGATAGAAAGGTAACTGGACTGTAACATGCAGAACTGTCCTTATTTACACTGGCTGAAGTTCACTACACTTCTATGTCCTGGGTCTCTTTTTTTTTTT